>CM045559.1:4696782-5017341 GCA_024721245.1 Mitragyna speciosa
TTTTAGACTAATGATATCAATACTACAGTAAAATTACTGAAGCCACTTGTACGAACTGAAAACATAGAAAAAAAAATGGGAGAAAAATGAAATTACGTGATGATTTGAATGAGGAAGAATCTGCCTTGAACTTGCAAAAGAAGCCAAACACTACCTTAAAATAAAAAAAAAAAAAAAAACAAAGATAAGGGAAATTGAATTGTAGGCTACATTTGGAAAAGAATCAGATGCAATCCGAAATTCTGGAAAAATATTCCATTTGTACTACATTTGACTAGAAATTTACTGGAAGCTGTCCAAAAATCCACAAGGGTTTTCAGTACACTGGACTAAGTAAGAAATTGTCGACTTAAGGAAACTAAATGGATGATGCCAAACTTGTCGAAAACAAAATGGATGATGCCAAACTTCGACACGTTCCTTGATTTTGAAAGGAAAAGATGCCACCGAAATTGTAGTTCAAGACGACAATTGCAATTTATGGGTCTTCAATATTACCACCGAAAAAAAAAAAAAAAGCTTCTATGTTTCTGCAATTAGAATTACCAATACGTGAATAAAAAATATGAGCGAATGGCAATCTACTTAATTAAGAAAGCAAATCACACTCTGACAAAAGGATAGCTCTACCAATATAACCACAAAAGGATAGCAAGTCTTATGGCGTTTGGGTGAGCAACAAGAAGTTAACAAACTTAGTTGTTGTCAATAAACAAAAAAAATTATGGTAAATGTTTCTTTCCAAGATGTGATGATGTTTGTTAATTAAAAAAGTAAAAAGGTGTTTAAGATACATATTTAAGAAATTTTTCGAAAGTAAACATTCTACAAAAAACCGAAAAATGAACAATAACAAAAAATATAAGCCTGTCCAAACAAAGCATACTACATACTTTAGGATTGGAAATCCCACCTAAAAGAAAGACAGCTTCAGTGCGAAAAAATTTTGAGTTTCCTCGAGTAATGTTTAAGGAAGAAGAAAGTTTTTTATAAGTAAAAACAAATTAAAGTGTTTTTAATTTTGCCATTTCTTTAGCTAAGTCTGAGTGCACAGGTAATTTTATAGATAATTTAAAATTGAATTCTTTTTATTCTCCACTATAAAGATACATGATAAAACAACAAAAAAAGAATGTGGACTCACGGTTAAAATTGTAATAACACCACCTACTTCTGAATTATTGATATTTGTGCCGATAAGATTTACTAATTTTTTTTGACTAAATCTAAACTATTACAATGGAAAGGGAAATTAATGTTGATAGAATTTGAACCAATGGCCTCTAGGGTGAAGTCATAAAACTTTAACCGTTTAACCCTCTATTCATTTTCATTTACTATCTTAATTGTAATAACACTACCTACTTCTGAATTGTTGATATCCGTGCCAAAAAAATTATTAATTTATGAGAAGAATAATAATACTGAACTCTTCTTTTATCTTGTGCCATAAGAGGCATAATAGACGGACACTCTTATCAGCAAAGCTCTCCGTTCTAATTTCTCTTATTCGAAACGAAGTTAAAACCAAGTTGGTTTGTCAACTAAAATCAAATCAGGTCTTAACAAGAGTTAATATGTATTAATATATTAAATTTGGCAAAAGTTCAACATAAACATTTAAGTGTATGCAAACAAACGAAGTGACTTGAGCTTACTTTGATAAAAGTTCATTTATAACAAGAAGGAAGTTGGAACAAAATTCTAACTCAAGTAACAAAAACTTAACCAAATTTAAACACTATTCTGATCAATTTGGCTCCTTTATATTCTCAGTTCAGCATTTATCCCGACTTTAGGACGAGGCTGGATTGACTCTCTTGGCCTTCCTAGAAAACCATAATGTACAATTTCTACACATCATGTAAATACAGTAACGAAAAACAAAATGAATTTATTGCAATTACCACTATATTATTAATGTGTTTACAAGCAATATTTTCCCACTAATTTGATGCCAAGTTTTGTTGGTAATAACATCCATGCCACAGAACTAACAAAAACAGTACTAAAATCGTAATTTTGAAGACTCGAAAAATGTCAAGGAAAAAGGAAGAAGCTAAAAGAAATATTTAGTGATAAATTCACTCCAGATTTGACATTTTTCACTCCATCTTTATCCCAAAAATTGTACATACATAGAGTGAAGGAGACCAAAACTTGAGTACATTTAATAGAATGAGGAAACAAATGAGGTGGAGCCTTCAAGTTGTAGAATTTTCTCCTGTCTCTCCTTATCTTCTTTGTGGCTACAACAAATGAATTGCAACTTGCGGAGTCCGACAACGATAGAAAACAGCAAATTGATTTTGAAAGAGAGAGCTCCCTTGAACCGACAAAATAATCCAAAAGCAATTACGAGTAAAATTAAATACGCAATTGCAACTTGTAAAAGGAAGACTTTGGAGAAGACTTTGCAGCTGATTAATTTCAGTCATTGTAAGCATGAAAGTAATGTAATTGACGACTAAAGAATAATGATAATGTGAGATATAGATAATTTGTTATTTTTTTTGTCAAAAATAGATAATTTGTGAGGATACTTAAAAGCGCCAGGCACTGCAAGAGCATCAACCAAGCATAGTCACCACCATAATGAGAAGAAGATTTGCACTATCCCTGGGCTAAGTAGGTGATCAGTAAATAGATAATCTATATATTATATATTGATGATAGGATTATCATTCTAAACCTATTATGGTGCGTTTGGTTCTGTCTATTTTAGCTGGGAAAGGAAATGGAAGGGCTAAAATGTTACATTTTTTAGAAAATTAAGTAAGTTATTTGAAACAAAAATTAAATAAGTAACCAAAACGTTACACTGAGAATAGTTTAGTGACTCCCAATATTTTTTGTCCGAAAAAATATTAAGTGATAAATTCACTCTAAATTTGATTTCTTTCACTCCATCTTTATCCCATTAATTATACATATCGAGAATGGAGGAGACCAAGACGAATCAATGTGATAGAATGAGAAAAAATCAAATGAGGTGGGAGCATTAACTTGTAGAATTTTCTTCCATCACTATTTTTCTTATCTTTGACTAAAAGAAATGAATTGCAACTTGTACATTTTGACGAAGATGGGAAACTGCAAATTGACTTAGAAAGAGAGCTCCCTTGGGCCTAAAGAAACCAAAAGCAATAACAAGGCAAATTAAATGCGCGGCTGCTGCTTGTAAATGGAAGACGACTTTGGAGAAGACTTTGCGCCTCGTTATTTTCAGTCATTATAAGCTTGAATAATGTGATTGAGGACTAAAAGGTAATTATAATCTATATATTATATATTGCTAATGCTAGTTTCAACCTAAATCATCCATACGGTCCCCCATAATTTTTGAATGATTAAATGGCTCAAAAATACATCAAAACTTGTGGTTGGTAGTATATTTAAAAATATCAAACAATTATCAGAAACCATCAAACTTCTCTAAACTACACAAGGCTTATAAGAATCTTAAAAGGGAATAAGAGATATTTCGTCTTCAATTTAGTAATCCGAACCTACACCAAAATAAGGAATACGAATTCAAATAGAAATGGGAAGAAAACAAAATCATTGCAAAATAAAAACCCTATTTTTAATTTCTTAGTGCATTTTTATTAAATATTATATTTGTTAATTTTTAATTATCTCCAAAACGGATAAGTCTGTCACAACCTTACATACCAATGAATTTAATGAATTTTTGGTGACACTAATGTTATTGGTTTTGAAAGAAAAAACATGGAAAGAATGAAAGTTATTTGAAATACATAGCTAATTGGTTCCAATAGGATCAATTTAAATTAATCAATCATGAACTATGACGCTTTGAATAATAATTGTGTTTATGTGGAACTTAATTTAAAGAATGAATGCATTGGGTGTATTTTTTTTCCTTTTGTTGTATCATCTCTCAATTGCTAAAATTGGTAAGTTTTTTCATTTAAATCAAAGTTGTGATTTTTTATTTAAATTGAATTTGCTGAAGCATCTGTCATTGCTGACCGTTGAATTTTTATTTTTTTTGAAATAACTAAAGATAATTGTTCCCAATATGATATTTATTAGATCTAAATTAAATTCAAGACAAAAAGAACTTTCTCCTACTATATTCATTTGTCATTTAATATAAGAGAATTCAACTTGATAAGTTCATTCTTCATAAGCCAATGTTATAAGGCCACTAAAATAGAGCAAAGGCAATAAATAACAATGTATAAAGTTTAAAAGGGTTTGTTATTTTCCTTAGTTTTATTGAAGAAAATAGATTATTTACTGAAGCAAGAGAAAATTAAACATTTTATTGTTTGGAGATAATTCACTGTTGGTATGGAAATAATACAGTGACAGAATTATTTTACTAAAGCAAAATTTGGAACAATCGAAGTAATGGAGTTAATAGCTAAATTGTGACATGATTATAGGTTAGTTATATAGTAAATAGAATATTACAGTTCATACAAATAAGATAACATGTGGGAGTTTACAGAAAATGAAAAAAATAGTTAATGTTAATTACGGATAAACTATTGTAAGCACCTACATGGATACTCTTTAAACTCTGTCTCTGCGTGTGTTATTAGACGTGACCTTTCATGGAACATTCAATATTTCATTTTTCTTAAATTTTTTTCTATTTTTAATTATATGACATGTTTTAAAACATCTTGAGTGAATATTAACTACAAAAAAATTTACTAGTTCCCGTTAGGGCTGTTAAAAAAAAATCCGAAAAACTGAAAAATCAGAAAAAACTAATCCTCCCCGAATCGAAAAAAAGGGTAATCGAACCGGTTTTAGGTGGCGGGATGGTTTGCGGGGCGGGTTATATTTTAATTGAGTCGGTTCACGGTTCACATTTTTGTGAACCGCTGGGTACCCGAACTGACTCGGAGTGGGGGTAGTTATGTAATTTCACATGTTACTTATGTAATTTCATATGTTAGTTTGGGTGTTCATTTGGTTATTTGTCGAATATTTATGTTTTTATGTTGATTGAAATGAGAAGATGAAGTTTGAAAGACTAAGTGATTATTTTCTTGTTTGTATAGTTTTTGGTTATTTGTTGAACATTTATGTTTTTATGTTGATTAAAATAAACAGATGAAGTTTGAAAGACCAAGTGATTGTTTTCTTGTTTATTTAATTTTTGTTTTTTTAAAGATTAAGGCTTTGGATGTAATTTAACTTTAAGATATTAACGTTTGTGTTATTAGTGATTTAATAACATTTTGTAATTTTTCTTGTTTATTTTTTAAAAAGATAGATAAATTATTATAGACCGAGTTGGGTATCCGGCCTATCCGAACCTATTTTGTAGGTAACCGGAAGGCTGGGTGCCCGGTATATATGGATTAGTTTGTGGTTCGGAATTTTGCCGAACTGTAAGGACTAGTTCGATTCATATTTTTTGTCCTCCGGTCCATGAAAACCCCTAGTTCCCGTTAAGATACTGGAATGTGAAAAACTACTAAAAAATAATCACATTATTTCTAAATTAGATTCTGTATAACCATCAAAAAAATAAATTAAATTCTCACATCAATCGCACGGGTCAGAAGTACAAAATTGTGTACCCCCAATCTACATTTGATCCACCTCCCTCAACATTGCTCTCTCTCTCTCTCTCTCTCTCTCTCTCTCTCTCTCTCACACACACACACACACACACACACACACACACAGAGGGGCATGCGAATCCAAATGCTACTCTAGAGGTATCATACTTACAAGTGAACAAAACCTGCACATCTAATTTTAAGCTTTACACAAATCTAAACATGTTTACATGACTACAACTTCAACTTCAGAAACCTGTTGGACTGCAAATTAACGGCCCGTTCTTTTTCACATCCATAATAGGCCCAAAAAGTATTTGGATCAGGACTGAAAAATGAAAAATCTCGGACTTCTACGTTTGCCATGTGCCAATCTAATAATCTGCAAATCGAGCACCTTGAACATTAGCTGGACAGCAGGCAGAAGCGATCATTCATTGTCCTCTCCGACATCTTAAGATTTTAAAGCCAACTAGACCCTCATAAAAATGGAGAAAAGAAATAGATAGTAAAAGCAAAAACTATTACAAAGAATCCATGATCCAATAACCAAAAACCTAAGGGTAATAGTTGTTGTCACTTGGGATTTATTAATCCATCTTCATAATCCTAAGCTCTTCGGCCTTTAGGAAAGTGTTTCTTCTAGTCTAGTATTGGCGGCAGAGGCAAGAACCAAATAGGAAAAAGGATTTGAATGGGCCCTTTGAGGCCCTGATCAAACATTTAATTTGGGAGAAATTTTTTTTTCAAGAAATTAAACATTATATTAAAGATACAAAAGATACATCAGTCAATATGGGACAACTACCCTCCAGGACAAAATGCTGCATCCAGTAGCCATACGGAAAACAAATCTGTCCGCTCAACTTCTGTTACTAACTTGAGGGCAAATTTAGCTAACTTGTGGCTTACTGAATTTTAATGTCTATTGATATACACAAAAACACATTGAGTGAAACTACCTTTCAGCTGTCTAATAGCATCCAAAATGGTGCCTAACTGTCTGAGCATTGTTAAATTTGGTTCAACTTATCCACTATACCTTTGCAATCTGAATGTGTGCCGCTGATCCTTTCTAGCTGCCACCAAAAGTGCTGTTCGAATGGCTGCAGCCTCCCTGTAAAAAGCTTGAGGCTTTGCCCATACTTTCATTAGCTTCCCATTAGAATTAGTTGCTACAATTCGCTGACCAGCTCAATTAGAGGCTTTGTGTAGGGCAGCATCAGTGTATATTAAAATTATACCTGCCTGACTAGTTTCCTGCAGCTGTTGTATCATCTGAAAATTGCAAACTTGAGCATTTAGATGTAAATCAGAAACTTAATCAAATTGCAGCCTTGGTGCAATCTCTATACCATTGGCCTCTTTGTAGGCTATCCAATCATTCACAGCATTGTTAATAATTTGCAAAGGGTGAACAAAGTTTAGCCTGAAGCTGGAACCATTCCTAGCTTTCCAATTGTGCCACATTATGTTCATAGTTAATTCAATGTGTTCTTGACCATGATTTCTCTGAACAGCCTTTGAGAGCTCCCCAATCATGTCCAAAAATCCTGTCGATAATCCTGCAGCCCATTCCGCTGAACAGGTGCAATATTCCAAACCTATGAAGAATTACAACAAAAAAACAACATATGCTCCAATGTTTCCAACTCTTCACCCCAACATTACCAATACCCAGTTTTTTATACACAACTGCATTCATAGGAAGTACGTAATGCAAGCACTTCCAAACAAAATGCTTTGGTTTAGGTTTAAGATTCAATCTTACTTCCAAATTGCTGCCGATTTTGGCTCTCTGCTACATTGTTGTTTAAATTACAGCCTTTGACAATCAATTGCCTCCAGTTCTTTGAATTTTGCATATTCACTTTTTACTGCATATTCTCCTGTAGCAAATCCTAACCAATACAAATTATCCGGACCCCCTAATAAACTCAGACGAATTTGCTGGAGAACTTTAGAATCATGTGCATGAAATAAGTGCCTCGACTTATGCTCATTCCAATGACCATTATTAATTAAATTACATACCATGTTTTCTGTATAAAGAGGAGGTCGTATAGATTGTATTTTTCCAGTTGGAGAGCTTAAAATCCATCTGTCTTGCCAAATGTTAATTTGAGTCCCATGCCTAACTCTTAATATTGTGACATCTTCCAACAAATGCCTAGCACTCAGTAAGCTCCTCCATAGCCAAGAAGCATTCCCTCTGCATAATACCTGAAAAATGGAATGCTGGGCAACACATACTTGGCCATTATTACCTAACTAATAGCTCTGGACGACAACATGCGCATTAGTACATGTGGATCTGTCAAAGGTGTTTAATCACATAGTAGTACATAAGCATCAGTCTTGCCTCTCTTTTATTACCTCTCCATTTTCTGATCTCCCTATTGAAGTCCAAGGCTGTCCTTCCAAACTCACATCCACCAATTGATTTGTGAAATTAAAATTTTTAAAAACTTGAACACTTCCAATGTTCCGCATTCTTCCAGCCTCCTTTTCCTGATTACATACTGTATTATTAAAATCCCGTGCAATAACAAAATGGTCCCCCCCTCCTGTTTCCTACCGAAAATAACATCTCACTGTTGCCTTTGAACTTGTCTATCTGAGCTTGCATATATACAAATCAACGACCATATCACCCTTCCCTCAACATTCGCAATTTCATTTGGGAGAAATGCTAAACCTCCTTTGCAGCTTTAAAATCCTACCCCTTCCCCAATTTTGTTGGGATTCCAAATATCTTATCTTACTACAGGTTCAGCCTTCTGGGTTTGGACCCTGTATCATTTATGATGAGACAAATTACTTTTTTTTTTTGTTTTTTTATCATCATCAATTCTTATAACAATGTATGTTTTTGTCTCACACAATTGAGGTGAGACTCTCAAATTAGTGCTGGGGAAGAGACGGTGAAGAAAGAGAATAATTCAGATCAATTAACCCATCTTTTCCTATAGAATACAAATATAAATACTGAAGATTGGTGACCTTCTCAAGGGAAAGCAGTGACAGCACAGCTTTCTTCCGTTGGTGACCTTCTCAAGGGAAAAGCATAGCTTTCTTCCGTCTTCTCTTCTTAGATTCGTAATTGCTAAATCTCTTAATTGGGTTAGCTTTCCTATCTCTTTAACTATTGCACTTGTTTCATCATTTTCTCTTGTTGCTCCTGCATCTATGAATCCTAATGAATTTAGGGTGAGAAACTCTCCCATTTGTGACGGAGCTTTGAATCCATAAAATCCGTAATCCTCATCTACTGAACCAACTCGTTGATATACCCAGAGATGACGAAGCTTTTGTAGCTTTAGGATTTCCATGGGCAATTCTTTGACTTCAGTTTCACCCAAATTCAAGTGCTCTAAATTTTGAAGCTTTCCTATGGATTTGGGAACTGTTTTAACTCTTGTTCCCATGATGGACAAGTACTTGAGATGAAACAAGTTGAAAATTTCAATGGGGATTTCCTCCAACTGCGCATACCCCTTCAAATCCAAAACCCTTAATAACTTACTAGATAGAATCTCAAATAACAATGTTTTAGATGGTGATTCTTTGAATTGAAATGTAATTAAAGATCGAAAATGTTTAAAGCAAAGGCTTTGCTGGGGGTTATTACCAAAGCAATTATGAATTACTAGATGTCGTACCTTGTTTGGCCACCTTGTGTGCAGTCCAGTACTTATAGTCACTATGTTTTGCTTCTTAGAGTGGAAAAGATAATTTCACGTAAAAGGTCATGAATATGACAACTGTTGGGGATTTGTTCATAGACTATCTCAGTCACTTGAATTAGGCTTCGATCTATTCTCTGAAATAATCCCAAGCTATATCTTCAATAGTCATTCCTTCTCTCCGTATGACAAATCTTTCTGCAATCCATAATACAATTAGTTCAAAGCAAAATATTTTGTAATCCCCTAGATAAATACTTATATACAACATACACATTTTTAGATGAGAAGGTAGATCATTGTAACTGAGACACAGTATCTTTTTAACTCTATCCAGTTTACCAGTGCCTTCTAATTCAACCCCAAGATTGCGTCGAATGATCTCCCATTTGTCTATTTTGCTCACCCCCTTCCTAGCCAAAAGCCCACTAATAGCAACAATCGCTAAAGGCAAACCCTGACATTTACGTAGTATGGCTTGTGCAACATCCCTTAGATGAGCAGGACAAGATTTATCTTCAAATGTCTTGTTACAAAATAGTGTCCATGACTCATCAAAAGATAATGATTGCATCTTGTGGACATAGCTCTGAGTTTCTATGCAAGAAATTGATGCTACATCAGCAATTCGTGTTGTTAGCAATACACGGTTGCCATAGCTGTTCTTAGGTAGCGCAAATTTGATTGCATTCCAAAATTCCTCATCCCATACGTCATCAAAGGCAATTGCATACCTCCCTTGCTGGAGAAAATCTTTGACAAATGCTTTCAGCTCAAAAGTTGTCATGGAGTCGATTGACTGGGGACTGGTTTTTTGACTTCTGCATGTAATTGACGAATTAATCTTTTCAAGAGATCTTGAAAGTCAAATGTTTGAGAGACAGTTACCCATTCACGAATTGGGAAATGTCTTCTAACGTCTGCATCTTCATGGACATTTTTCATAAGGGTGGTCTTCCCGAGTCCTCCCGTACCGACTATTGAAATAACTTTCAACTGGGAATCACCTTCGAGGAGCTGAGAAATGACCTGTTGCTTGGGCTTGTCAATGCCTAAAATCTAGTTTCGTCCACTAGAAGTGCATAATCTCTGCTGTAGCGCCATGCGTTGTTGGAGTAATTCCTAAGAGGGGGGTTTTGTGGGAAACCATGCTGAGGTTGGGGTGGAGTGGGGGAAGGGTTCTGGATGGGGTAAGCGCATTCAGGGAATGCGAACTTTAAATGCACATTCCGGGAATGCGCTAAATTCCCCCTTTTTTTTATTTACAGAAATTGCAATAGTTTTTTTTTTGGCTGAAAGCAATTTCCGGGCATTACGGGGCGGTTGGTATTTTAAATTAAAATAAGTATTCAACCGCCTTGTTTTTTTTTCCTTTTCCAAAATCCTAATCGTCTATTATTTAATTGTTACAATTTTTGTGTATATATATATATATATATTCAATTTATCTAATTTTGATATTATTACTTTTCAGTTCAATGTTTGATAATGCAAGTCAAAATTGAATGTCTTTTCATTTTTCATTATTTGGTGTAATAATATTTACACGTCAAAATGGAATAAGATTTATGTTAGTTTGACTTCACTATCCTAATTTATTTAACTATAGTATATCATATTTTATTTTTTTGTTCATTGTATGCATTATTTGTACAAGAAACTTTAATTTTTTTTTTAAAGTTCTTGATATTTTTGTTAAAATTAAATTAATTGTAGGTTTTAAATAGTTTTAAAATTTAAAAAAGTAGCAATAAAACTAAATGTTCATATTCTCTGTTTATTTTTTTATCTTTAATTTATAGGAATTTTTATACATTTGTATAAAAGTTGAAAATAGCATCTTAAACATTTTTTGTAGCGAAAAGAAAAAAATTTCTATGCATATATTAAATTGTTATGATTTAAAAATAATAATAATTATTAAGTAAAGTTATTAACCTAACATTTTTGGAAATGTTAAAAAATAAAAAAAATTAGGGCCTGCTTGGTACATGGGAATCGGAATCAGGAATCGGAATGAATCCCTTATAGCCTGCCTGGTTGGAGGGAATGGGAATCGGGGAATCGGAATCATTTCTGAAAATTTGGGAATCCTCCATTCCCGACTAAATTGGGGGGAATCGGAATCATTTCTAAAAATTTTACAACTTTGACTTCTTTTTGATTTCTTATTTGTTTTGTTGTGATAAACTATTAATAAACATCATCATTTATTTGTTAATCAATAAAATTAGATGATTTAGGATCATAAAATCTTCAAAAGTGAATGATTCCGATTCCGATTCCGACATCCAACCAGGCAAGGATATTAGAATGAAAAACTTCATTCCAATTCCAAAGTGAATGATTCCAATTCCGATTCCGATTCCGATCTGTGAACCAAGCGCCCCCTTAGTGAATATATCTAAAGTTAAAAACTATTAGAAAGAAATATGCATAGATATAACTTTCAGCTAAAAGAAAAAAGAGGATCTACGTTTGCAATGAAAAAGGGAGATTTAGCGCATTCTTGGAATGCACATTTAAATTGCGCATTCTTTGAATGCACTTACCCCCTTCCCGTAATCCACACCAAAAGCTACTCCCATGTCAGAATGTTTTTGAAAAAGACGCCCCTTTAAGGAATCGTTCTGCGTTGTTGTTCACAGAAACGGATCCCGAGGCTCGGTCAGAGATACCATATTCAAATTGGTACCTTTGATGCCCTTCCGAGATACTTTTTATTCTGGTCTTGATGCTTTGTATTTCACTAGCAACCCGATGGCGAGCACGGAAACTCTTTATTGAGTTGAAAATTTTCTGAACAGAGCCACAGAATCCTTGCGATCCTCGGCGAGCAAATTGAAATACAAATTCATCGAGAACATCTTCAGTGTCATAAGCAACTTCCCTTACTTGCTTGACCCATTCTTGGAGCCTGGGATCATCTTCATCTTTGGCTTCAGCCACTTTCAGGAATGCTCTCATATGTCCCAACTCATCAATGAGGAGTTGGACCTCTTGTCGAAGACCTCCCAAGAGTCTTCCTTCTTCACGAACAAAGGTTGAAAGCTGATCTAAAACAAAATGTAGAACAGTTTCAGCCATTTTGAGTCCCCCGTTTGCTCTTTCACTTGAAAAAAAAAAAAAAATGCAAAGGGCTTCTTTCTGGTAGTTGTATTTTGAGCGAAAGATTTGCTGGTTACAGTTTCATAACATGCTGAACCTTCAACTAAGTATTTATCAACAAAATAGTGTCGGTTTTTTGGGCTCTAATTTGGTAAGCAGAAGCAGGGTGAACTCTTGCTTCTCAAAAGTCTTTTCAACACATTCACACGTCAATTATCAATAACCTTTTGATGATATGTAGCATTCCTGCATTATTATGGGTTTACCCACCATGTCCTTTTCTTGTTCCTGTGAATGTACAAGTGTGGACTTGTCCTTCTTGAAAGTTGAAACTTATTTAAAATGGTTTGTTGTTGTTGTTGGAGTATTTTAATAAAAATACAAGTATTATAGAATTATTTAGTTGGTTTTTCCATTACATTTTCATCACATAAATGAAGAATTATAATAATGTCATAACTGCCATAATAATAATAATAATAATAATAATAACATTATTATTATTATTATTATTATTATTATGACCGTTATTAGTGCCAAAAGATACTTTTTTCTACCACGAGTCTAACTCATTTTATGAATTTCAATTTGGCTAAGAAATCAATGTTAAAAATTTAGAATCCTAGATTTTGAACACGATTGATAGGTCAAATTTCGGTGCTAGAATCTTCCTAACCCACAGTGGTTAGCGATGAACTCTTGAATTTGAGTGATGCGAGATCTTTCATTTGGCCATATCTATAGCCCATCTATAGAGGAGGAACTGAAGCCACGAACTTGGCTTGTTGAAAACTTGAAATATGAAAAATTTCCAGATTATGAAGATCTAGGTTTAGGAAGCCCAGTCACAAGCTGAGGAGAGTGAGGGAGAGTGTGAACCACTGGTAAATCCGATTGCTATCAAATTTTGAGTAAAACATCTATATTTCATTCTCTGCGTATGTATACTTTTACAGTAATTTTTTTAAAAACTATAATTTTAAGAAAAAATCAAATACCCTTATTTTCAATGTATTTTGGAGAGTGAGCTTTATTTTTACAATATTTTTGTTTTGCAAAAATTACAATATATATAAAATGTGATCAAAAACTTGTTTCTGGGTGGTAGTGTAGGTCATCTCCTTTCATAGTTTTCAAAAAATTTATTTTAAGTCTTATTTAGATATTGAAAAACTCTAGAAAATTCAAAAACTGACTTTTAATTATTTCTTTAGGGATTTTAGCCATACCCAAGGGTGATTGAATGTGGAGAGAGATTAAGGAGATCATGCACTTTATACTTTATAAAGGTATAATTTATTTACTTGTGTTAATGCAATTTTAAGTCATTAAGCATATTGGTGGAATTATTGTGTTTTGGAGTGTCAGGCAAGTGGACACCAATTGGATTGTTTGAAAGTGGATTTTCAGTTTTTGTTTTGCGTTCCTTCTATTTTCTAAATAAAACTTTCTTTTCTAATTATGGAAAAAGCATGCGTTTTGATTTGAGTATAAATGACTATAATGTTAAATCAAATTATTTATGTTATTTGGGATTGGACTTGCCTCAGGGGTTAATTGTGGCAATTGTATGGACTCAGGATCCTTGTGAATGTGAGTGTGAATTTGTATATACAGCCTTAAAAACAAAAAAGGAAGTGATTGAAATTGTTTGATTTTGAATATGGATTTTATTATGTAAATTTGTTTTATGTTAAAATATTTTGTTATGTGTGATCCACAAGTTTGGTTGATCTAATTACTGAATACATTTACTCACCCTATTATTATATATTTTTTTAAAGGAAGTAGAGTCAGCGTAAAGAGTGGCACATTTGGGGAGTGCGCTAGTAACTCAATAGACTATTTAATTTGAATTTGTGAAACTCTTCTTAAGTTGTTTAATTCAATTTGAGGATTGTCAGTAGTTTGCTTATGATGATTTTTAGATCAGAATTTACGTATTGGATTTTGAAAAGTAAATCTTATTGATTATTTTTAGATTTGTGTATTTAGCCTTACATATTTATGCTTAAACATGAGTATGCTGCATTGTCATGTTCTTGACCTTCGGTCAGGGGCGTGACAATAAAATACCTTACACAAGTACATTCTACTTGCTTTAACACACAAGGAGGCACAATGACATTCACATTATAAAGTTGTGTCATGTTCTGCTAATTATGATATGAGAGTACCCCTGAATCACTGCAAAAGCCGCGTCTGAATGTTAAGGAGAAAACACAAGGAAACTGAAGAAGAAGATAAAAACAAAGCTAGGGAAATTACAAAGAAGAAGCTAGACAGCAACATGAATTTGACGGAAGAAACAAAATAAAGAAAATTTTTACATAAAGCTTTCGAGAGTAACTAAACATTTTTAAACTTAACTTACTATTAAATCAGATACATTTAGGTTTTATGGCTTTTGTACATTATACAATGTAAATTTCGTGTGCAATCTTTTTTCTTTTTTTTTTTTCCCTTTCGACGTTGAGGTATCTTTAAAGTTTATGCGCATAAATGATTAATCACCAACCTTTTAGAATAACGATATCAATGATACAGTAAAATTACTCAAGCCTTGTGTATAAATCTGAAAACAAAAAAGAAAACAGGAGAAAAATGAAATTAAGTGGATGGCTTCAAATTGATGATTTGACAGGACTGATAGAGAAGTAAATTGATTGAATGAGGAAGAAGCTGCCTTGAAATTGGAAAAGAAGCCTAATCCTACCCAAAGGGGAGGGGGGAAAAAAAAAGGACAAGGGAAATTGAAATGTAGGCTGCCTTTGCTCCCGTGACTGTGATTTACAACAATGCTTGAAAATTGAACGTGCGAAGTAACGGGACTTATATTCCATAAGATTTTCCGTTAATTTTCCAAATATATATATACTTTTAGCAATTTTTAATCCTATTCAATATTTCTTCCTTTTCATGCTTATAATCAAGAATTGTTTAAAAGATATAAGAGCATACATAATTTTGTTGACAGCTTAAAATTCATATTAATCACATGTCTCTTCTCCATAGCTTTAGTTGCTGAAAAAATTCATGTATATCTATCTTTTTGGAACCGATTTTTCTTTCCCTTTCTTTTTCTTTAGCCAAGGAATTAAGACTTTGTCTAGATGATGTTTTTTGGGAAGATTTTCAAAACAAAATATTATTCCAGTATTTTTTTTGAGTAAAATTGTTTGTGAGATAGAAAAGTATTAAGGAAGATGTCCGAATTTTTTTTTTTTTAAGTTACAGAAAAAGGCTAACTCATCTGAGCACGTACATGCATAATCTGAACGAGCTTGAACCATCAATTTTTAGTGTCCTAAAAATCTACGTTAGGTAATGCAACTTCTTGCAGTCTATTTTTAGTGTTGTTTTTTCAATGGAATAATAGTTGGTGATAGCCACTTTTTAACAAAGCAAATTTGAGTTCACGAGCAGAACGATTGAAATGGAATAATTGGTGATGGCTATATTTCAACAGAACAATGCCGAGTTCATGAGCAGTGGGATTGAATGGGAGGCAAGCTGGAAGTCATTTGCTTTTGGGATAACATTTAACCACTTTCATGTTAAGTGATGAATTCTGATGACCATTCCCTGTCCCTCAGGGCAAGTTAATTGACATGATTTTATTAGTATCTTTGAAAATTCAAGGAAACCGAACTTCTGGAAAAATAATCCATTCGTGCTACCCTTGTCTTGAAATTTAGTGGAAGCTTTCAAAAAATCCACCCAAAAGGGTCTTCAGTAGATTGGACTAACTAAGAAGTTTTCGACAATGAGGAAACCTCATGGACGGCGCCAAACCTTTGACTGCACAAAAGTAAATAACAAGCTAACTACACTTTAAAAAGAAAAATAAGCTTATAATTTGAGACAAATACAAAAAGAAAGTAAGTATATCTTTATAGAATGGAGGGAGTAATTGGAAAGCTGTGAATTGTAGTCCAAGACAACTTTTGCAATTTGTGGGTCTTCAATATTACCACCCAAAAAAAAAAATGGCTTCTATTTTTCAGTAATTAAAATTACCAATGCGTGAATAAAATTATGAGCAAATGACAATCTACTTAAGAAAGCAAATCACACTTTGAGAAAAAGACAATTCTATTAAAATCACCACAAATTTTGATGTATAATAGATAAGAAATGTCTTTCTTTATGTGACAAGTGAAGATATTTTGAAGGCATACTATTGGATATATAAATGGTGCTTAATTTGTTGGTTCTCTATATTTTTAACCATTCTTCCCTAATGAAATGTTTAGGCTTGTGGGAGGAAAGGAAAAAGAAGTTAACAACCTTAATGTTGACAGTAAACGAAACAAAAAAATTATGGTAAATGTTTCTCTCTTTTTTTTTTTTTTGCTAAAAAAATCTTTTTCCAGTAGAAAAATTATTTATTTGAGAAATGGATCAAACAACAACTTTAGAGATATATTATTTACTCCCATTCAATTTACAACCAAACATATTTGGAATGTACTTCTTTGCTAAAGTAGAATGCTTGGATTGCGTTTGTTAAAAGAGTTCTTTAGAAAAATAATGTTGCAGAACATTTCAAGATGTGATGTTTGTTAAATAAAAAAGTGTTTGAATTAAATATTTAAGGAATTCTTCAAAAGAAAACATTCCAAAAAAAAAAAAAAGGTTCCTAACAGAGCATATTACATACTTTAGGATTGAAAATCCCATCTGAAAAGAAAGACAGCTCTAAATTTTAAAAGAGCCGAGTTTCCTCGAGCAATGTTTAAGGAAGAAGAAAGTTATTTATAGGTAAAAGCAGATTAAAGTGCTTTCAACTTCTGCAATTTTTTTGATCAAAACTACGGTCTGACAGCACAGGAAACTTTTATAGTCAATTTAAAATTTAATTTTTATATATTTTGCTATAAAAGTACGTGATAAATAACAAAAAGTAATGGCGACTCAGTATTAAAACTATAAAAATATCAACTACGCCTGAATTACAGACAACCGTAGAGAAACATTTATTAATTTGGGAAAAGGAATAACATTGAACTCATCTTTTATCTTGTGCGATGAGAATGTATAATACATTGAACCTCTTACCAGCAAAGCTCTCCGTTCTATCTTATTGGAGAAGAGGTTAAATCAAAATTGGCCTGTCAACGAAAATCAAATTAAGTTTAATAGGCATTAGTGTTTGTTAATATTTTAAAATCGGCCAAAACTCAACATAAACAAATTAAGTGACTGAGCTTACATGGATAAAAGTTCATTTATAACAATCAAGGAAGTTCGATAAAATTCTAAACTCAAGTAAATGGAAAAAATTAAACCAAATTTAAACAATCAAGGAAAAAATCAAACGAGGTGGAGCCCTTAACTTGTACAGGTTTCTTTCCTCACAATTTTTCTTCTCTTTGACTAAATGAAACGAATTGCAACCTTCGACATAATCTAAAAGAAACCAAAAGCAACGACGAGGCAAATTGTCGAAGGAAGCGACTTTGGGGAAGACTTATTTTAAGTCACTTTTAAGCTTGTGATTGATGACTAAAAAGTGATTATAATCTATATATTATATATTGCTAATGCTATTTTCGACCTAAGTCACCCATACAGTCCCCTATTCTCCATTCTATATTCAAGATTTTTAACTTAAATTTATAAGTCAGATATTCAGTAACTGAGCTAAGATTAGGGGTTCAATCGAACCGAGCTGCTTACGAGTAGCTCATGAGCAGCTCGGCTTAAATTCGAGTTGACCGAGTTCGAGACGAGTATCGAGTAACTCGATTAGGCTCATGAGTTGAGTTCGAGTATTGGTTTTCCAAGTTCGAAAGCTCGTCGAGCCTAATCGAACATATGTTATTTAATAATTATATATTTGTTTATTATGTGTTTACTATTTTAGGTATAAAAATTTTAAAATTCATCAAAATGTCTTCGAGTACTCGAGCTCAAGCAACAAAGTGTAAAAAAAAAAAAAAAAAAAAAAAGAGTGCCAATGAGTTTCAAGTCAAGCCCGAGTACTCGAAAGCTAGTTCGAGCTCGAGCCCGAGCTTCGTAATTTTTAGCTCGATCGAGCTCGAGTAACACTAATAGACAATCGAGTCGAGCTCGAGCATGGTGCTATTCAAGCTCGACTCAACTTGATAGCACCCTAACTAACATCGTGCATTATGATGATTATAACTGTCAAAAATTATTCTGTTTTCTTTTATATTTAACTTGCAAAAGCCTATTATAGAAACAAGAATCCCAAAAACTAGAGGATAAACATTGAATTCAAAAAGTTATACTTGAATTAATAGGTAAACCCAAGAATGTAACTTGAATATACAACAATAGGTAACTTGATGTTGATATAAATTTAACAACGTGCAAAAACTTAAATCAATAGGTAAACCCAAAAACCTTTTCCCCTTTGATAGTTTATATGCAATAATGTATTTTTTTTTAACAAAATGAATATTACAACACAGTTTAGAAATAGAAACGAGCTTTTTGTGTATGAATGTTAGAGGTGTATAATAGTTTCATTATTAGATAAAAATTCCATTGATTTTGCTTCAAAAAATTTTTCAATATACATTTATTCAAATTTTTTTTCATTATTTTGTTTAAACAACAAGCATGCATAGCACAGGTTTGACACTAGTATGAAATATGATTAATATGATATTTGATGCTAATTTAGGCGGTTACTAATTTATAAGGAAAATAGAAGGCGTCCGTCATTGCAAGAGCCTAATCAAGCACAATCACTAGCATATAATGAGAAAAAGATTTGCACCATCTCAAGGCAAAATTACATTGGTGATCAATAGGTAAAGAATCTATATATTATATATTGATGATAGTGTTATCAGCTTAAAGCTATTAGAGAACCTCCAACTCTCCATTCTATTTTTCTAGTTTTCAGAATTTTTTAAAGAAACTAAAAACAAGTTACACATTCTGACCGGACATAAATATATGTATATTTACTAATTTTAATTAATTGTCTAATTTAACATATTTTCCTAAATTGACATTGTTCATAACCTAATATACTGTTAGAATTTGAATTATATCATAAATGAAAAGCAAACAACATTTTTTTAACTACTTAATTTAAACCATTTTAACTAAAATATATCTCTCTCCCTTCTATCATTTATTAATCCTTATTAATTGTTAGATTACACATACTTTCCTTAATTAATATAGTTCTTAACCTAATATACTACAAGAATTTAAATTATACCACAAATACAAAAAGGAAACAACAATATTCTAACTCCTTAATTTAGGAAATCTTAACTAAAATGTACCTTTCTTCCATGAATAAAAATGAAATAACAGAATAATTGCTACAAATTTGACTAGTCCTTACCTAAAATTAAGAAAGAGGAATATATAGTAGCCCAAAATTTTGAGAATTATAATTGAGATATACCGCTTTACTAAAAATATAATGATAAAGGCAAAATAATATCACCTTAATTTTCGCAATCTTCACTAAATACTAGAGATAACTAAGAATATATAAATAGTCTATTTATTCTCAAGCACTAGTATTCAACCTTTGCACTGTACATAGTACAGTGCAATTAAGGCAAATAAATCAATAATATATTAGAAATTAAAACAAAAATTAAAAATCAGTTAGTTAGATAATAAAGACTACTTTAGATAAAGTTCAGTAAAAATACAAAGAAAAAGTGTAAATAACGTCAAATACTGCATAAATAATTCACTATTGGGTTATGAAATTAATAAAAAAATCTTAAAAAATAAATGATATAGTAGCAATTAATTTAAAAACAACTTTGTTGAATTTGGATATAATAATTCTCACTTTATTCATATGGTGTTGCCCAGTAAAGTATGAATTTTTGACACTGAGTTACAAACATCAGTATGTATAAGCTCAAAAAAATTACTAGAAAATTCACCTATTCCAATAAAAGGTGTCTTGGTTATCTTGCCTAGCAAAGAAAAGTCGCATGTCTCAAATGATTCATAATTGAATGAGTCCAAGTATCCATCATTATGTAACTTGGAGATGTGTTTCTCATTCACATAACCAAATCTACAATACCAAAGGTATGATTATTTTACAATATTAAATTTTTGCCTTTTAGTATCAATGTTGAAAATGAACTTATCTTCATCAAAAATATATAAACTATTAATTAATGAACCAACGCCATTAGTAATACCATCACATGAAAAAAAAATGTTTATTCCTTTGAATGATAGTAAAATTGTCCATATCTAATGTAGATAAGTCAAAGGATCACTTACATTATTGTCATGTAAAGATTATTCCATTGGCACTCAAATAGTTAACCTTATAGAAATCTCTGAACGGATCAATCCAGCGAATCTGTTCTCCAACAATTCGTCCATACATCATCATATATGCTAACCTATCCGCATTAACAATGTCCTTCGTATTATTAATACAATGATTAAGAATTCTGTAAGAATAATAAATATCATTCTAAGGATATTATCATTAAGAAAATAGATAAATTTAAAATGATAAAATGCCATATTATCATTATTGTATAAATATCAACCAAACATAATAGTTTGTGAAATTATAAGTGCTCTCCCCCTTTGACTAAAACCAATCATTTTCTCTCTACTCCTTTTACTAAAACCAATCATTCATATACTTTATATTGAATGAATATACATAACTATTATATTTCTTTTAGGATAATAGTTTAGTCAGTGGATCAACTATATTATCCTCAATGGAAATCTTTTCTATCTTTACATTTTTCCTACCAATTACTTTGTTAAATAAATGGCACAACCACAATACATGTTCGGATCATAGATGAGACCATAATTCAATAATGAGCTTCTAGATCCAACCCAACTTTTAAAGCTATAAAGTATTTGGTCTTTGATGTAGAATCTATTGTAGTTAGTTTAGAACTCCTCTAGCTAGCAATACCACTACTAAATGTGAACTGGAAACGAGAAATGCGATCTAATATCATCCTTAAAGGACTAAATGTTTGCATCTGTAAACCAATATAGTTCTAAAGTGTGACATCCACAGACCAAGAATAATTCATTAGTTATTTTAGGTACTTTAGGATATTCTTAACAACTATCCAATGACATTTACTAGGATTAGCATAATATTTGCTCATAGCACTTAGAGCATAGGAGGCATCGAATTTTGTATATAGCATAACACACATTATGGATCGTACTATAGATGCATAAAGGATCATTTGCATGTTATAATCTCAACAGATTCCTTATGACACTTATTTCTTGAACGGGAAATCTCATGTCACATAGATAAGAACCTCTTCTTTGATTACTCCATGCTAAACCTATGTTAGCATCTTGTCTATGTATGTAGATTAAAAGAGACCTAATAGTCTATTAGATCTATCTTTATAGATCCTAATTCCCAAAATATAGGTTGCATCTCCTAAATAATTCATGGAGAATTTCTTAGACAACCCATACCTTTTACCACATAAATCATAGGTATGCCAGTTTCTTTCAACAATATGTCATTCATATAAAGTATCAAGAAAACTATAGTGGTCCTATTCTTGCATATACAAGGTCCGTCTTTATTTTTGAGAAAACCAAACTCTTTGGTTGTCTCATTGAATAGAATATTCCAAATCTTTGATGATTGCTTGAGTCCACTGATGGATCTTTGGAGCTTGCATATCTTATGATTATCAATAAAAATAAAGCTTTTGGATTGTGTTTTTTACACATCCTTTTGCAAATTTCCATTAAGGAATACATTCTTTATACTTGTTTACTATATCTCATAGTCATAGTATACAGCCATGGCAAGTAAAATTCTAATTGATTTAAGCATGGCTACCGTGAAAAAAGGTTTGTTCAAAGTCAACTTCTTGCCTATATTTGCAATCTTTTGCCAACCTTGCTCTATAAATAACTAGTTATTATTCATGTCGATTTTTCTTTTAAAAAATCACTTGCACCCTATAAGTTGTGGCCCTTCAAGTGACTCAATTGAGGTCTATGCCTCATTATTATACATGGAATCCATTTTGAATTTTATGACTTTACGCTACTTCAAGAAGTCTACACTAGCATATTCTCTTCGTAGTAAGTAAGATTGTTATAAACTATGATTAGCATATTATTGCTCTTATTTTTGAGAAATCTATTTCCCTTAGGAACATGACGTACTCTACTAGATCTACAAAGATCTTGTGTAATTTGAAGCTCTAACTGCACCTTATCAAGATGTGGTGTAAACTTATGTTCCAACTATTGATCTTTGTTAGTTTGTGGCTCTTGAATTTCTTCAAGTTTTATTTTGCTCCCACTACATATTTCAAAAATAAACTCTTTTTATAGAAAAATAGCATGTCTTGAGACAAACACTTTTTGCCCAAGGGAATTGTAAAAGTAGTATCCTAGATATTCTTTATGATATACCACAAACAAACATATGTCAAATTTAGTTTCAAACTTGTCTTGATGTGAACATCCCCAAATTCTTACGTGACTAAAAATTTGTTTCTTACCAAACTATATCTCATAAGGTGTGAAATCAACAGCTTTTGTTGGAATATGTTTGAATGCATAGGAGACATTTTTAAGGCAAATTCCCAAAACAAGATTGGGAGTATTTTATGACCCATCATGAAATGTATCGTATCCAATATGGTACAGTTTCTTCTCTTAGACACACCATTCAATTGTGTGTGTATGGTGGAGTCCATTGAGGAAGAATCTCATTCTCCTCTAAATATTTTTGAAACTCTTGCCTTGAGCATTTTCTACTTCAATTAGCTCTTAGTGTTCTAATACTCTTGCCAAGTTGTTTCTCTACTTCAACTCTAAAAGCCTTAAACTTTTCAAAGGTTACAAATTTGTGTTTCATAAGACACACATAACCATACCAAGAATGGTTATCCGTGAAAGTGATGAAGTTTGAAAAACTACATAGCATCAATCGACATTGGGTCACAAACATGAGTGTGTATAAGCCCAATAAGATCACTAGCATGTTTACTTTTTCAGTAAAAAGATGTCTTGGTCATCTTTCCAAGTAAATAAGACTCGCATGTCTAAACGATTCATAATCAAATTAGTGCAAATATCCATTTTTATGTAATTTAGAAATGCATTTTTTATTCACATAATGAAGTATAAAATGCCAAAGGTAAGGTTGTTTCTAAATATCAAATTTTGTTCTTTTGATGTCTATATTAAGAATGGACTTATCAAGGTTTAGAATCTACAAAACTCTTGTCAAATGAATTAGCACCATATTAAGCACCATCATGTGAAGAACAACATTTATTCTTTTAAACAATGGTAAATCCATCCACATCTAGTGCATATATAGATATGATGCTCTCTGTAAGTACTAGAACATATTAACAATTCTTTAATTCTAGAATAAGTCTAGTTGGCAAAGAGAATGTATATGTCCCTACGGCTAATGCAACAACTC
Organism: Mitragyna speciosa; assembly: GCA_024721245.1. Taxonomy (NCBI): domain Eukaryota; kingdom Viridiplantae; phylum Streptophyta; class Magnoliopsida; order Gentianales; family Rubiaceae; genus Mitragyna; species Mitragyna speciosa. The sequence goes on from CM045559.1 coordinate 4,720,551, forward strand.
TTGCTACATTCCCTACACATAGTTCGACTTTTTCCTTTACCAATAATCTACTATTCCTAAGACTTTGCATATTTGTGCAAATATGAGATCCACATCTGATACCTTATACCCAAGAGTCTTAATTAGCTGATAAATTTATCTCAATTATAAACATACTAGAAGTAGAAGCTTCACTAAGCCTTATCAACTTCTAAGTATTAAGATGAGCCATACAATTTCCTTTCCAATACCAGTTGTTTCTGGATTGGAAACACGTGCTCGTAGACTTGTTTATTTTGATCACACTTTTATACTTTATCATAGCTATTTGGGCCTTCTCAAGACTAGCCATGAGTTTTTCCTTAACAAGCAACAAGGTATCTTTTGATTCCTTGACGTATTGCTCTTTCGATATCTCATATCTATTGGTTCTAGATTGTGCATCAAACAACTCTGTAAGATGCACAATCACGGACAACACATCCATCATATTATACTGCTTTGGTAGCTCAGGAGTTATACACGATAGCATGACACAAGCAACAGTATCATTGTCATATATATGCATATCATATGCATCATTCATTTCTTGGCTATCTTTGCCACTCGGGACAAGTGGAATTGGGGTATTAAGGACATAGTCCTATTCATATGCTTAAGAGCCATTCTCAAGTTTTATACTAGTCCAAAAAATTTATATTTAAAATAGAGTTGTATAAAGTAGGTTATCTATTCACGTAATTATGCATTTCTACAACAGTAAAATAAAGGTAGAATATGACGTTATATTTATGCGACAAAACCAAAATAAAATTATATATGGACATAAAATTTTTTATTTTGCTCCCACTATTTTATCCTAATCAACATCCTTCGTAATTGATATGTAATTGATTCGAGAATTTTCATAAAATTCTTAGCAGGCTAGAATCTCATTTTAATTATTTTTAATCTTGAATTAGTTATAATCTTGAATTAGCTCAACAAATCAAAAATAATTTTAACAAGTAGGTAACAATTATTAATTACAACTTTTGTAACTCCTAGATAGTTAGGTATCGAATCTTGATACACATATCACTTATCTCTTAACTCCTTGCCTCAAATACATATGACCTTAAGTTAGCTCAACATGCCATGGGTATTTTTTAAGTCAAATCCATTATTCAGAGATCACATCTTACAGTAGAAACATATTCTTGGTAAAATAACTTTGAGTTAGCTCAACTAGTTATCCTAACAAGAATTCTTTAAACTATAATAATGGAAGACATATTCATGATTTAATATTTTTTTTTATTAAATCAAACCCATTATATAGTGATCATATCCAATGGTAAGAATATATTCATGGTAGAATAACCTTGAGTTAGCTCAATAAATTATCCTAACAAGAATTGTCTAAACTACAATAATGGTTATGATCTAATCCTTTTTTGTATTGAGGAAAAAATTATGGTCTCATCGTGCATAAAATATATTTGATCAAATAAAGCATACAATATGCAATTAAATAAATCACATTATTTTATCAAATTTAAATCCAATACAATATATTATTCAAATAATCACATTAAATGAATATTTAAAATTTTAGTTATGAATCTATATCTATATTGTTTCTAATCACATTAGAATTGATTCAATTGAATTATTTGAAAGGTTTTTGGGTAAAAAATAATTAAAGAAAAATTATTGGGCCATTAAACAAGGAAAAAAAAACAAGGGCCAAATTGTGAAAAGAAAACTATTTTCCTCTCTGGTGAGGTCAAATGCGCCTGTTTGACCTTTCTTTCTTTTCCTTTTTTTTTTTGGGAGGACATCTTCAAATGACATTGTTTGGGCCTGGGTTTCCTTTCTTCCAATCGTGGGCTGTTAGTCTCCTTCGTCGCATCTCTTTCTCTTTTCTAGCAACTGTTCCCTTTGATCAGATTAATATCTAGCCATCTGATCTTGACCAATATCCGGTTGGTCATCTCACCCTCATGACCAGATCATATATGGTGTTGTGGGTCCTTGCAGGCTAACCATCTTAGAGTGACGAGCTCGACTAGAACACTGGATATTGATGCGGTACCAGAACAGTGTAAGGATCAGCAAAGGAAAATAAAAAGGAGTAACCGGTGTAGTTTAGCTGAGAGAAGCCAGTAAAACAAGTTAGTTAAAACAGTTGGGAAAGGAGGTTACAGGCAGTTATAACTAACTACCAGAGCATAAGAAGTATAAAAGACAAGGGAGAGGAAAGAGAAGGGGCATGCGTATTATACTCTTGTGTTCTCATTTCTCTCTCTCATTTTCTCTCACTCTCTTCTTCTAAGTTCTGTGATTCTCCCTCAATTCCCAATTCCCCTCTGTAATTCATCCATTCTCTGCTTATTACTCAATAAAGTCTCCTTTCAGTTACACTGTTATTTCCATTCTTGCTTGAATTGTCATTTACTAAGTAATTTCACTAAAGAGTCTGACAAATTTGGTATAAGAGCAGTTGATCCTCGACCAATTCCAATGAATTGTAAAGAAATAATGGCAGAAGGAACTAGGTTCAAATCCCTGAAAGAACAGATCAAGAAACAAGAAGTGAAGCTACAAGTGACTTTGGAAAGTTTCCAGAAGTTCCAACAACAAATAAAAGGAGAAATGGATAGCAACAACAAGGCAGTGGAGAGTTTGATCAATGGTCTGGATCACAAATTCACTGCGTTGATGAAAGTGATGACCAAAGAAAAAAGGGTTGAAGACAATGTGCTGAATCCAGGCAACCCCTCGTTGCTACCAACGCCTCAAAGCAGACAAAAGTTTCAAGCAGAAGAAGGAGCTGGACAGTGGAGTCAAGATAAAGTCTGTAAGTCCTACTGACCACCTCCTCCTAAGATAGATCTTCCTATGTTCAAAGGGGAATACTCTAGAGAATGGTTGAGAAAATGCCATAAATTCTTTCTGCATTACCGTATTGAGGATGACTATAAACTATAAACTAGAAGTAGTAGAACTGTATCTAGAACGGAAAGCAGATATTTGGTTTCAAGGAATCAAGTTAGAAAGACCTAGAATTAGTTGGCAAGAATTTACTGAATTGCTCTGTAAAAGATTTGGGGAAAAAGGTGCTCAGGATGTAGTAGTCGAGTTCAATAAATTGCAACAGCATGACACTTATGGAAAATTACCAGAAAAGATTCGAAGAACTCAAATCTCTAATGCTGGTACAAAACCCCTTGTTGAATGAGTCCTATTTCATATCTAGCTTTGTAAGTGGTCTTAAAGAATAAATTAAGACGATGGTAAGATGCTGGACCTAGATTCCTTGTCAAAAGCCATTGAGATTGCTTACCTTCAGGAGTAGGCCTGTTTGTTGTAGAATAGATATTTCAAAGTGGGAAACAAGCAAGTCATTGAACCCAAATTTGGCATGGTAAGACAGACAGGAGGAAGAGTTAACAATTAGTATAGAACTACCTGTAATGCCAGAAAAAATTTGTAACTCACAATCTACAGGAACCCAAGAGGCTAACCCCTCAAGAATTGCAACATAGAAAGAACAATGGCCTTTGTTTCAAATGCAGGGAGAAAATATGGGGTGGGGCATCAATGTAGACAAAAACAGTTGAACCTCATAACCAGTGAGGAAGAAGAGAAAATATAATTTGAAGATGCTATAGGAGAACAAGATGAAACAACTGGTAATCCTGGCCATGTCATGGATGTGTTTTTACACGCACTTTCTGGATCAATGAAGAGGAAAACCATAGTTCTCCAAGGTGAGCTGTTGGGAACCTTAGTTAAAATACTGGTGGACACAGGCAGCTCCGACAGCTTTATTAGTCACAAATTGGTTCAGCAAAGGCAATTACCTTTTCATATAGCCAACTCGTTCACAGTCACATTGGCAGATGGCAACAATGTGACTAGCTGTGCAATATGTCCTGGAGTTCAATGGGGAATTCAAAACCATTGGTTTTCTTATAATTTGAAAGTAATGGCTTTAAGAGGGTGGGATATCATACTTGGGGTTGATTGGATGTTCCAATACAGTCCAATAACTTTTGATTTTCACCGGCTCAGTATTACACTATGTGATAATGGAAAGGTTGTAGACTCCAAATTTTGGCACACCCTTTATAAAAACGATATATTTTACTTCATTTGAAGATACTTTTTAATTTTTAAGGGCTAATTGTAACCTTTGTGTAAATTATGTCTAATTAGTTGTATCAAGGGCAAAATGGTAATTTCACCACATAAATATTTTATTTTATTTTATTTTATTTCCTAAATACATAATTTTACTATTTTTATCATTATTTCTAATTTTAATGATTTTTTGGAGTCATTTAGTATTTATTTAAAATTTTAGTATTTTTTAACTTAATGGCACTTTTGCCAAAGTTTTTTTTTTATGAGAATTTTCAAGTGAAAAATTTTTATATGCACATTTTATATATTCATAAATTTTTTGTATAAATTTTATGATTTTTAGAAATCGTTTGATCTTTATTTCAATATTTTACCTTTTTTCTATTAATAGCACATTTTTCAATATTATATTAATTTTGAACTGTGCGGTAAATTTTATTTATTCATTCTATAATGTTAAATTTCAGTATTCTCTTATTGATTTTAGAGAGTCCAAGTATCTTTTATTTTATTCTATTTCATTTGTTTTTCTTTATTTTCCTTACAAAATTTTTCCTTAAAAAAAAAAAAAATTGAAAAGAACTGAATGGAATAGCAGCAGCGTTGCTGCTGCTGTTGCTGTTGCTTCTGCAAATGGTGTTGCTTCTGCAAACACCATCACTTTGACAACCACCCTATATCACCAACTCCCCTCCCCACTTGCATTCCTAAACCAGATTTGAGGAGATTTTAGGTGGATTTCTTTCCTTCTTTACCCACCCTCATCATCACAAACACACTCCCTCTCAATTCTCACATCACACATTCACCAAAAAACACCATTCAAACACACTTCACTCTTCTCTCTCGGCTCCCTCATTGCACACAATCATCACTCACCATCACTCTCAATCTGAGCTCATAATTCACACCTACAAAAACACTCACTAGCACACACAAGCCTCACTCCTCTCTCGGTTTTCCTCTCACTGAATCACACACACCTGCATACACAAGCACACAGCTCACTCTCCTGCATTCACAAAACACACAACTCACCTCTCTCGCTCTGGGCTCTCACAGCACACACACACACACTCCATTCATTCACCCTCTCTTCTGTAACTTACACACAACGTTCATACAGCACACTCACAAACACAAGCTTGCACACAAATCACTGGCTCCCTCTTTCTTGGCCTTCATGCTCACCAGGCATTACACACACCTACACACAACACTGCATTACACACACCTACACACAACACTGCACAAACACACCTCACACACATAGACCATTTTTTTTCTTTACCTGCAATAACACACACCTGCAACTCACCTCTCTCTTTCTCAGCTCTCACAGCACACACATACACACACACACTCCATTCACTAACCCTCACCCCTACAAAAACAACACACACACCCGCACACAATCACATCTACACACACAAACATTCACAGCACACAGGCACACACACTTCCCTTGCAAAACACACGTGCACATTTCACTCCCATCAAACAACATACACTGCACTCCACAAGACACATGATAATAGTCTGTTTACACATGTTTTAGAGTGTCTAAGTTGTGGTTTTCATAGGTATTTTAGTATTTTTATTTAGTAGTTTTGGGTTAAACCAATTATTTTCTAGACTTACTTCTCCTTGTCTATTGAATTTCACATTTGAGCAAAATAGAGCTATTTACTTGCACTCTTTCATGAAGTTTGTGCAGGTGAGAAGATCAAGGATAAGATGGTGTTCAAAATTGAAGAAAAAGGGCTGAAAAGAAAAGGACAGATTGTGAAGAAATTTGCTAAACCGCGGACAAGCTCGAAGAAAACGCGCGCGGTTCAATCGCGCGGCTTCAGCACAGAAGGTCAACCGCGAGATCAACCGCGCGCGGTTTCAGACGCAGGTTCCACCTAGAGAGCAAACGTGGGTTAAAACGCGCGAGAGTGCGTTGGGCAGCGCTAAGGCGAGAAACCGCGTGACCAACCACGGGCGGTTGTCTATCGGGCTCATCCGCGGTTCCTCGAGATTTTTGGTAACCGCGGAAGATCAACGGGTAAACACGCGCGCGGTTCCTAGTCGCGAATCTGCATCCTTTTAACAGCTGATATGAGTATTAGGATGGGATATGGAAGAACCTATCTTTCTCCTAGGGTTTCTTGGGAGGAAAAAGAGAATAGAAGAGGCTCCTTGAAGGGGATATCAAAGGGAGAAGAGGAAGAAGCTTCAAGGGAAAAAGAAGAGGCTTGAATCTTCTCTACCTAGAAGAAACTGCAGAACATTTATCAGAGGGAGATTGAAGAACTTCAATTACAATGAGTTTTTACAGTTTTCCTTTGTTAATTAATGTAGTTTCTTTGATTTTTATGGAGTAAACACTAGTAGTCTAGATTTGGTTGAACCCATTTGTGTAATTAATGGATCGATTGTTGGTTTATGCTATTTACTCTCTTGATTTGGATTAATTTGTGATTATTCATGTCTAATGGAGTTGGGATTTTGCATGCATTCTTGATTCTATGGCTGGTTTTGTATGGGTTTATTGAGAAATTGCACGTATGACTAGACCATTTCATAAATTAAGGCAATTTGAATGAATCACTAGAGATAGGTTTCCATGAATTGCCCCCAATCGTTAAGTGTTGGAAAGAACTTAGTGAATTAGAGTCCATTAATCCTAAGGTTTCTAATTGGGGGGTTAATTGTGAAGAGATTCCAATTGAGAAACCAAGAGGATAGGAATTGTATCTCTTGAGAAAGGTTACGATCTAATTTTGGGACTCTGGGTTAAGGTCAAGTTTTGGTAATAGTATTTGCCCGGAATTGGTTCATTGATTATGCAATTGGGGGATACCATATCTAGACTTATTTTGTCATTCTTGTTGTTACTTCTCACTCTCCTTTACCGTTCCCTTTTAACTTTAGTGGATTAGACAACACTTTCCTTACTTTCTTACTTTAAAAAGTCCAATTGCGTTCATTAGGTTAGATAATAGAACTCAAGTAATTACTAGTATTTGCCAGTCCTTGTGGGACGATATTCGGTGCTCTTGTATACTATACTACGAAGCGATAGGTGCACTTGCCTAGAGTTCTTTGGTATAGTTCAAAAGATACGCATCAACACACACAACAGATATTGCACCTGAACATTCACCCATTCAAAACACACACATCAGTTGCAAGCACAGAGGCATCACACGTACATCTTACATCACACTACACTCTCTATTCCACAAAACGCATCCAATTCTCCTGCATAAACATACACATCACACACGGATTTCACACACACATACACACACTAGCTTTATTCACACACTCCACAAATACACACTGCACACACCTGCAAAACACGCACACATACCCCTGCAAAAAAAAAAAAAAAAACAGTCCCTCAACCATCTTCATTGACCACTAGACCACCTACACCACCCTTGGCTCACCACCATCTCATTGCTGAAACTACCAGGCTCTATCGTCACTAACGTAGCCTCCACCGTAGCCTCATTCGTCACTTTCGCCTTCTCTATTTCCAAATCAGGTAAAATCTTCTGGCCTCCTCCCCAATTCTTATGCTTATATGAAGTTTTGCTTCTCCATTTTCACTGCCTTGTGTTGAATTGGAATGAAGAGGGTTAGAATTTAAGTGGGATTTTCGGGGAAAACTAATTCGGGTGAGAGGGAGATGAGTGAAGGAAGAAGAGAAGAGAGAGAGAGAGAGAGAGAGAGAGAGAGAGACAAAGAGAAATCCAGCGAGAAAAGAGAGAGAGAGAGAGAGGGAGGAACCAGGGAAGAAGGGGAAGAAAAAAAGAGAGAAAAAAAAGAGAAATCTGGAAAAGCTAGAGAAACAAAGAAGAAAGAAAAAGAAAGAAGAAAAGGAAAGAAGAAAGAAAAAAGAAAAGAGAGAAAAGAAGAAAAACGGAGAAGAAAGAAAAATTGGGGGAAAACCGGTAAAAAAAAAAGTGTTATGCAAAACTACGTCGTTTTGACATAAAATGACGTAGTTTTGATTAGTTTTCTTTAGTTATTTATTAATTATTATTTTAGCAGATTATATATTTACGTTTTGCCCCCTTAGGTTCTTAATTGTTTGATTATGCCCTTCAATATTTTTATTTTACTTCATTTAAGTCCTTATTTATTTAAGTTGATCCCTAGAATTTGTAGTTCCTTTCAATTATGCCCAAAATAATTGCAATTTAGTGTTAAACTTGCTGAAAATTATATTTTGCCCCTTCATCTTGTTAGAAATTGCAATTTTGTCCTTTAAGTCTTGCTGAAATTACATTTTTACCCCCTAAGTTTGCTCTAGTTTTCATTTTTACCACCCAAGTTTGTTAGAATTGTATTTTAGCCCTTGAATGTTGCTGAAAATTGTAAATTTGGTCCCTCATGTTGCTAAAAATTGCATTCTTGTCCTCCAACTTTGCTGAAATTTTATTTTTGTCATTATGCTTTGCTGGAATTACATTATTGCCCTCAAATATTCTTGGAATTTATATTTTTGCCCCCCAAGTAGCTAGAACTTGAATTTTAGCCTTTGAATGTTGCCGAAAATTGTATTTTTACTCTTGAATGTTGCTGGAATTGCATTTTTCACCCCCAAGTTTGCTGAAATCACATTTTTGGCCTTAAGTATTGCTGGAAATTTTTACTTTTGGCATTATACTTGCTGAAATTTATATTTTAGCCCTTTTAAATTTGTTGTAAATCATGTTATTACCTTAACTATGGTTTGAAATTGTAATTTCACCATTTAGTTTGTTGTAAATTATATTTTTACTCTAAGAATGTTGCCTTAAATTTTCACTTTTAACCCAAAACCTTGGAATATTTTTATTTTTTGCCAAAAAAAAAGAATTTAATTAATTCCTCATGTTTTTAATTATTTTCTTTTCATATTTTATTTTTATTTTAATGTTCCAAAATTTAGTCTTTTATCCTAATTAATGCTCAAATTAGTTTCTTTATTTCTCTTTTAATTATTTTGGTGATTCTTATTTGGGTGCTAAAAGCTTAAGTCTATATTATTGTATTTTATTTTTTATTATTTTATTTTCTTATTTTATTTTATTTATTTTTTTACTTAAATAATTTTCATTTTTCTTCCTAAATATTTAATTATTACTTTCTTTAATTTTTTTTATTAGTGCTATAATTGTTTTGAATTATTGTAGCATGTTTATAGTGGTTAATATGAAATTATTTAATTAATGGTTTATCTATTTAAATAATGGTACCTTGATAAGTTTGTTCACGTTGTTAGCATTTATACCGAGTCTTCGAATGGGAGGTACCCTTATTATCCTTCCAATGTTTCTTTATGTGCTCCTATATACTCCTATATGTTTTTCTATATGTTTTTTTTTATGTATCTCTTTATGCTTATAATTTTTATTCATGTGTGGGTATTTATTTATTTATGTCATGTTGTTTATTTGAATTTAATTTTTAATTATTCAAAGAAATATAATAGATAGGTAATATTCTATTTAGCAAAATTTTTGTATTTAGATAGTTAATGTAATAGATAGTTATATTTTATCTATTTAACAAAAGCTTATGTATTTTAGATAGAAAATGTAATAGATAGGTTAGATAGGTTATCTTTTATTTTTTCATTTTTAGATTGTAATTAGGCTTTCCCAATGTAATAGTTAGGGCTTTTGTGTGCTATGTGTTTTATTCGCTTTCTCTAGGACTTTGCATCTAGAATATTATGCTCATGTGCTATGTGCTCCTATGTGCTATTATCTACTTTTATGTGATTATTGCTTTAATCTATGTTTTATTTATTTACTTATTTATTATGATATATGTGTATCGTCGCCACACTAGTCCAACGCTAGTTGTGGTTAATTCCAGTTTCTTCGCTAGTCCAACGCTAGCGGAGAATTTCTAGAAAATAGGCTAGTCCAATACCAGACCTTTAGGTCATTTTAGTATTAAAATCACTTCTCGTGTGCATTTCATCTCATTTCACACACATTTTTCTCTTTTAGGCCTTTTTCCATTTTTGCATAGTTTTTATATATTATTATTCTTATTATCTATTTTTACATATATTTAGAACTTGACATTTAGGTTACATTTCATATAGAATCTTAGGTCATTTATATGATTTTTGACTAGAAATAGTCATCTACTTACATGGAAAGCGGTGGTGTACATGCCGTTCCCCCCTCTGTGAGTAGAAACATTCAGTCACGAGACATTAGTCTCCCGTACCCGTTATGTTGCATCCCTACTTTCTTTGTTCACTTATTATCCATATTACTATTTTCCTTTTCTTTTTGCATTCCTTTTTGCATCTACACTCGTGACTCCATCGAGGTCCAGACTTGGGTTTTGCAATTAATGCGATAATCCCGACCAAACCTCAATGGAACATTTTGTCTCTTAACGATATTTATTTTTAGGTCTAGATTTGCATTCATATAGTTACATCCAAATGTGGTAAAATCTTAGAGTAATATTAGGAAAATTTTGACTAAACCTCGGAACTAGTTTTGGCTAGGTTGAAAAGGTGCCTTAGGCACGAGCCTTTGCCTTCCCTTTCTTCAACTGTGACTTCTGAACATTTTTCTCTTATTTTCAAAGACCTAGAGTTGTCTAAAAGGGTTTTTCTTTTTTTTCTTACATTTTTCTTAAAAATCATTTTCTAAATAAATCATTCTCGATTTTCTTATCTTTTAACTTTCTGGTGATTTGGTACACCAAAACTCAATACCAAGTGGCGACTCCCTTTTCATTAAAAACCCTTTTTTAGACTCTATTTTTAGGCCAAAAAACCGTCGCATTTTCAAAGTCCTATTTTAGGCCCTTTTCTTTTTGTTTTCAAAATAAAGCATTTTTTAAAAATCATATCTTTTGTCAAACTTTTTTTTGTAAATTATTTTCTAAAAATCATTTTACCAAAACCCACACTTTTTTCCAATAAATAACATAATCCCTTTTTCAGTCTTTTAAAAAATGGGGTGCGACAGAGGTGATAGAGTTACAGGGTCAAGTTGATCAACCTGTGTTGAACCTCATAAGAGGTAGAGACCTGAGGGAAGTTATTCAACTAAGAACCAGATGTCTAGCCACCCTGCAATTAGACAAAGGAGAACCATCAGATGTGGCTAACATTCCTGAAATATACCAGCTTTGTCTCAATTCAAAGAGGTGTTTGATATTCCAAAAGGACTCCCACGTGAAAAAACTATTGATCATAATATACCCTTGAAACCAGGTTCCCAGCCATTCAAAATGAAGCCCTATAGGTACCCTTATTCTCAGAAAAGTAAAATTGAAAATCAGGTAACTGAAATGTTACGAGCAGGAATAATCCAACACAGTCAAAGTCCCTTTGCATCTCCTGTTCTCCTGGTTTGAAGAAAGATAACAGTTGGTGATTCTGTGTAGACTACAGGCACACTAATGATCTACCAATCAAAGATCGTTACCCCATTCCCAACATCGATGAACTGCTAGATAAACTACATGGGTCTAAGCTGTTCAGTAAAGTGGACCTAAGATCAGGCCACCACCAAATCAAGGTCAAGCCCAAAGATACCCACAAAACTGCATTTCAGACATATCAAGGCCATTACGAATTCCTAGTAATGCTTTTCGGCCTCACGAATGCACCAGCTACATTTCAAAGTTTGATGAATAGAGTTTTCCAAGACTGTTTAAGGAAATTTGTTTTGATTTTTTTGATGATATACTCATCTATAGTCCCTCATTGGAAGCACACTTGGAACATTTGCAAATTGTGTTTAATAAACTCAAGCAAAACCAGTTATATGCTAAGTTGTCCAAATGCTCTTTCGCCAAGAACACAATAGAATATTTAGGACACATCATCTCTGAAACAGGAGTAAGCATGGACCCTTGCAAAGTGGAGAGCATTGTGAACTGGCCAGAACCTAACAACATCAAGGATTAGAGGAGTTTTCTGGGTTTAGCAGGGTATTACAGACGATTCATACAAGAATATGGGGCCTTTTGCAAACCCCTAACTGAGTTATTAAAGAAAGAAGCTTACAGATGGAACCAGGAAGCCAAAGTAGCATTCGAAAAACTCAAACAAGTTACTGACTTCAGCACCAGTGCTAAGGCTTTCAGATTTCAGTCAACCTTTTATCATCGAAACAGATGCTAGTGGACAAGGTATGAGAGCAGTACTTATGCAGGAAGGCTACCCAATAGCCTTTATCAGCAAACCATTCTCCCTCAAGCATAAAGGCCTCTCAGTATATGAAAAAAGAGTTAATGGGCTTGGTGATGGCAGTGTTAAAGTGGAGGCATTATCTGCTGGGACATCATTTCATAATTTCAAACAGATCACCAATCCATTTAAGTTTCTATTAGAACAAAAGTTGACCTACTAATCTACAGCATAAGTGGCTCACCAAGCTGTTGTGATTGGATTACGAGATCCAATTTAAAAGAGGGGCTGAAAATAAGGTTAGCAGATGCACTGTCAAGGAAAGAAGAAGGATCATCCAGGAGTGCCACATTCAGAATAGTTCACTGATGGCAGTAACATCTGTACAACCGAGATGGATTGAAGAGCTACAAAACAGTTATGAAGAGGACCCTGAATGCCAACAGATCATTCCTAAACTCCTATTGGATCAATAACAGGAAGGAGATTTCAAATGGGAACAAGGACTCCTCAAGTACCAAAACAAGCTATATATAGGGTGCAGCTAAAGGTGTCAGACAAAAACTTATTGAGGCATTACACTCTTCAGCATGAGGCGGTCATTCTGGTAAGAAAGCTTGTTTGCAAAAGGTAAAGCCTATGTTCTATTGGCCCAACATGAAGTACACTATCTACCAATTTATCAGTAGTTGTGATGTATGTCAAAGAAGCAAAAGGGAGCATATCCATCTTCTAGGATTACTTCAACCCCTTCCCATACCAACCTAAGCTTGGTCACACATCAACATGGATTTCATCGAATAGCTTTCCCTTTCTAGACAGTATGATACCATTTTGGTGGTGATCGATCGACTAACCAAGTTTGCTCATTTCTTACTGCTTAAGCACCCATTTTCCTGCTTCAGAGGTTGCCCAATGTTTTCGAGACAACATCTATAAATTACATGGCTTACCAGACTCTATTACCACTAGATAGAGACAAGGGTCTTCACTAGTCATCTAGTGGCAAGAACTTTTTAAGCTTATAGGCACCAATCTTCACTACAGTTCAGCTTACCTATCCACAGACAGATGGCCAAGTGAACGGCTCAATCAATGTCTAGGAATCATTCCTTCGATGCATGACCTAGTGAGCACCCACATGCAATGGAGTAAATGGATCTTCCCTGGCAGAATGGTGGTATAATTCAGCCTACCATAGTAGTCTAAAATGCACACTCTTCGAAGCACTATATGGGTATAAGCCTCAATCCTTTACCCATGGGACCTTACCTCAACAGTGTAGTACCTTCTGTAACTGATTTGCTAGCAAGAAAGAATACTGAATCATACAGTCCATTAAGGAACACCTAGACCAAAGCACAGCATAGAATGAAGTGTTTTGCAGATACCAAGGAGAACATGAAAGGCACTTTGAGGTTGGGGATTGGGTCTTTCTGAAACTTCAACCTTACAAATAACAATCGGTCTCTCTTAGGAAGCATCTGAAATTAGCATCCAGATTCTATGGACCTTTCCAAATCCTTCAACGAGTAGGGTCAAGTGGCATACAAATTATAGCTACCTGAAAGGTTCAAGGGTGCACCCAGTTTTTCATGTCTCATTACTCAAGAAGAAAGGTGAGACCTATCACCACTACCAACTCACAACTTCCTCACTGGAACGAGCAAGATCAGTGCTTATTAGAGCCAACGGCTATATTAAAACTGAAAGGGTAATCCTTAGAAACTGGACAACCTGTCATCCAGTTCCTTATCAAGTAGAATCATCTCCACGAAGAGGAGGCTTCATGGGAGGATCAATCCCTTCATCTCCAGACAATTTCCCAATTTTCAGACTTGAGGACAAGTCTGTTCTCAGGGAGGATAGGAATTGTAAGGATCAGCAAAGGAAAATAAAAAGGAGTAAACGGTGTAGTTTAGCTAAGGGAAGCTAGTAAAGCAAGTTAGTTAAAATAGTTGGGAAAGGAGGTTACAGGCAGTTATAACTAACTACCAGAGCATAAGAAGTATAAAAGAGAAGGGAGAGGAAAGAGAAGAGGCATGCGTATTGTACTCGTGTTCTCATTTCTCTCTCTAAGTTTCTCTTACTCTTTTCTTCTAAGTTCTATGATTCTCTCTCAATTCCCAATTCCCCCTCTGTAATTCATTAATTCTCTGCTTATTACTCAATAAAGTCTCTTTCAGTTACACTGTTATTTCCATTCTTGCTTGAATTGTCCTTGACTAAGTAATTTCACTAAAGAGTCTGACAAACAGTTATGCGATTCCGACGTTTGTGGTTGGACCAATCCTAGTGCGATCCTTACTGTTGGCCAAACGCAATATTTTTATTTATTAATTTTTTTAATTTCCGTTTGTTCGTCGGAGTTTGGTGGTGATCTGCTGGGTTTCCTGCTTGGTTGCAGCCAAATCGTTTTTGGTACGCGTGGCCAAGCAGATCTAGTCTATAGCTGTCGACAACCACTAATTGACCAAATATTTTTGTTTTACTATTTTGTCGGAACAATTTTTGGCAGAATCTAGAGGCCTCCTTTTTTTTTTAATAGTTCAAAATTAAAATTTTTAGAAAATAGAATTTTTGAGAAACAAAATTTTTCATTAAATTTTTAGATCTAAACGAATCAAATAAAAGATTATGAAAATATGCCAAACAAATTTTCTCAACATTAGAATAAATATTCTAAAATAAAATTTTCAAATATAACTTGTTAAATTTATCAACTAAATCACATATACATATAATCTAATATTCATGATAACATATTATGTACGGATAACCAAATCTAATATTCATGATAACATATTATGTACAGATAACCAAATAGATTGCTCTAATACTCTTGTTGGGAAATCAAAATATCAATAAAAAGTTGATGCATCGTAACTTAAAATTAATTTCTAACCAGGATAATTTATTATCTATACAAAATAATAATGTACCTCTAGCCGATGTAATCAAACAGTTAACTTGATTAAAGATACAACGATGTCAATCATGGCCGTACATGTGTTCAATTTCTAAGGTATGCAGTTAACCTAATTAAAGATACAATAAATCACGGCCGCATATGTGTTCCGGTTTTTAAGGTATTTACACGAACACCTTCGTGGGATCTATACCAAGATTAATCAACGCCAAGTCAATATGCTAGATCCATTTGACACAACGAATGTGAATAAATTTGAATAATAAATAAAAAAAATTTCTCTCCCTAATTTTCTAGTAACATTTTCTTGTGTTGTGTTGTGTTGTGTTGTGTTGTGTTGAATCTTGGTGTTTGGGATTTATTTATATAAAGCAATATTCAAGACTTATTGTCATATAAGAATTCGATAATAGGTAACTCTTTTTTATTATGATCAGGATATCTGATCAAATAAGATATTGTGTAGATTTCAATTTGTTCCAAATGAAAATTTTTCCACTACTATAAATGCTCAATTTATTAACAAGTCCATTGGATTAATTATTTCACAAATTAATCCTATAATTATCACATAATTATTTTAATCAATTTAACCCAAGAATTAGTCCTTTAGGTTCCTAATTACTTGGCAATAAATATAAATTATAAACTTAGAAATAATTGGCTTTAGTACATGAACCAATACTTCCTCCTATCGCAAAGTTTTTCTTACGTTCATTCTCACTAAGTTTTGTTGCTTATGATATTGATATAACTTAGAAATAATTGGCTTTAGTACATAAACCAATAATTCCTTCTGTCGCAAAGTTTTTCTTACGTTCATTCTCGCTAAGTTTTGTTGCTTATGATATTGATAAACTTAATTTTCATCTTTCACTTTTAGCATAATTGAGAATATGTGAAAATTTCGTGCAACTTAAATTAAAATCAAAGCTAAGTCAGTTCAATCTCTGTGTCGTTCAAAATAAAGAAGAAAAAGAACTATGTGCCCTTATTTACTTTTCAAATTAAATCGGGTTACCTGACAGATGACTTGAGTATTTCCAAATTGGTTTATAACTTTTTGGTCCGTTCCAGATTTGGTTGAAAGTACAATATTTTGATTGCATGCAAATAAGTTGCTTTTTCTTGTTCGTAATTGGAAAACTTGAGCAATAGTATTGGGGATGCCCAGTCTTTTGGACTGATGGGTGAAAGTTAAATTTCTCCAAATAACGAAGGCAACACACCCAGCAAAAAATGTATGTGGACAATATATTGCTATCACAAGGTAGGATCATTTAAAAGCCAAACTACATTAGAAATTTTTTAAGTTTTGAATTATTTGAATGGACGCATCACACATATTGTGACTCGAAAAATCACATGCGCATTGCCTATTCGTTTCTTGAAAATGAGCGGTTGAAATATGTCCGTAACTTGTAAGTTATTGCCTATTGCGCTATTATTTTCCTATTTGATTTGGGGTATCAGATTTTGATTTGATCTAACTCGGTTCCTGATTATGTTCTAACAAAGAGCTTATGTATACATAGAATATGGAGGCTTTGATTTAGAATGTTGAACAATTTGTGGTTGTGCAACAATTGCTTTAGTTGAGTAATGCTACTATAACCGTGTGCAGTATTTCTGGAACTACTACAATGTTAATATCTGATGAATTCCTTGCCTAAAGCTACATCATTTAACATGACGAATTGCAATAGAAGCTTCTAAAATTTTAAAGTTCACTTGTTAAACTGCGTTCTATGTCAGGTTAGGTCCTAATGTTTTAGTTTGTATCCATTTGGCTATTGTTTTATTGTGACTCCAAAGCCAGCAATATCATATGTAAATGCAAGCAGAGGTTTCTAATTGTAAGCAAAACAATGCACTTTCTGGAATTCCTTTAAATGCTTACTAAATGTTGATATGCAGAAGAAATCAAGAAAACGAGCTTAAGCTTTGAGCCTAATAGCAAAAATCAAGAAATTGTTGATGTGTACATGTCCCATGTTATGAATTAAAGAAAATAAACAACTAATATCTCATGAGGAAAGAAAGTATACATCAAGGAAATAAATAAAAATAAGAAGAGAATGAAGAAGATAAAGTTTGATAGGTGTCGAATCTGTGCAATAATAAAAATCCTACTCCAAGAAAATATAAATTTTGTATATAGCAGCGAGTAGGGTCGTCTTCACAGGGATTGGGGAAAATTTGTTTCCTTTAGAGTAAAAATGATGGGTGGATTTGGCTTAAAGAAATTAAAAATAAATGATCAACTAATTGTAAAAATAATTCAAGAAAGCAAATCAATTAAGAAAAATAATGGAGAATTAAATCAATAAGAACAAAGCTCTAGCCAAAGGTGCACTTTTCAAACATGATTCACACAACTGATCATGGATGCAAAAATAGTTTAGTTATTCATTAATAGATTGGTTATAGTTTATAGCCAACTCTTCCTTACTTTATTGCTAGCCAAGGTACGACTATTGCCTATTTCCCTAACCATGAAATAATCATAGGTACGACCGTAGGATTTAATTTCTCAATTGCATTAGAAACTAGAAAAGCCCAAATCCTAATCAATAAACACGCTACAAGGGTTTATTTAAATTAGATCATATGCTCCCCTAACATGAAATTAATCAAACTAGTTACCACTTGAATTAATCAATCAAACAATTACGAATTCAATTGATTAATATGGCTGTAGATTATTCTGTTAATTCGAATATCGGGCCCTTGACATTCAAAGAACAAAATAATCATAAAGATTAAAGCAAAGAACATATAAATACCAATGAATAAAAGAAACAACTGAAATTTAATTAGATCTCACAATGTTTGGAACCAAGTTTTCAAATTGACCCTTGATTAGAAACAGTAGTTTAGTTGCTCTCCATGGGAGAGAACTTTACACAAAAGATGAAGGGAGAAAAATTGCTAGAGAGAGCGTCGAAGAATTTCCGCAGAATTTTTCTTATGGAAGAGACGTGCCTTCTTGGACCTAAAATCACGTTACTTCGAAGTAACATTCCCTAAAATTTCCTTCCATAATTATCTCCTAATTTTTAGTAGTCAAAGTCTTTCCAAATTCTCTCTTTGGAAGAGATGTTCTAAAAATAAAGAAACACAAATAAAGATAATTTCCTAACACAATTAAACTACTAGGGGGGAAACGTCCATCCAAGCTGTGACTCCAAATTGGAAGTTTCTGTGCAGAATATTTTGGGCTTCTTGTCTTGGACGTGAGGGCTAGGCGTGCCCGCGCCAACTTCGCAAGTGATTTTTATGGAAAAATCTCTTAATTTCCTTTTATTTCCTTCTTTATATACTTTCCTGCAATTAACATTAATTTTACCAAATATGAGTAGAATCAATCAATTAGCACAATATTCGGTAATAATAAAAAGAAAATAAACATGAATTAGTCCACTAATTAGCACCCTATCAAAGTTTTTTTTTCTTCCCTGGTTTTCTTCCAAGGAAAATTGAATATTTACCATTACACAGCCAAATTACTATGTCAGCATTAGTTATTCATTGACAGTAATAATAAATTGCATGTTGCTGTTGGAATTTGTTTGTGATTGCCATAAACCTCATCTACTTGAGCTTTTTTGTATTCATATTACCAGAAATTGAGGGAGATTTCATGTATATTTAGGCAGTTTGTTCTCGAATTAAAATCACAGCAGACTAGAATTGAACTTTTATGCTTTAGAAATGCAGTTTAATTTTAATCTAACGAGAGAGTAATTCTATAACAATCCCAGTTCTGAGAGGAAACTAAGCAGAAACCTTGGCATCATGGATGTTATCTGAAAAATCTTGAGAAATCACGATTTTATCGATTTTATTTATTAGAATTATGAGAAGCTACCCTTGCCTACAAATATAAAGGAAACTTTAGAAATAAATCAATCGAATCTAACTCAAATGTTGTGTGACAGTTGTTTCAAAAAGAACCATATGATTTGCCACGATATCTTGTCTGAATGAAAGCAGAACCTTCATATAATTAGCCTGGAAATGCAATTTTCTAAGTCCTTCCATCTTAATGGTTAATAAATATGGATGGATAAACCAACTGAAGAAGCTGACCTTCAGTTTTAAATCCAAAAATGCCATCTTTATGGCTAGAAAAGTGGATATAGCCACTCCCAATTCGGTTCAAATCCTCTGTTCCCAAAATCTTTTCTGTCCTCTTTGTCCCCAACTTGTACATTTGTCATGTGCATGAATTTATATATGCTTTTACTAAAATAGCCTTCAAAATTTGTGAATTTTTTAAAATGCCATGAATTAATATTATTCAAGTTGAGGACAGAAGGGACAGAGAGGATTTTGGGGACAGAGAATTTGAACTGCTCCCAATTTTGGACAAAACGAAAATTGGTAACCACTAGCACTTGAAAAAAAATATTAATGCTGGATTTTGGTTATATTAGAAGAAACGAGCACTACTGGCGTTACGAGTTGTTTCCAATAATTAGGATTGTGTGAATTATCATGTTGTATGTAGGGCTGTAAATGAATCTAACTATTCACGAATACAGTTTGGCTTGGCTTATTGGTATAGTTAAACGAGTCGAGATCGAATACACATTTTAACTCGTTTAATAAATAAACTTGCTAAAACTCGCTCGTTTAATAAACGAACAAAAATTTATGAGATACTCGACTCGAATAACACTTTTATACACATTTGCTTGTTCTATTTTTGCTTGTGCCATTCTAATGGAATCTCTCATTTTCTTTGTTCGTTTATGGTTGGTTTGACCATGCGTGTGGCATCTGCTGGTAGAAAGCAACTTGAAATGCCTTACCCTATCTTCACTACGGAGATTAGTATCATTTAAAGTTAGAGCCCTAAGTAAGGAATAAGTCGGCCCTATGAAATTCCCCATTGAGAAGAAGTAACAAACATGGCTTTATTCCTTCTGTCGCAAATTTTTGTTAGATTTATTCTCTATCCTCTTGGAAGTCTCCAAAGGAAAGAATACACATCCTCGGTTAGTTTTTTTTATTCTCTGTGACATTGATTGTAACTGTTGTGCCAAGTTTTGTTGCTTATGATATCGATATACTTAACTTTTAATTTTCACTTATTATAATTGAAAATATGTGAAAATTTCGAGCAACTAGATTTAGAAATAAAGCTGATTAAGAAACAGAGCTAAATAGTGAGGAAAAAGAACTATGTGCCGTTTTTGGCTTTTCAAACTAAATCAGGGTAACCTGACCCTCTTGTGCTTCTCTGGTATACTTTCAAGTCTCTAGCCATAACCACAAGGCTTTGCTATAGATTTTGGAACTGTTTCAACTCTTGTTCCAAAGGAAAGAATACACGTCCTTGGTTAGTCTCTTTTATTCTCTGTGACGTTGACTGTAACTGGTGTGCCAAGTTTTGTTGCTTGTGATATCGATATACTTAATTTTCATTTTTCACTTATTATAATTGAGAATATGCGAAAATTTCCAGCAATCTGATTTAGAAATAAAGCTGAGTAAGAAACAACGCTAAGTTTAGTTCAATTTCTGTGCAGTCCAAAATAGAGAGGAAAAAGATCTATGTGCCGTTTTTGGCTTTTCAAACTAAATCAGGATAACCTGACCTTCTTGTGCTTCTCTGGTATGGTTTCGAGTTTCTAACCACAACCACAAGGTCGTGGGTCTAAGGGTCGGTAACACTTAAGATTTAATATATACATGTAACACTTTAAGCTGATGTCCACTTTTTTAAACTTTTTATAATCAGAATTATCAAAAATGTTAATCAAACTATGAGAGAATGAGAATCTACTTAGCAAAGCAAAATCCCACTCTAATCACTTTTTATTCCTGCTAAAGATTTTTAAAGTTTTATTGATGATTAGACGAAATCCAATACTTTTTCTTTTTCTGTTTTTGGCGCCTAGACTGTCCCGTTTGATGCACTAGTTACTGTAATCACTTGCCTTACTTATTACCAGGAAGGAGAGTTGTATGTCCCATGATGAAGTGTATTTTCTCTTAATACATGTTTAGAAACATGGGAGGAACTCGACAAATGACTCAAGTACCATTTATAATTGCCAGATTTGGGCATCACAATTTTCATTTGCCACAATTTGATGACCATGATATATTGTAGCAAAATAGATGGTTGAGATGTTGTCATCTGAACCAAATTTGAAATGAAAAAAATGCCAAAAACGAGGTAGTTTTGGAGGAAAAATTGGTTAGACCAAAATGCTGAGGATTTGCACCAAAATGCTAAAAAGTTGCATCGCCTCTAACTTGTGAGAAATGACTAAAGGCCAAATTGTGAGGCCCATACTTGTAATTGCCATGCCAAACAAGTTACCTTTTCTAGTTGATTATTAAAAAATTGAGCAGTAATGTTGGGAATGCGAAGTCTTCTTTTGGACTGATGGGTAAAATTGAATTTCTCCAAATAACGGAGGCAACACATCAGCACAAAATGTATGTAGACAATAAATTGCTGTTTCAGGACAGGAACACATTAGAAGTTCTTAAAATTTTGTAATATATTTAACAACATTAGCATCACAAATATTGTGATCGAAACTTACAAAGCCTTGTCTATTCGCTTTTTTCAAAATGAGTGTCCATAAGTTTGAGATAAGTTACGGATTGTCACGTTCATTTTCTCCTATTTGATTTGAGGTAACAAATTTTGATTTGATTTAACTGAGTTTTTAATTATATTTTAATAAATAGCTAAAGTATATAAACCAAAAGTACGGAGGCCTCGATTTAGAACGGCTGAACGATTTGTAATGCTCTTATGCAAAATTGCTTTAGTAGAGTAATTCTATTGAAATCAAGCGTAATATATCTGGAATTACTACATTTAATTTTAGAATAAAATACCCTACACCTCTCCCGGTTTTTGAATTAATCACATGGCCCCCTTATGATTCAAAAATCTATACATCACTCTCTTGTGATATGGACTAAAGTGTTAAAGTAACGAAAATTAACTTCCGCAATGTAACATAGGTAAAATGTCCAAATTAACCCAATGCTTAACTGTTTCATCTCTGTGCTTGCAAGTACTTTTTTCCCAAAACAATACACTTTATTCGCCTATGGTTTCAAATTATCTGCATAACCCTTTATAGTTCTAAAAGCTATACATCACACTATAGTAATTTCTAATACTTATATGGAGTAATTTGTATATTTTACTCATGAACCATTACGGAAGGTAAATTCCATCTGTTTGACACTTTAACCAAAACTATAGGGGATGATGTATAGCTTTTTGAACCATAAAGAGATTATGTGATTTATCCAAAAATTATAAAGGAGTAAAATGTAATTAACCTTTATTTTTAAAAGTTTACTTTTCAAACTGTGTTCGTTTTAGTTTGTATCCATATGGATATTGCTCTATTGCTATCACAAAACCCACAGAATCATATGCAAATGCAAGCAGAGGTTTCAAATGTATGCTAAACAATGCACTCTCTAGAATTCTTTTGAATGCTTAATAAATGTTAATAATGCTGTACATGTTCCACGTTTTGATTAAAAGGAAATAAACGAATACTCTCTCATGGGAAAGAAAGTAGATTGTCAAGGAAATAAACATAAGAAGAGAATGAAGAAGACAAAGAAGATGATATATCATGTACTTCGTTTATCTTCCGTACTACCAGCATTAACATTAACCATTACATGGCCAAATTACCTGTTTTGTCGGCATTTGTTTGCGATTGCCAGCATAGACCTCATCTACTTGAGTTTTTGGCATCCATATTATCAGAAATTTTCATGTACAGCTAGACAAATTAGGATGTGTATGTTCTTGAATTGGAACGGGAGTAGAATTGAAACTGTATTCTGTAGAAATGCAGTTTACTGTTAATCCCACAATTCCAGTTCTAACTTCTAAGAGGAAGTTAAACAGAGCCTTGGTATCATTGATGCTATTTAAAAAAATCTTGAGAGTACGCAACTCTGTCGGTTCTACTTACTAGAATTAAGAGAAGCAACGGAAGGAGGATTTACTTAATTGCCTACAAATTTAAAGGTGACTTTAGAAATAAAACAATCGAATCCAACTTAATGCTTTGTGAAAATTGCTTGAAATGAACCATATGATTTGCCGCGATATTATGAGTGAATGAAAGTATAAGCTTTCATATAATTAGTCAAGAAATGCAATTTTTTGAGTCCTTCCTTTTAGATGGTTAAGAAACATTGATGGATAAGCGAACTGAAGAAGTTGGCTTTAGTTTTAAATCCAAAGTGCCACCTTTGTTGCTAGAAAAGTGATTCATGGCCACTCCCATTTTCGGACAAAATGAAAATTAGTAACCACTTGCACTGGGAAAACAAAAAAGAAATTGATACAGGATTTTGGTTACATAGGAAGAAACGAGCACCATTGGTTGTATGAGTTGTTTCTCAATTTATTAAGCTGCTAACTTAAATTCTTATAACTAGGATTGTATGAATAAACATACTAGTATGATATAATTTAACTACAATCTCATTTGCTAAATTAAAAAAAACAAAGGTACAGAGATATCAAAAGGAATGGTAATTTGTTCTAGGTCGTGCCATTGAGAAAGAATAATAATGTAAGTTTGTCATTTCACGAATAATAGAAAAACATACAGTCCAACTCTAATACATAATTTAGATCAAACCCAATGCAACAAATATAATAGGAAAAGATGGGATAAATCATGATTCATGAACTTCCCTTTGGATCTCCCTCGCCCCCGCCGCCGCCCCCCACCCCCCTCCCCCACCAAAAATAAAAAAGTGCTATCAGGAAAATGACAAACAAGAGGTTTACGATTTCTACTTTCCCCATAGCTGTTGCTCTCTCCATTCCCCCCCAGTCTAGGCAGCAATAACAACTTGAGGAATGTGTGCAATTTGTTGATAATCTTCACTCCCCTGATTCTCCAATTTCTTTATCAGTTGGGTACTCATATCAGTCAACTCTAGCTTTTGGAGCTGTCTCAAGTGTGGAATACCCAACGGTAGCTCCACCAGTAACGGAAGGTCCTCTAGAAATAGTTGTTGGAGACGAGGCATTGCACCTTCCTCCACGCTCATCCATCTCAATCCTTTCCATTCTATTAGGTACAACTCCTTAAGCTTCAAGAACCCTCCAGCCTTGAAACACAACCCTTCTCCTTGGTAAGCTTGTCTCATATAGAGTTGGACCAAAATGGGCAAACATTGAAGGGATTCAAGAGGATCTTCACTTAACCCGGTCCAGTGTAAATCTATTCTTTCCAAGCCTTGAAGACACGCTATCCATTGTGGCATCTTTTCCAAGTGACCCCACATTCTTAGCATACGAAGAGATTGAAGAAAGGGAGAAGAAAGAGAATAATTCAGATCAATTAACCCATCTTTTCCCACAGAATACAAATATAAATACTGAAGATTGGTGAGCTTCTCAAGGGAGAAGCAAAGTTTCCTTCCATCTTCTCTTCTTAGATTTGTAATTGCTAAATCTCTTAATTGGGTCAGCTTTCCTATCTCTTCTAGTATTGCACTTGTTTCACCATTCTCCCCCATTGCTCCTGCATCTATGCATCCTAATGAATTTAGGGCAAGAAACTCTCCCATTTTTGACGGAGCTTTGAATCCATAAAATCCGTAATCCTCATCTACTGAACCAACTCGTTGATATACCCAGAGATGACGAAGCTTTTGTAGCTTTAGGATTTCCATAGGCAATTCTTTGACTTTAGTTTCACCCAAATTTAAAAACTCTAAATTTTGAAGCTTTCCTATGGATTTCGGAACTGTTTTAACTCTTGTTCCTATTAGGGACAAATACTTGAGATGAAACAAGTTGAAAATTTCATTTGGGATTTCCTCCAACTGCACATACCCCTTCAAATCCAAAACCTTTAATAACTTACAAGATCGAATCCCAAATAACAATGTTCTAGATGGTGACTCTTTGGATTGAAACGTAATTAAAGATCGAAGATGTTTAAAGCAAAGGCTTTGCTGGGGCCCATTACCAAAGCAATTATGAATTACTAGACGCCGTACCTTGTTCGGCCGCCTTGTGTGCAGTCCAGTACTTACCGTCACCATGTTTTGCTTCTTGGACATGGAAAAAATAACTTCTCGTAAAAGGTCATGAATATGACAACTGTAGGGGATTCGTTCATAGACTATCCTAGTCACTTGAATTAGGCTTCGATCTACAAGTTCTCTGAAATAATCCCGAGCTGTATCTTCAATGGTCATTCCTTCCCTCCCTACAACAAATCTTTCAGCAATCCATAATGCAATTAGTTCAGAGCAAAATATTTCATAATCCTCTGGATAAATACTTATATACAACAGACACATCTTTAGATGAGAAGGTAGATCATTGTAACTGAGACACAGTATCTTTTTAACTCTATCTAGTTTACCAGTGCCTTCTAATTCAACCCCAAGATTGCGTCGAATGATCTCCCATTCATCTATTCTGCTCACCCCCTTCCTAGCCAAAAGCCCACCAATCGCAACAATTGCTAAAGGCAAACCCTTACATTTACTTAGTATAGTTTTTGCAACATCCATTAGATGAGCAGGGCAAGATTTTTCTTCAAATGTTTTGTTACAAAATAGTGTCCATGACTCATCAAAAGATAATGATTGCATCTCATGGACATAACTCTGAGTTTCTATGCAAGAAGCCGAGGCTACATCGGCAATTCGTGTTGTTAGCAATACACGGTTGCCACAGCTATTCTCAGGCAGTGCAAATTTGATTTCATTCCAAAATTCCTCATGCCATACATCATCAAAGGCAATTGCATACCTCCCTTGTTGGAGAAAATCTTTGACAAATGCTTTCAGCTCAAAAGTTGTCATGGAGTCGATTGATTGAGAGACTGGTTTTTTCACTTCTACATGTAATTGACAAATTAATCTTTTCAAGAGATCTTGAAAGTCAAATGTTTGAGAGACAGTCACCCAGGCACGAATTGGGAAATGTCTTCTAACATCTGCATCTTCATGGACCTTTTTCACAAGGGTAGTCTTCCCGAGTCCTCCCATACCGACTACTGAAATAACTTTTAACTGGGAATCACCTCCGAGGAGCTGAGAAATGAGCTGTTGCTTGGGCTTGTCAATGCCTACCAATCTAGTTTCGTCCACAAGAAGTGCATCATCTCTGCTATAGCGCCTTGTGTTATTGTTCGCAGGAACTAGAGATCCGAAGGCTCGGTCAGAGATACCATATTCAAATTGGTACCTTTGATGCCCTTCCGAAATACTTCTTATTCTTGTTTTGATGCTTTGTATTTCACTAGCAACCCGATGGCGAGCACGCAAACTCTTTATTGAGTTGAAAATTTTCTGAATAGAGCCATAGAATCCTTGCGACTGTTGGCGAGTAAATTGAAATACAAATTCATCAAGAACATCTTCAATGTCATAAGCAACTTCCTTCACTTGCTTGACCCATTCTTGAAGCCTGGGATCATCTTCTTCTTTGGCTTCAGCCACGTTCAAGAATGCTCTCATATGTCCCAACTCATCAGTGAGGAGTTGGACCTCTCGTCGAAGACCCCCCAGGAGTCTTCCTTCTTTACGAAGAAAGGTGGAGAGCTGATCTAAAACAAAAGATAGAACAGTTTCGGCCATTTTAATTCCCCTTCTTGCGCTTTCACTCGGGCAAAACAAGAGCTTTTTTCTGGTAGTTGTATTTTGAGCGAAAGATTTGCTGGTTATAGTTTCATAACATATGGAACCTACAACTAAATATTTATCAAAAAAGTAAAAGCGCGGTTTTTTGGGATCTAATTTGGTAAGTGGAACTGGGATGAACTCTTGCTTCTCAAAAGCCTTTTCAACACATTTTCACACGTCAATTATCGATAATCTTTTGATGATACGTAGCATTCCTGCATTATTATGGGAACCCACCATGCACTCCTTCTGTTGATGTGAATATACAAGTTTGGTCCTGTCCCTCGTGAAATGGTTAGTTGTTGTGCCAGAAAATAAGTGATGGAAAAAGTTGTGGTGCCTTAAACTATCATAATTATTGGTAAGTTTTGTGTCAAGAGCAATTTTATTTTTAAACTGGGCATTTTTGTAATGAAAATGGTAAGATTTTTTCCTTTCCATACTTTTAGTATATTAATATCAGTTGGAATCTTCAGTGCCACTTTTTCCTTGTGTCAATTGAGTGTCATTCATAAGGAATTGCTATCTCCCATTCACACTTATATAAGTCAAATAATTATTAGAGTATAAATACAAGGTGGCAATTTCTTGTGAATGGCACTCAATTGGCACAAAGAAATGTGACACAGAGGGTCTCATGTGTATTAAAACAAATGCTATTCCATTAATGATTTTATGTAATTATACTTACTACTCATTTGACAAAGTTTACCATTCAAATTGTGATGCATAAGGCACTAAGGCACCATAGAATTGTGAATCATCGAAAATTTGAAGAAAGTCAGTGCCAGATTTTAGATTGTATAAATAAGTTCTTTTTCAATTTTATATTGTACAATGATAATTATATCTATTGTATTTCGGCTCGAAATCTTTATGAAGATATTTTTAAGAATCAATAAGGTTAACAGTAATTTAAATAACTAGAAACTATTTGAATGAGCGAGAGGATCTAATCCACAGAAGAAGACATTTGCATCATAATATTGTTACGACCAAAATAATTTATTGGATTGTTTTTATGGCTGTTCTAGAATATGAGTTTTGCAATTATAAGCTTAGAACAAAAAACAAATACTACTTATTATCACTAAGTTTTTACTTTCTGTTATGGAAATCTAGTTAGAAACTGTACTTTGAATCATTAGCTCGTAAGATTCACAATTGAAGTTGTCATTACAATATTTCTATAAATGTAATACCCAAGACAACTAATGGGCTTAATTATGTTATTTTCTTTTATTATGTTATATGATATAATTGGTGATGGCTATGTTTTAACAAACCTACAATACCGAGTTCATGAGCAGTAGGATTGAATGGGAGGCAAGCTGGAAGTCGTTTGCTTTTGGGATAACTTCCAGTCTTCTAGCCTCTTTCGTGTAAGTGATGAATGATGTTCTGATGACCATTCAGCACGCAAATGGAAAATTGCCTGTCCCTTGGGCAAGTTACTTGATATGATTAGTTATTAGTATCTTTCAAAGTTCAAGGAAACCTGGGGTCCCAACTTTGGAAAAAATCAGATGCAATCCGAACTTCTGGAAAAATAATCCATTTGTGCTATACTTGTCCTGAAATTTAGTGGAAGCGTTCAAAAAATCCACCCACAAGGGTCTTCTTCAGTAGATTGGACTAAATAAGAAGTTTTCGACTTTGAGGAAATCACATGGATGATGCCAAACTGCGAGACGTTCCATGATTTTGAAAGAAAAAGATGCCTTGAACCTGTCAAAGAAGCTAATTGGAAAGCTGTGAATTGTAGTCCAAGACGACTTATTGCAATTTGTGGGTCTTCAGTATTACCACCCAAAAAATAAAAATAAAAAAGCTTCTAATTCTTAGTAATTAAAATTACCAATGCGTGAATAAAACTATGAGCAAATGACAATCCGCTTAAGAAAGCAAATCACACTTTGAGAAAAAAAGACAATTCTATTAAAATCACCACAATTTTTAATGTATAACTAACAAGAAAATGTCTTTCTTTATGTGACAAGAGAAGATATTTTGAAGGCTTACTACTGGATATATAAATGGTGCTTAATTTGTTGGTTCTCTATATCTTTAACCACGCTTCCCTAATGAAATGTTTACGGCTTATGGGAGGAAAGGAAAAAGAAGTTTACAACCTTAATGTTGACAATAAACGAAGCAGCAAAATTATGGTAACTGTTTCTCTTTTTTTTTTTTTTTGGCTAAAAAAATCTTTTTCCAGTAGAAAAATTATTTATTTGAGAAATGGATCGAACAACAACAACTTTAGAGATATATTATTTACTCCCATTCAATTTACAACCAAAATTTGGAATGTACTTCCTTGTTAAAGTAGAATGCTTGGATTGCGTTTGTTAACAGAGTTTTTTACAGAAATAATATTGCAGAGCTTTTTCAAGATGTGATGTTTGTTAAATAAAAAGGTACTTGAACATATTTAAGAAATTTTTTGAAAGAAAACATGCTCAAAAGAAAAAAAATACCCAAACAAAGCATATTACATACTTTAGGATTAAAAATCCCACCCAAAAAGCAAGATAGCTTAAGTTTGAAAAAGAGCCGAGTTTCCTCAAATAATGTTTAAGGAAGAAGAAAGTTATTTATATGTAAAGGCAAGTTAAAGTGCTTTCAAATTTGTCGTTTCTTTGATCAAAGCCAAGTCTGAGAGCACAGGTAATTTTATAGATAATTTAAATTTGAATTATTCTACATTTCGCTATAAAGGTACTTGATAAAACAACAAAAGAGAATGTGGACTTACGGCTAAAACTATAAAAATACCATTGACTTTTGAATTATAAATATCCGTTCAGAAAAATTTATTAATTTACAAAAAGAATAATACGTGCCGTGAAAGAAGCTAAAAGAAATATCTAGTGAGAAATCCACTCTAAATTTGACTTTTTTCACTCCATCTTTATCCCATTAATTGTACGTATAGAAAGTGGAGGAGACCAGGACTGGATTAAATTCAATAGAATGAGAAAAAATCAAATGAGGTGGAAGCCTCAACTTGCACAATTTTCTTCCATCACTGTTTTTCTTCTCTTCGCCTATGAGAAATGAATTGCAACGTGTACAGTCTGATAAAGACAGAAAACCGCAAATTGATTTTGAAATAGAGAGCTCCCTTGGACCCATAAGAGAAACCAAAGGCAATAACGAGGCAAACCAAATGCTCGGCAGCAAATTGCCAAAGGAAGACGCTTTGGGGAAGACTTTCCACCTGATTATTTTCAGTTACTGTAAGCTAGAAAGTTATATGATAAACTACATTTATTAATGATAATGTTACCGTATGATTAATATCTTGTCACCACACTATACCTAATTAGTCTAAGAGTGTAGTGTGCACTCTTTAAATGACTAATTAATATTTTTCTTGTTCCCGAAATATGACTCTTCATGAAGTATACCCTTAAAACTCCTTTCAAATTATACTATCACTTTTGTAGAAGATTTATTGACTCAATATTTCCAATAAGTGGCCAATCTGAGATTACTCTCTTATCATAAGGAATGGTGAATCCTATATCGATTATACATTATCTTTCCATACTTCATACTATATCTAACTTCTATTCTAATAGTTACTCTTTTATGAGCACCGAGTAATATAGTCAAAGTATAATAATCTACACTCAAGATACTATAATAATCTCTAGTCTAAGGATCACTTGCACCTTTATGATTCAGAGCTCAAGCCATGGACATTATGAACGGTGACTCTTAGCAGATCAATCTAATGAACTTGTTCTCTAACGAGCATTCACATACCAACTTAGGTGTCACATACCATAGTTAATGAGATTAACTATTACTTACCATAAGTAGAAGTAAAGTATGTGCTAGTCTATTCGTATTAATGATATCCAATGTCACGCCCCGTGCCTGAAAACGTGACATCCGCCATGCCCTAAGCTATGCTAAAGCACAAGGCTAGTCCTTCACAAACCAACCAATCCACAATCATATAAGCAAATAAATCATAAACAGTCACAAATATCAACCTGTCCAAAGCAAAACGATTCAAGCTTTCAATATACCATCCATGGCTCCTACTACAAGTTCTAACATCTCAAGGCATAAAGTAAAAGTATAAGCATAAGCACACTGTCACAAGTGCAAATATCTCAATACAACTCAAGACATGCCATAAATATCAACAAAGAATAATAACTAAAGTCCACCCTATGTATAGCATCACTAGCTCCTCTACTAGTTCCACATGCTAGTCCACTCCGTCTCTATAAAATCATTTGTCGTTGCATATAAAAAATAAAGGGGTGAGCAACAGAATCACCTAGTTGCTGATAAAAGTATCTCTTTGTGGCTTGAGGGTGTTATAAATATGCATACCTTCAAAAACATATAATGAATAGTCATAAATCTAAAAAGCAACGTTGCAATTTCACATTCAATCATAAGTCATAGATCAAAGTCTAAAAAAAATCAATGAGTTCAATCAATAGGTCCCATTTGACCTTAGATATCTGGTTATTAACATGCCGGTTAACGCGCTCCAAAACCAACTTTCTATTGCTTGGTTCGGTTCCAAAACTAGCTATCATCCGTCTAGTACGGTCCAAAGACAAGTCACAACACCGAATAAGGAACTAGTCCCATCAAAAGGTCACCACAATCAAGAACTCAAACAATCATTTGCCAAACAATTCATTTGCACCACCTATATTCATTTCATAATGCAAAACACAAAGTAACCACACTCAAGCCAATTGTTGTAGCAAATAGAATTTCATAACATTTTTAGTTTATCAAATATCATTTTCAAAAGCAAAGGAAGAGCTGCTGATTTGTGCCTGTAGGTCAGCTCAGTTCACCCACGGATCGCTAAAGTTGAGCCGCGGGTGAAAGGCTGACTCGACTTACCCGCAGCTCAGGTCAGAGACGAGCCACGGTTGGGGAGTCACCCAGCAGCCCATGGCTGCCACTTCGGGCCCGTGGTTCAGCATCTGCACAACTCCAAACATCATTCCCACACACACATTTTATCAACCACCTTGTGAGCAATCAACCCCACAATCAATCAATTCGAAAATGGGTTGCACAATCTACCAACAACACCCAAAACACACTATAATCACAATCCAACAACTAAACATCATTTATCTATCATCATTATGGCATAATCAACTCAAAATTTCCCTTAATCAGGTATTAACTACTACTAATCACCATCATTGGGACAAAATCCACATAAATTAGAGGAAGATTAGAGAAATTATCTTGGGTAGGAGTAGGGTAAGTGAACTTGATCTCCTTCACCTAATGGCCCTTGATTATGCAATTCTTCACCTTAATGGAAGAGAGAAGCAAAGAATTAGGGAATTGGGTTTAATGGGGAGGTAGATAGAGAAAGTATTAGGAGGTTAATGAAAGATAGAAAACCCTAATCTTACTAAATGCCCTAATAACCCCCAATTACCATTATACCCTCTCTCACTAACAAATATTACTCTTATACCCATAGGTGACCCGATGACAAAAATGCCCTTAATGGGCTCTAATCTTACATCCAATCTCATAATATTACAATTAGAGATATTTAAGAATATGACTTATGTATATTAAGAGTCTCTAAATTGTAGTTCTTACAATCTTTAATACACAGTCAACATTATATGGACTTTATCAAATAAATAAGTAATACAAATAGCAAGTTATTAAATAATAAAGAAAAATGCCAAAAAAAAGGCTTCTGTTTTCAGCAATTAGAATTACCAATGCGTGAATACAACTATGAGCGAATGACAATCCACAAAAGAAAGAAAATCACACTTCAAGAAAAAGATAATTCTCTATTAAAATCACCACAAATTTTCTCTAGTAATGTATTATAAATAAGAAAATGTCTTTCTTTATGTGACAAGAGAAAATACTTTGATGGCACACTATTGGATATATAAATGGTGCTTAATTTGTTGGTTCTCTATATCTTTAACCACTCTCCTGTGATAAAATTTTTACGACTTGTGGGAGGAAAGGAAAAAGAAGTTGACAACCTTAATGTTGTCAATAAATGAAATAAAAAAATCATGGTAAATGTTTCTCTTTTTTGGCTAAAAAATCTTTTTTCCAATATATATATATTTTTTTATGAATGGATTGAACAACAACAACTTTAGAGATATATTATGTTACTCCCATTCAATTTACAACCAAATATATCCGGAATGCACTTCTTTGCTAAGGTAGAATGCTTGGATTGCGTTTATTAATAGAGTTTTTTAGAAAAATAATATTGCAAAATTTTTCAAGATGTGATGTTTGTTAAATAAAAAAGTGCTTGAACATATTTAAGAAATTTTTCAAAAGAAAACATTCTCAAAAAAAAAAAAAGAAATTAAAGAAAAAAAAAACCTATCCAAACAAAGCATATTACGTACTGCAGGATTGAAAATCCCACATTAAAACCAAGACAGGTTTAGTTTGAAAATGAGTCCAGTTTCCTCGAATAATGTTTAATGAAGAAGAAAGTTATTTATATGTAAAAGCAAATTAAAATGCTTTCAACTTTTGTCAATGTGATCTACCTATTTCATAGAACCATCAGGATGTTTTTTTGAATGAAAAAATTGCTGGGTATAGTTTCATTACATGCTAAAACTACAACTAAGTATTTACCAGCAAAGCAAAAGCCTTTTTTTGTGTTTTTTTTTTTTTGGGTGGGGGGAGGGGGGTGTTTCTAATTTGGCAAGTGGAATTGGGATGAACTCTTGCTTCTCAAAAGCCTTTAAACACGTTCAATTGATATCATTTTGATGAATCCAACATGTTTACTTGAGATCCTCAATGCCAACCTAATGCCATGCACAAGGAGCTGCCACCTCACGTTTACACTATAATAATAATTATCTGATTTATTTCAAATGTGTTAAGTGTGAACACGAGGTGGCAACTCCTTGTGCATGGCACTAGGTTGGTACTTAAAAAAATTGGCACTGAAGATCTCAAGTGCAACATGTTCGCTTCCCCTTGATGTGAACATATAAGTGTGGTCTTGTCCCTCTTGAAACTTATTAAAATGCTTGCTTGTTTTTGCTAGAAAAATAAGTGAAGGAAAATTTTGTGGCAGATTGAACTATCATAATTATTGATATTTTGTGTAAGAGGCAAGTTTATTTTTAAAATGTTCACTTTTGTTATGAAATTGTAAGATTTTTTTGCATACTTATTTTTACTACAGTCAAAAAATTCTATTACTGTTATTGATTTTACGTAATTGGATATACTACTCATTTGACAAAATTTATCCTTCAAATTGTGATGCATAGGCACTGAGACACCATAGGATTGTCAATCATCGAAAATTTGAAGAAAGTTGAAGCCAGATTAGATGTATAAATAAGTTCTATTGCAATTTCATATTGTGCAAAGATAATTATACCTATTGCACTTTTGCCAAAAATATCTGTGAAGATATTTTTAAGAATCAACAAGGGTTAACAGTAAATTAACAAACTATAAATATTTTTGAATGAGCAAGCAAATCTAAGCCATAGAAGAAGATGTTTGCATTAGAATATTGTTACGACCAAAATAATTTCTTAGATTGTTTTTATGGATTTTCTAGGATATGAGTCTCACAATTATAAGCTTGAAACAAAAAACAAATACTAGCTATTATCACTGGGTTTTTATTTTTTTTATGGAATTCTAGTTAGAAAAAGTACTTTGAATCATTGACTCGTAATTACAATATTTCTATAAACTACCTTATAGTACATTATAAAGTAGTGTCATGTTCCGATAACTATGATATGAATACCACTGAATCATTGCTCGTGTGAATGTTAAGCAGCAAACACAAGGAAAATGTAGAAGAAGCCGAAAAAAAAAAAAGGCTAGTGAAATTACAAGGAAGAAACTAGACAGCAACGTGATTTTGACAGAAGAAACAAGATAAAGAAAATTGATTGGAAGGCTACAATTCGTAAAGTACGATAAGGAGGGACTTATCAAATTTGATTGGATTGCGCTCTAGAATAATTTATCGGTTTTTTTTCCAAGATTAAAAAAAGTTTTGCATACAACTTTTGAGAGTAATAAAACATTTTTAAACAATTTAAATTAATATAAATCAGATAATTTTAGGTTTTATGGCTTTTCGTACATTATACAATGTAAATTTCATGTGTAATTTTTTTGACATTGAGAAATCTTTAAATTTTGTGTATAAAAGTTTAATCACTGACTTTTTAGACTAATGATATCAATACTACAGTAAAATTACTGAAGCCACTTGTACGAACTGAAAACATAGAAAAAAAAATGGGAGAAAAATGAAATTACGTGATGATTTGAATGAGGAAGAATCTGCCTTGAACTTGCAAAAGAAGCCAAACACTACCTTAAAATAAAAATAAAAATAAAAAACAAAGATAAGGGAAATTGAATTGTAGGCTACATTTGGAAAAGAATCAGATGCAATCCGAAATTCTGGAAAAATATTCCATTTGTACTACATTTGACTAGAAATTTACTGGAAGCTGTCCAAAAATCCACAAGGGTTTTCAGTACACTGGACTAAGTAAGAAATTGTCGACTTAAGGAAACTAAATGGATGATGCCAAACTTGTCGAAAACAAAATGGATGATGCCAAACTTCGACACGTTCCTTGATTTTGAAAGGAAAAGATGCCACCGAAATTGTAGTTCAAGACGACAATTGCAATTTATGGGTCTTCAATATTACCACCGAAAAAAAAAAAAAAAAGCTTCTATGTTTCTGCAATTAGAATTACCAATACGTGAATAAAAATATGAGCGAATGGCAATCTACTTAATTAAGAAAGCAAATCACACTCTGACAAAAGGATAGCTCTACCAATATAACCACAAAAGGATAGCAAGTCTTATGGCGTTTGGGTGAGCAACAAGAAGTTAACAAACTTAGTTGTTGTCAATAAACAAAAAAAATTATGGTAAATGTTTCTTTCCAAGATGTGATGATGTTTGTTAATTAAAAAAGTAAAAAGGTGTTTAAGATACATATTTAAGAAATTTTTCGAAAGTAAACATTCTACAAAAAACCGAAAAATGAACAATAACAAAAAATATAAGCCTGTCCAAACAAAGCATACTACATACTTTAGGATTGGAAATCCCACCTAAAAAGAAAGACAGCTTCAGTGCGAAAAATTTTGAGTTTCCTCGAGTAATGTTTAAGGAAGAAGAAAGTTTTTTATAAGTAAAAACAAATTAAAGTGTTTTTAATTTTGCCATTTCTTTAGCTAAGTCTGAGTGCACAGGTAATTTTATAGATAATTCAAAATTGAATTCTTTTTATTCTCCACTATAAAGATACATGATAAAACAACAAAAAAAGAATGTGGACTCACGGTTAAAATTGTAATAACACCACCTACTTCTGAATTATTGATATTTGTGCCGATAAGATTTACTAATTTTTTTTGACTAAATCTAAACTATTACAATGGAAAGGGAAATTAATGTTGATAGAATTTGAACCAATGGCCTCTAGGGTGAGTCATAAAACTTTAACCGTTTAACTCCTCTATTCATTTTCATTTACTATCTTAATTGTAATAACACTACCTACTTCTGAATTGTTGATATCCGTGCCCAAAAAAATTATTAATTTATGAGAAGAATAATAATACTGAACTCTTCTTTTATCTTGTGCCATAAGAGGCATAATAGACGGACACTCTTATCAGCAAAGCTCTCCGTTCTAATTTCTCCTATTCGAAACGAAATTAAAACCAAGTTGGTTTGTCAACTAAAATCAAATCAGGTCTTAAAAAGAGTTAATATTTATTAATATATTAAATTTGGCAAAAGTTCAACATAAACATTTAAGTGTATGCAAACAAACGAAGTGACTTGAGCTTACTTTGATAAAAGTTCATTTATAACAAGAAGGAAGTTGGAACAAAATTCTAAACTCAAGTAACAAAAACTTAACCAAATTTAAACACTATTCTGATCAATTTGGCTCCTTTATATTCTCAGTTCAGCATTTATCCCGACTTTAGGACGAGGCTGGATTGACTCTCTTGGCCTTCCTAGAAAACCATAATGTACAATTTTTTTTTTCTACACATCATGTAAATACAGTAACGAAAAACAAAATGAATTTATTGCAATTACCACTATATTATTAATGTGTTTACAAGCAATATTTTCCCACTAATTTGATGCCAAGTTTTGTTGGTAATAACATCCATGCCACAGAACTAACAAAAACAGTACTAAAATCGTAATTTTGAAGACTCGAAAAATGTCAAGGAAAAAGGAAGAAGCTAAAAGAAATATTTAGTGATAAATTCACTCCAGATTTGACATTTTTCACTCCATCTTTATCCCAAAAATTGTACATACATAGAGTGAAGGAGACCAAAACTTGAGTACATTTAATAGAATGAGGAAACAAATGAGGTGGAGCCTTCAAGTTGTAGAATTTTCTCCTGTCTCTCCTTATCTTCTTTGTGGCTACAATAAATGAATTGCAACTTGTGGAGTCCGACAACGATAGAAAACAGCAAATTGATTTTGAAAGAGAGAGCTCCCTTGAACCGACAAAATAAACCAAAAGCAATTACGAGTAAAATTAAATACGCAATTGCAACTTGTAAAAGGAAGACTTTGGAGAAGACTTTGCAGCTGATTAATTTCAGTCATTGTAAGCATGAAAGTAATGTAATTGACGACTAAAGAATAATGATAATGTGAGATATAGATAATTTGTTATTTTTTTTTGTCAAAAATAGATAATTTGTGAGGATACTTAAAAGCGCCAGGCACTGCAAGAGCATCAACCAAGCATAGTCACCACCATAATGAGAAGAAGATTTGCACTATCCCTGGGCTAAGTAGGTGATCAGTAAATAGATAATCTATATATTATATATTGATGATAGGATTATCATTCTAAACCTATTATGGTGCGTTTGGTTCTGTCTATTTTAGCTGGGAAAGGAAATGGAAGGGCTAAAATGTTACATTTTTTAGAAAATTAAGTAAGTTATTTGAAACAAAAATTAAATAAGTAACCAAAACGTTACACTGAGAATAGTTTAGTGACTCCCAATATTTTTTGTCCGAAAAAATATTAAGTGATAAATTCACTCTAAATTTGATTTCTTTCACTCCATCTTTATCCCATTAATTATACATATCGAGAATGGAGGAGACCAAGACGAATCAATGTGATAGAATGAGAAAAAATCAAATGAGGTGGGAGCATTAACTTGTAGAATTTTCTTCCATCACTATTTTTCTTATCTTTGACTAAAAGAAATGAATTGCAACTTGTACATTTTGACGAAGATGGGAAACTGCAAATTGACTTAGAAAGAGAGCTCCCTTGGGCCTAAAGAAACCAAAAGCAATAACAAGGCAAATTAAATGCGCGGCTGCTGCTTGTAAATGGAAGACGACTTTGGAGAAGACTTTGCGCCTCGTTATTTTCAGTCATTATAAGCTTGAATAATGTGATTGAGGACTAAAAGGTAATTATAATCTATATATTATATATTGCTAATGCTAGTTTCAACCTAAATCATCCATACGGTCCCCCATAATTTTTGAATGATTAAATGGCTCAAAAATACATCAAAACTTGTGGTTGGTAGTATATTTAAAAATATCAAACAATTATCAGAAACCATCAAACTTCTCTAAACTACACAAGGCTTATAAGAATCTTAAAAGGGAATAAGAGATATTTCGTCTTCAATTTAGTAATCCGAACCTACACCAAAATAAGGAATACGAATTCAAATAGAAATGGGAAGAAAACAAAATCATTGCAAAATAAAAACCCTATTTTTAATTTCTTAGTGCATTTTTATTAAATATTATATTTGTTAATTTTTAATTATCTCCAAAACGGATAAGTCTGTCACAACCTTACATACCAATGAATTTAATGAATTTTTGGTGACACTAATGTTATTGGTTTTGAAAGAAAAAACATGGAAAGAATGAAAGTTATTTGAAATACATAGCTAATTGGTTCCAATAGGATCAATTTAAATTAATCAATCATGAACTATGACGCTTTGAATAATAATTGTGTTTATGTGGAACTTAATTTAAAGAATGAATGCATTGGGTGTATTTTTTTTCCTTTTGTTGTATCATCTCTCAATTGCTAAAATTGGTAAGTTTTTTCATTTAAATCAAAGTTGTGATTTTTTATTTAAATTGAATTTGCTGAAGCATCTGTCATTGCTGACCGTTGAATTTTTATTTTTTTTGAAATAACTAAAGATAATTGTTCCCAATATGATATTTATTAGATCTAAATTAAATTCAAGACAAAAAGAACTTTCTCCTACTATATTCATTTGTCATTTAATATAAGAGAATTCAACTTGATAAGTTCATTCTTCATAAGCCAATGTTATAAGGCCACTAAAATAGAGCAAAGGCAATAAATAACAATGTATAAAGTTTAAAAGGGTTTGTTATTTTCCTTAGTTTTATTGAAGAAAATAGATTATTTACTGAAGCAAGAGAAAATTAAACATTTTATTGTTTGGAGATAATTCACTGTTGGTATGGAAATAATACAGTGACAGAATTATTTTACTAAAGCAAAATTTGGAACAATCGAAGTAATGGAGTTAATAGCTAAATTGTGACATGATTATAGGTTAGTTATATAGTAAATAGAATATTACAGTTCATACAAATAAGATAACATGTGGGAGTTTACAGAAAATGAAAAAAATAGTTAATGTTAATTACGGATAAACTATTGTAAGCACCTACATGGATACTCTTTAAACTCTGTCTCTGCGTGTGTTATTAGACGTGACCTTTCATGGAACATTCAATATTTCATTTTTCTTAAATTTTTTTCTATTTTTAATTATATGACATGTTTTAAAACATCTTGAGTGAATATTAACTACAAAAAAATTTACTAGTTCCCGTTAGGGCTATTAAAAAAAAACCTGAAAAATTAAAAAATCATAAAAATCAATCCGCCCCGAATCGAAAAAAAAGGTAATCAAACCGGTTTTAGGTGGCAGGACGGTTTGCGGGGCGGGTTATATTTTAATTGAGTCGGTTCACGGTTCACATTTTTGTGAACCGCTGGGTACCCGAACTGACTCGGAGTGGGGGTAGTTATGTAATTTCACATGTTACTTGTGTAATTTCATATGTTAGTTTGGGTGTTCATTTGGTTATTTGTTGAATATTTATGTTTTTATGTTGATTGAAATGAGAAGATGAAGTTTGAAAGACTAAGTGATTATTTTCTTATTTGTATAGTTTTTGGTTATTTGTTGAACATTTATATTTTTATGTTGATTGAAATAAAAAGATGAAGTTTGAAAGACCAAGTGATTGTTTTCTTGTTTATTTAATTTTTGTTTTTTTAAAGATTAAGGTTTTGGATGTAATTTAACTTTAAGATATTAATGTTTGTATTATTAGTGATTTAATAACATTTTGTAATTTTTCTTGTTTATTTTTTAAAAAGATAGATAAATTATTATAGACCAGGTTGGGTATCCGGCCTATCCGAACCTATTTTTTAGGTAACCGGAAGGCCAGATACCCGGTATATATGGACTAGTTTGTGGTTCGGAATTTTGCCGAACTGTAAGGACTAGTTCGATTCATATTTTTTGTCCCCCGGTCCATGAAAACCCCTAGTTCCCGTTAAGATACTGGAATGTGAAAAACTACTAAAAAATAATCACATTATTTCTAAATTAGATTCTGTATAACCATCAAAAAAATAAATTAAATTCTCACATCAATCGCACGGGTCATAAGTACAAAATTGTGTACACCCAATCTACATTTGATCTACCTCCCTCAACATTGCTCTTTTTCTCTCTCTCTCTCTCTCTCTCTCTCTCTCTCTCTCTCTCTCACACACACACACACACACACACTCTCTCTCTCTCTCTCTCTCTCTCTCTCTCTCTCTCTCTCTCTCTACCTCACACACACAAACACAGAGAGGGGCATGCGAATCCGGATGCTACTCTAGAGGTATTATACTTACAAGTGAACAAAACCTGCACATCTGATTTTAAGCTTTACACAAATCTAAACATGTTTACATGACTACAACTTCAACTTCAGAAACCTGTTGGACTGCAAATTAACAGCCCGTTCTTTTTCACATCAATAATAGGCCCAAAAAGTATTTGGATCAAGACTGAAAAATGAAAAATCTTGGACTTCTACGTTTGCCATGTGCCAATCTAGTAATATGCAAATCGAGCACCTTGAACATCAGCTGGACAGCAGGCAAAAGCCATCATTCATTGTCCTCTCCGACATCTTAAGATTTTAAAGCCAACTAGACCCTCATAAAAATGGAGAAAAGAAATAGATAGTAAAAGCAAAAACTATTACAAAGAATCCATGATCCAATAACCAAAAACCTAAGGGTAATAGTTGTTGTCACTTGGGATTTATTAATCCATCTTCATAATCCTAAGCTCTTCGGCCTTGAGGAAAGTGTTTCTTCTAGTCTAGTATTGGTGGCAGCGGCAAGAACCAAATAGAAAAAAGGATTTGAATGGGCCCTTTGAGGCCCTGATCAAACATTTAATTTGGGAGAAATTTTTTTTTCAAGAAATTAAACATTATATTAAAGGTACAAAAGATACATCAGTCAATATGGGACAACTACCCTCTAGGACAAAATGCTGCATCCAGTAGCCATACGGAAAACAAATCTGTCCACTCAACTTCTGTTAGTAACTTGAGGGCAAATTTAGCTAACTTGTGGCTCACTGAATTTTAATGTCTATCGATATACACAAAAACACATTGAGTGAAGCTACCTTTCAACTGTCTAATAGCATCCAAAATGGTGCCTAACTGTCTGAGCATTGTTAAATTTGGTTCAACTTATCCACTATACCTTTGCAATCTGAATGTATGCCACTGATCCTTTCTAGCTGCCACCAAAAGTGCTGTCCGAATGGCTTCAGCCTCCCTGTAAAAAGCTTGAGGCTTTACCCATACTTTCATTAGCTTCCCATTAGAATTAGTTGCTTCAATTCGCTGACCAGCTCAATTAGAGGCTTTGTGTAGGGCAGCATCAGTGTATATTAAAATTATACCTGCCTGACTAGTTTCCTGCAGCTGTTGTATCATCTGAAAATTGCAAACTTGAGCATTTAGATGTAAATCAAAAACTTAATCAAATTGCAGCCTTGGTGCAATCTCTATACCATTGGCCTCTTTGTAGGCTATCCAATCATTCACAGCATTGTTAATAATTTGCAAAGGGTGAACAAAGTTTAGCCTGAAACTGGAACCATTCCTAGCTTTCCAATTGTGCCACATTATGTTTATAGTTAATTCAATGTGTTCTTGACCATGATTTCTCTGAATAGCCTTTGAGAGCTCCCCCAATCATGTCTAAAAATCCTGTCGATAATCCTCCAGCCCATTCCGCTGTTCTTGACCATGATTTCTCTGAATAGCCTTTGAGAGCTCCCCCAATCATGTCTAAAAATCCTGTCGATAATCCTCCAGCCCATTCCGCTGAACAGGTGCAATATTCCAAACCTGTGAAGAATTACAACAAAAAAACAACATATGCTCCAATGTTTCCAACTCTTCACCCTAATATTACCAATACCCAGTTTTTTATACACAACTGCATTCATAGGAAGTACGTAATGCAAGCACTTCCAAACAAAATGCTTTGGTTTAGGTTTA
Organism: Mitragyna speciosa; assembly: GCA_024721245.1. Classification (NCBI taxonomy): domain Eukaryota; kingdom Viridiplantae; phylum Streptophyta; class Magnoliopsida; order Gentianales; family Rubiaceae; genus Mitragyna; species Mitragyna speciosa. Next base: position 4,763,096 of record CM045559.1, read on the forward strand.
AGATTCAATCTTACTTCCAAATTGCTGCCGATTTTGGCTTTCTGCTACATTGTTGTTTAAATTACAGCCTTTGACAATCAATTGCCTCCAGTTCTTTGAATTTTGCATATTCACTTTTTATTGTATATTCTCCTGTAGCAAATCCTAACCAATGCAAATTATCCGGACCCCCTAGTAAACTTAGACGAATTTGCTGGAGAACTTTAGAATCATGTGCATGAAATAAGTGCCTCGACTTATGCTCATTCCAATGACCATTATTAATTAAATTACAGACCATGTTTTCTGTATAAAGAGGAGGTCATATAGATTGTATTTTTCCAGTTGGAGAGCTTAAAATCCATCTGTCTTGCCAAATGTTAATTTGAGTCCCATGCCTAACTCTTAATATTGTGCCATCTTCCAACAAATGCCTAGCACTCAGCAAGCTCCTCCAGAGCCAAGAAGCATTCCCTCTGCATAATACCTGAAAAATGGAATGCTGGGCAACACATACTTGGCCATTATTACCTAACTAATAGCTCTGGACGGGTAATGATTCGCCAAAGCTGTTTAGCAAGTAATGCAATGTTGAAGCCTTTAAGATCTCTAAAGCCTGGACCCCCTTTCCCCTTAACATTAGTCAGTCTTGATAGCTTATCCAATCAATTTTCTTTTACTGATTAATACTATCCCACCAGAATTTTGCCGCCATTGCACTAATATCTTTACATAATTTATCTGGCAACCGAAAGCATGACATGGTATATGAAGGCAATGCCGTGACCACTGCTGTTATTAAGATTTCCTTCCCTGCGTGACTCAACAAACTACCTTGCCAACTGAACAATCTCTTGTGCACAGCTTCCTTAATATATACAAAAACCTGACATTTTGATCTTCCAATGACTAATGGCAATCCCAAATACTTGCTTTGAGTTTCATGTTGAACCTGTCTTAACTCCCCTATAACACTTTGCCTCTGCTGGAACCTCATATTTTTACTAGAAAATACTGATAATTTGGCAAAATTGATGCACTGACCTGTGGCAGCTCCATACATATCTAAGATTTGCATGAGCTTTGTTGCTTCTTGCGTAGTAGCTTGAAAAAAAAATCAAAGAATCAACTGCAAAAAAGGGGAGGAGGGTACAATTGGTCCTTTTCTAGAGATTTTAACACTGGATAACTGTCCCCTACTAATAGCCCTATGAATCAAACAAGAAAGATCCTCAGCAGACGAAACAAAAATAGATATGGGGACAAAGGATCTCCTTGTCTATTCCTCTAGTGGGAACTATGTGACCAATTTTCTCAGCATTAAAATTAATAGAATATGAAACTAAACTAAGACATCGCATAACCCACACAATTCACCTAGGACAAAAACCCATTTTTTTGCATAATTTTTGCCAAAACACTTATTCCACTCTATCATATGCTGTTACCATGTCAAGTTTTAGTGCCATGTAGCCATCTAGACCAGCTCTCTTTCTATTTAAAAAGTGAATATATCATGAGCCACAAAAATTTTATCCAAAATTTGCCTTCCTGGAACAAAACTAAATTGATTAGTGCTTATGCAAAATTCCAAACAAGGCTTTAACCGATTAACCAAAGTTTTAGAGGTAATTTTATAGAGGGCATTGCATAGACTTATAGGTCTATACTAGGACACATTAGATGGAGAATCAGTTTTGAGAATCAGGGTGATAAGAGTTTCATTAACTGCTTTTAATAAAAAAACCAAAGGTAAAAAAAACTCCAAATAGCTCTAACCACATCATGCCTCAAAAGATGCCAATATTTCTAGGAAACAATGGGAGGCATACCACCCGGACCCAGAGCTTTGTGGGGGTGCATCTCAAATTAAGCTTTATGTATTTCTTGTTCTGTAACTGGACAAGTAAGCTAAAGATTCATCTAAGTTGTTATACTAACTGGAATATCCTGCAGTACCTCATCAAAATCAGTTGGACAAGATGAACTGAACAAATTATGGAAATAATGAATTATGACCTCCTGCATTTCAACCTCAATCCGAAACCATGCTCCCACATCGTTCTTTAACTTTGGGATCTGATTCCTTCTTCGTCTTTGCATCACTGAAGCACAAAAAAACTAGTATTTTTACCCCCTTCTTTAAGACATTTAATTCTTGATTTTTGACTCCAGAACAGTTCTTCCCTCCTATATGCAGCTTTTAATTTCTATTTTATTTCTGCCTGCTCACTCACTACTATGGATAACAGGTTCAGTTTCCTTGAGTTCCTTCAATTTTTGCTTGATTGCATTGATTTCTTGTTTTGCATTAACATGGATTCTTCTATTCCATCGTAGTAGATTCCTCCTAACAATCTTGATTTTTGACTTTACCTAGAACATTGGCGAGCCAACTTGCCTATATCGCCATGCATTTTGTATAATTTGAGAAGTCTCATCATACTGAAGCCACTTCCTATCAAACATGAATCTTCTTTTATATTTCCCTCTTAGGTCTACTATCCAGCAATATAATCGAATGGTCAAAGGCCACAACATGCGCATTAGTACATGTGGATCTGTCAAAGGTGTTTAATCACATAGTAGTACAGAAGCATCAGTCTTGCCTCTCTTTTATTACCTCTCCATTTTCTGATCTCCCTATTGAAGTCCAAGGCTGTCCTTCCAAACTCACATCCACCAATTGATTTGTGAAATTAAAATTTTTAAAAACTTGAATACTTCCAATGTTCCGCATTCTTCCAGCCTCCTTTTCCTGATTACATACTGTATTATTAAAATCCCGTGCAATAACAAAATGGTCCCCCCCTCCTGTTTCCTACCGAAAATAACATCTCACTGTTGCCTTTGAACTTGTCTATCTGAGCTTGCATATATACAAATCAACGACCATATCACCCTTCCCTCAACATTCGCAATTTCATTTGGGAGAAATGCTAAACCTCCTTTGCAGCTTTAAAATCCTACCCCTTCCCCAATTTTGTTGGGGTTCCAAATATCTTATCTTACTACAGCTTCAGCCTTCTGGGTTTGGACCCTGTATCATTTATGATGAGACAAATTACTTTTTTTTTTTTTTATCATCATCAATTCTTATAACAATGTATGTTTTTGTCTCACACAATTGAGGTGAGACTCTCAAATTAGTGCTGGGGTGAATTCTCAAGCTTTTTACCACATATAATTGGGATCTACCCTTTTTACAACACAATTACTTTAACTAGGCTGCATCTGAGGGAAATCATAGTGTCTGTCCTTATGGTTATTTTCCATTTGCTTGGTTCTATTTTCAAAAACATGTTTTTTAAAAACTTTGCACATGTTTTTGAACTAATTTTTATCTCAAAAATATATTTATAGACAAGAATCTTTAAAATTGCTACAGTAATATTTTTTAAAAAATACCTCAAAAAATAATTATCTAGACGAACACTTAATTTCAAAAAACATTTTAAAAAACAACCATCCAAACAGCCTTTAATTTCTGCATTTGACCACATACCATCCAACAAGTTTTTAAAGAGGAACTCAATGTCTTACCGTCTAGAAATCCATGCATTAACATCTTGATGAGGCATCAAATAGGAAACTCCATAATGTGTTATATAACAATCAAAGCAACGGCCTGTATACAACCACGGGATGATTCGATCAAACTGTACAAGTGAAGAAAAATTCCACGTAATTATTCGGATAAAACATTGATTTCATTTTATCTCCTTTGCTATTTATCATGTTATACTGGATAAAAAAAAATCCATGCAAACATTTGGAAATTTTATTCTCGTGTTTGAAAATGTTAAGCTTTGATGATGTATATAGAACTGAAAAAATATGCCATGTGTCAAAATGAAACTTAGAAACCTATTGAAAATTATTAAAGCATAATCTAATTGAAAATTTCAATAAGAGGAAATTTGAAAATTAAAAAAAAAGGGTAATTATTTCTCCCAAATTTCTCAATTTTTTATAATTAGCAATTAACTCAAAACATTGGATTGGAGCAAAATGGGTTACCATTTTTCAAACGTAAAGCTTTATTTGCACTTAAAGCCTTACGAAAATCATTTGGTTTGAGAAACAGAATAGGAACACTGGATAAAAATAATTCGAAGATTTGACATTGTTATAATGGAACTCTGTACACGTATCCACTTGCCTTAGGAAAATGGATTATCATTACAAACTAGGGCCAGAGAGCCCAGCATGATTTATATTCAATTGATAGATGTTAAATGCTGTCTACTAATAGATTGACTTCCCCCTATTTATAAGAATTTCTCCCTGGCTTTAGCATTTTATTTGCCCTCTTTAATTACTTTTTGATTTTTCCACTCTTAGTACACTCTGGTAGGTTGGGTTCTGTCACATAAACATGCCATATCCTGTCTATAGAATAATTTTACTCCTTGTAGATAAGCCTATGATAGATTTATTCCAAAAATTTTTCCTCCTACCACACTTCCTTCATTTCCAAAAAAAAAAAAAAAAAATATCTTGTATTATTCAGTGATTTTTTATTTATTGAGGATCATCAAGTTAAATTATGTTCATTCGAAGGAAGTGAAACATTATTGAGAAATATTTTCTCTAGTATAGACATTGACTTATTTCTCCTAGTTTTTTCCCTTAAACTATTAATTCTTCAAAAGCTAAAAGAACTATTCCTAGCAAAACTCTATTTATTTGGTTCTGTTTTTCAAAAATATATATTTTCTAAAAATGTCAAACACATTTTCTAACTAATTTTTTGCTCACATCCAAACGGTCGCTTGAAGTTGCAGGTGGACAATAAACTTGTTAACAGCACTTACAATGTGGTAATGTGTAATTTTGGCAGTTTTAAGACAGGATCATTGGTTGGGCTAGGGAGCGTGGACTAAATCCTATATGGAACAGAAACAACGACCCAATAACAACACGATTCATTTGCAGAAGTTGTCCAGTAACCCAAGACAAATTCATTGCTGGGTTAAAGGAAATTCTCAAACACTATGAGTTCGCAAACTACCCATGAATGCAAAAATGCTAATCCAATCTAAAATCTGACAAAAAATTTTTTTTTTTGGCCGATTAATGGGATGTCATCTCCCACCCTATTCCCGTGGGACAAATTATGGTTTCAACTTTCTCAACTTCTTGGGCATGCATTCTCATTATCTTATGCTATATTTACTGTTTGGTTTCAAACACCATTCATTTTCTCGAATTTTCAGTCATAGTTAACAATTGCACAAGAATATTTCTCTCCTGATTCATAAGAATTCAATCCGGCCTCTTTGTTAGTCATATAAACAAAAATACGTCAATGCTATTCAAATACTACCATCTAAGGAACACAGTATTTAGTCGTCAGAGGAAAAAAAAAAAGGAATAAGAAAGATTTCTCACCAGTCATCAGCCAAGCTACTTTACATTGGAAAGCATCAACAAAATCTTTTATTCCAGACTACTGAGGGAAAAAGGATTAGGATAAGAAAAAGGAAAAATTTCTTATAGGGGAGGTGGAAGTTGTGCAATGAATAAAGATAGCAAAACTTTTTGCATAATTTCTATAAATCACATCACTAACACATGCTGGAATATAAGAATTTTTTGATTAATATTAAAATAGAGTGGTAGTTTATTCATCTATCCAAGATAGGGTAATGAGTTTTTCTAAAATTGTACTTCAATCAATTTCAGAAAATCAATTTCATTTTGATTTTGACTGGAATTAATCATCAGAAAAAAAGTCCGTCTTCAGAAAATTACCACCTTCATAATTTTGTGCTTAGGCTTTTGAACTAAAATTAAGAACTTAATTTTATAACTTGGAGAAGATGAAAAATGCCAATATATTTTTATTTTTATTAAAAACTCTTATATTAAGAAATTTTTAAAAAATTGATTATATTTTTATTTTTGGTTGCAATTGTTCAATAAAAAAAGGTCCATTTTCAAAAAATCATCTCATTTATAATTTTTGCTGGGATACTTTAGATCAAAATTTGGAAGAAATTAATTTTACTACTTTGAGATGATGAATAAAAATGCCAATATACTTTCTTTCATTTTTGAGTAAAAACTCTAATATTTATAAATTTTCACAAAATTGATTTTATTTTGATTTTAGTTAGAATTAATAGTAAAAAAAGGTCCGATTTCAAAAAATTGTCCCCTCCATAATTTTGTGCTTGAACACTTTGAATCAAAATTTAGAAAATTTTGATTTTATTACTTTGAGATGATAAATTATGATGCCTATTTCTTATTAAAAAATCTAATATTTAGGTAAATAATGCTATTATATTATTTAAAAATAATATTATATTTTTGTACATGAAATTGTATATTTTTAGTAATAACATCCTTTATAGGAATTATATGAAAGTTTCAATCTCTTTTTTCATTACCAAGCTTCTACCGCCCTTATAAGAAATTTTCTAGGCTTATAGTGGAGGAGACATATGGCATCTAATTATCACGTTGGTAACATGGCTCAAAGTCACAGTTGCGGCCTATATCGGTTCATATTGGTCTCGGTATATCGATCGCAGTCCTGGTGAGACTTATATTTTAATTAATTTATATTCTAAAAATTATAAATAATCATTCAAAATATAAAAAAAAATGCTAAACAAAAATAACCAAAAAAATTAGTAAAGAAAATCTCTAGAATGTACTATTTTTACCAATATATAACCAAATTAAAAAAAAAAGATCCATTTGTTAACAAGATTTGATAGAAATATAAAAGAAATTTATTTTTGGCGATAATAATAAATTGCAAGAACTTTGTCATTTCACGAATACTAGAAAAACATACAATCCAACTTTGATGCATAATTCAGATCAAATCGAATGCAACATATATAATAGGAAAACATAGGATAACTCATAAACTTCCCTTTGGATCTCAAAAAACAAAAAAACAAAATTGATGTCAGAAAAATGACAAACAAGAGGCTTATGTTTTATGCTTCCCCCATAGCCGCCACTCTCTCCATTCCCCATCCATCCAAACAGAAATAACAACTTCGGGAATGCGTGCAATTAGCCGATAATCTTCAACCCCCTGATTCTCCAACTTCTCTATCAATTGAGAACTCATATTAGCCAACTCTAGCTTTTGGAGCTGCCTCAAGTGCTGAATGCCCACGGGTAGCTCCACCGGTAATGGAAGCTCATCTAGAATTAGTTCTTGGATACGAGGCATCGCACCTTCCTCCACTCTTATCTCTCTCAATTCTCTTGGAAGTCTCCCAAAGGAAAGAATAAATATCCTTGATTAGTCTCTTTCGTTCCATGTGCATTGATTGTAGGGTTAATTACATTTTACTTCCATGTGGTTTTTGGATAAACGACATGACCCTCTTATGGTTTCAAAAGCTATACATCACCCTTCATGGTTTTGGTTAAAGTGTCAAACTTATGAAAATTCTCTTATGTGACGGTTTGTGAGTAAAATGTCCAAATTACCCTGTACAAGTACTAAAAATTACCATAGGGTGATGTATAGCTTTTAGAAACCACAAGGGGTTATATGGTTCATTTTGAAAACCAAAAGGGGGTAAAGTTTATTTTTTTGAAAAAATATACATGCACGCACAAAAATAAAATAGTTAATCACTAGAGTAATTTGGATATTTTATCCACATTCTGTTATGGAAGGCAATTTCCGTTAATTTGACACTTTAATCCAAACTACACAGGGGTAATGTATAGCTTTTTAAACCATAAAGGGATTATGTGATTTATCCGAAAATCACAGGGGGTATAGAGTATTTTACTCTTGACTGTAATTGGTGTGCCAAGTTTTGTTGTTCATGATATTGATATACTTAATTTTCATTTTTCATTTATTATAATTGAGAATTTGTGAAAATTTCTAGCAACTTGATTTAGAAATAAAGCTAAGAAACAACGCTAAGCTTAGTTCAATTTCTGTGTAGTCCAAGATACAGAGGAAAAATAACTATTTGCCATTTTTGGCTTTTCAAACTAAATCACGGTTACCTGACCCTCTTGTGCTTCTCTGGTATACTTTCAAGTTTCTAACCACAATCGCAGGGTCGTGGGCTCAAGGGTCGGTAACGTTTGAGATTTAAAATATACATGAAACACTTTAAGCCGATGTCCACTTTTTTAAATTTTTTATAGGAAAGCAAATCCCACTTTAATCCACTTTTTATTCCTCTAAAGATTTTTAATGTTTTATTGATAATTAGATGAAATCCATTACTTTTTCTTCTTCTGTTTTTTGGTAACTGTAGACTGTCCGTTCGATACGCCAATTATCGTAATCACTTGTTTTACTTATATCCGATGAAATGTATTTTCTCTTAATACATGTTTAGAAAACATGGAAGGAACTCGACAAATGACCATGACTGAGGAAATTGCAAAAAGGTTTAAAACTCCTTTAAATCCGTTCCAGATTTTGGTTGAAAGTACCATATCGTAATTGCCATGCAAATAAGTTAATTTTTCTGGTTTATTATTAGAAAACTTGAGCAGTGATATTGGGAATGCTAAGACTGATGCGTAAACGTTGAATTTCTCTGAATAACGAAGGCAACACAACCAGCGCAAGTTACATATAGACAATAAATTGTTGTACCAAGACAGGATCATTTAAAAGCCAAATAACAAAAGTTCTTCAAGTTTTGTAATATTTCATTGAACCATTACAAATACTATGATTACAAAGTTACAGAAGCCTTGTCTATTTAGAATATGGAGTCTCACAATTTAGCCTTTGACCATTTACCACAAGTTGGAGGCGATGAAACTTCTAGGCATTTTAACATTTTGGTGTAAATCTTCAGAATTTAGCATAAATTTTCAGCATTTTGATGTAATCAATTTTACCTCCAAAAACACCTCGTTTTTGCATTTTTCACTTCAAATTTGGTCCAAATGACAATATTTCAACCATTCATTTTGCCAAAATAAATCATGGCCATCAAGTTGTGGTAAATAAAAATTGTGAGGCCCTAATCCGTCTATTTTCTTTTGTAAAGTGAGTGTCCCAGACTTTGAGGTAAGTTATGCATTATCACGCTCATATTTTCTTGTTTGATTTGAGGTCTTAAATTTTGATTTGACTTAACTCAGTTCTCTATAATGTTTTAATAAAGAACTGAAGTATACATACAAAGAATATGAAGGCTTTGATTTAGAACGTTGAACAATTTTTAACGCTCTTATGCAACTATTGCTTTAGTACAGTAATACTAATAAAATCGTGCGTAATAGATCTGGAATGACTACAATGCTAAAATCTTTTGAATTCTTTATTTAAAGTTACATCATTTTAAGGCTTAATCTCAAAATGCCCCCAGTAATGTTGGGTAAGTAGCAAATTATCCCCTATTTTTAGAAAATATACAAATTGTCCCCTATTTTAGTAACAAATTACCCCTTCACGTACACTTCACTTTTTTAAGGACAAATTTGCCTTTGTAATTTTTAATATTGCTGTTTTTGTTAATTTGTTATATAGAAACAAAATAAGGTTACTATTCCAAACTAATATTGTTGGTGGACTCTCACATAAAAACCAAAATCATGACTCTAAAATTATAAAAATTTCATCACAAACTATTCCTATTATTTGTAACCAAGATGGAAAAAATATGAAAAAACATGAATAATTTATTTTTGTCATGATGTATAGCAAGCAGCTTGCAAAGTAAATATAAATTTATAATTTTTGTCAAATATATTCAAAATAGAGTATGAAAAAATGTTAGTAATATCATTTCTATTAGTGACAACAATAAAAAAAAATATAGAATTGCAACCCTACGTTTCTAACCAAAACAATATAAGACCAATTTCATCTAATAACAAAAGTAGCAAAATTGTATCTATATATATATATATATAAAACATATTTGAGACTTCTTTCTCCTTTATTATTTTTTCTACCTGCTCGTAGATGGTATAAATATTTTAGATTTTAGTACAAAAAAGAGAGAATTGTCAAATTATTGTGTATAGAAGGGCACAATGTCTTTTAACAATCCAAGGGGGTAATTTGTGTATTTTCTAAATACAGGGGGTAGTTTGCTACTTATGCAACAATACAGGGGGGCATTTTGTGATTTAGCGTCATTTTAATATGACAAAATGCAATAGAAGATTTTAATATTTTAGAAGTTTGCTTGTCAAATTGTGTTCTTTGTCATGTTAGCTCCCAATGTTTTAGTTTGGATCCGCATAGTTATTGCTCTATTGCTATCCCAAAAATCACAGTAACATATGCAAAAGCAAGTAGAGATTTCAAATTTAAGCGAAACAATGTACTTTCTGAACTTTTTTTAAATGCTTAATTAATAAATGTTGATGTGTTCCATAAATGATCCGATACTTTTCCCAGATTTTGATTAAAAGGAAATAAACAAATACTCTCCCATGGTGAAAGAAAAAGTAGATTGTCAAGGAAATAAATATAACAAGAGAATGAAGACAAAAAAGATGATACATTCATATATTTCGTTTATCTTCCGTACTACAATATTTTTTTTATTTTTCGAGGGGCTTTTGACAAAGTAAAAATTGAACATTAACCATTACATGGCCAAATTACTTGTTTTGTAGGCATTTGTTTGTGACTGCCAGCATAAACCTAATCTGCTTGAGTTTTTTGCGTCCACATTATCAGAAATCCTTGTAATTTTCGTGTATAGCTAGACAAATTAGGATGTGTTTGTTCTTGAATTGGAATGCGAGTAGAATTGAAACTGTATTCTATAGAAATGCAGTTTTGTGTTAATCTCGCAATTCTAGTTCTAAGAGGAAACTAAACAGAGCCTTGGTGTCATTGATGCTGTTTACGAAAATCTTGAGAATACGCAACTCTATCAATTCTACTTACTAGAATTAAGAGAAGCTACGGAAAGAGGATTTACCTAATTACCTAAAATTTATAGGTAACTTTAGAAATAAAACAATCGAATCCAAGTTAATGCTGTGTGAAAATTGTTTGAGAAAGAATCATATGATTTGCCGCGATATTATGAGTGAATGAAAGCAAAAGCTTCGTATAACTAGTCAAGAAATGCAATTTTTTTAGTCCTTTCTTTCAAATAGTTAATAAACAATGATGCCTAAGCGAATTGAAGGAACTGGCCATAATTTTTAAATCCAAAATGTCACCTTACTTGCTAGAAAAGTGATCCATGGTCACTCCCATTTTTTGACGAAATGAAAATTGGTAACTACTCGCACTTGGAAAAAAAAAATTTTGATACAGGATTTTGGTTATATAAGAAGAAACAAGCACCATTGGTTGTACGAGTTGTTTCTCAATTTATTAAGCTGCTAAATTAAATTCTTATAATTATGATTGTATGAATAAACATACTAGTATGGTTATATTTTAACTACAATCTCATTTGCTGAATTAAAAACAAAAGGTATACAGATATCAAGAGGAATGGTAATTTGTTTTAGCTCGTGCCATTGAGAAAGAATAATAATGTAACATTGTCATTTCACGAATAAAAGAAAAACATGTTATCCAACTCTGATACATTATTTAGATCAAACTCAATGCAACAAATATAATAGGAAAAGATAACTCATGATTCATGAACTTTCCTTTGGATCTCCCAAAAGAGAAAAATGCTGCCAGGAAAATGACAAACAAGAGGCTTACATTTTCTACTTCCCCCATAGTTGCAGCTCTCTCTAATCCCCATCTGTCTAGGTAGCAATAACAACTTGAGGAATGTGTGCAATTTGTTGATAATCTTCACTCCCCTGATTCTCCAATTTCTTTATCAGTTGGGTACTCATATCAGTCAACTCTAGCTTTTGGAGTTGTCTCAAGTGTGGAATACCCAACGGTAGCTCCACCAGTAACGGAAGGTCCTCTAGAAATAGTTGTTGGAGACGAGGCATTGCACCTTCCTCCACGCTCATCCATCTCAATCCTTTCCATTCTATTAGGTACAACTCCTTAAGCTTCAAGAACCCTCCAGCCTTGAAACACAACCCTTCTCCTTGGTAAGCTTGTCTCATATAAAGTTGGACCAAATTGGGCAAACATTGAAGGGATTCAAGAGGATCTTCACTCAACCAGCTCCAATGTAAATCTATTCTTTCCAAGCTTTGAAGACACACTATCCACTGTGGCATCTTATCCAAGTGACCCCACAATCTTAGCATACGAAGTGATTGAAGAGATGATGAAGAAAGAGAATAATTCAGATCAATTAACCCATCTTTTCCTACAGAATACAAATATAAATACTGAAGATTGGTCACCTTCTCAAGGGAAAAGCAAAGCTTCCTTCCGTCTTCTCGTCTTAGATTCGTAATTGCTAAATCTCTTAATTGGGTTAGCTTTCCTATCTCTTTAACTATTGCACTTGTTTCATCATTTTCTCTTGTTGCTCCTGCATCTATGAATCCTAATGAATTTAGGGTGAGAAACTCTCCCATTTTTGACGGAGCTTTGAATCCATAAAATCCGTAATCCTCATCTACTGAACCAACTCGTTGATATACCCAGAGATGACGAAGCTTTTGTAGCTTTAGGATTTCCATGGGCAATTCTTTGACTTCAGTTTCACCCAAATTCAAGTGCTCTAAATTTTGAAGCTTGCCTATGGATTTCGGAATTGTTTTAACTCTTGTTCCCATTAGGGACAAGTACTTGAGATGAAACAAGTTGAAAATTTCATTTGGGATTTCCTCCAACTGCGCATACCCCTTCAAATCCAAAACCCTTAATAACCTACTAGATAGAATCTCAAATAACAATGTTTTAGATGGTGACTCTTTGGATTGAAATGTAATTAAAGATCGAAGATGTTTAAAGCAAAGGCTTTGCTGGGGATTATTACCAAAGCAATTATGAATTACTAGACGTCGTACCTTGTTTGGCCACCTTGTGTGCAGTCCAGCACTTATAGTCACCATGTTTTGCTTCTTGGACATGGAAAAGATAACTTCACGTAAAAGGTCATGGATATGACAACTGTTGGGGATTCGTTCATAGACTATCCCAGTCACTTGAATTAGGCTTCGATCTACAAGTTCTCTGAAATAATCCCAAGCTGTATCTTCAATAGTCATTCCTTCTCTCCCTACGACAAATCTTTCAGCAATCCATAATGCAATTAGTTCAGAGCAAAATATTTTGTAATCCTCTGGATATATACTTATATACAACAGACACATTTTCAGATGTGAAGGCAGATCATTATAACTGAGACACAGTATCTTTTTAACTCTATCCAGTTTACCAGCACCTTCTAATTCAACCCCAAGATTGCGTCGAATGATCTCCCATTCATCTATTTTGCTCACCCCCTTCCTAGCCAAAAGCCCACTAATAGCAACAATCGCTAAAGGCAAACCCTTACATTTACTTAGTATGGCTTGTGCAACATCCCTTAGATGAGCAGGACAAGATTTGTCTTCAAATGTCTTGTTACAAAATAGTGTCCATGACTCATCAAAAGATAATGATTGCATCTTGTGGACATAACTCTGAGTTTCTATGCAAGAAATTGATGCTACATCGGCAATTCGTGTTGTTAGCAACACACGGTTCCCATAGCTGTTCTCAGGTAGTGCAAATTTGATTGCATTCCAAAATTCCTCATCCCATACGTCATCAAAGGCAATTGCATACCTCCCTTGCTGGAGAAAATCTTTGACAAATGCTTTCAGCTCAAAAGTTGTCATGGAGTCGATTGATTGGGGGACTGGTTTTTTGACTTCTGCATGTAATTGACGAATTAATCTTTTCAAGAGATCTTGAAAATCAAATGTTTGAGAGACAGTTACCCATGCACGAATTGGGAAATGTCTTCTAACGTCTGCATCTTCATGGACCTTTTTCATAAGGGTGGTCTTCCCGAGTCCTCCCATACCGACTATTGAAATAACTTTCAACTGGGAATCGCCTTCGAGGAGTTGAGAAATGAGCTGTTGCTTGGGTTTGTCAATGCCTACCAATCTAGTTTCGTCCACAAGAAGTGCATCATCTCTGCTGTAGCGCCATGCGTTGTTGTTCACAGAAACTGGGGATCCCGAGTCTCGGTCAGAGATACCATATTCAAATTGGTACCTTTGATGCCCTTCCGAGATACTTTTTATTCTGGTCTTGATGCTTTGTATTTCACTAGCAACCCGATGGCGAGCACGGAAACTCTTTATTGAGTTGAAAATTTTCTGAACAGAGCCACAGAATCCTTGCGATCCTCGGCGAGCAAATTGAAATACAAATTCATCGAGAACATCTTCAGTGTCATAAGCAACTTCCCTTACTTGCTTGACCCATTCTTGGAGCCTGGGATCATCTTCATCTTTGGCTTCAGCCACTTTCAGGAATGCTCGCATATGTCCCAACTCATCAACGAGGAGTTGGACCTCTTGTCGAAGACCTCCCAAGAGTCTTCCTTCTTCACGGACAAAGGTTGAAAGCTGATCTAAAACAAAATGTAGAACAGTTGCAGCCATTTTGAGTCCCTCGTTTGCTCTAAAAAAAAAAAAAAAAACAAGGGCTTCTCTCTGGTAGTTGTATTTTGAGCGAAAGATTTGCTGGTTACATTTTCATAACACGCTAAACCTTCAACTAAGTATTTATCAACAAAATAGTGTCGGTTTTTTGGGCTCTAATTTGGTAAGTAGAACCGGGATGAACTCTTGCTTCTCAAAAGTCTTTTCAACACATTCACACGTCAATTATCAATAACCTTTTAATGAAATGTAGCATTCCTGCATTATTATGGGTTTACGCACCATGTCCTTTTCTTGTTCCTGTGAATATACAAGTGTGGACTTGTCCTTCTTGAAAGTTGAAACTTATTTAAAATATTTAGTTGTTGTATTTGGAGTACAAATATTATAGAATTGTTTGTTGGTTTTTCCGTTACATTTTCATTACATAAATGAAGAATTATAATAAATTTCATAACTGCCATAATAATAAAAATAATAACAATAATATATTATTATTATTATTATTATTATTATTATTATTATTATTATTATTAGGAGTAGTAGTAGTAGTAGTAGTAGTAATAGCAGTAGTAGTAGTAGTGCCAAAAGATACTTTTTTCTACCACGAGTCTAACTCATTTTATGAATTTCAATTTGGCTAAGAAATCAATTTTCAAAATTTAGAATCCTAGATTTTAAACATGGTTGATAGGTCAAATTTCAATGCTAGAATCTTCCTAACCTGTAGTGGTTAGCGATGACTCTTGAATTTGAGTGATATGAGATCATTCATTTGGCCATATCTATAGCCCATCTATAGAGAAGGAACCCAAGCCATGAAGTTGGCTCGTTGAAAACTTGAAATATGAAAAATTTCCAGATTATGAAGATCTAGGTTTAGGAAACCCAGTCGCAAACTGAGGAAAGTGAGGGAGAGTGTGAACCACCGGTAATTTCGATTGTTACCAAATTTTGTGTAAAATATCTATTTTTCATTCTCTGTGTATTTATACTTTTACTGTAATTTTTTCAGAAACTATAATTTTAAGAATAAATCAAATACCCTTATTTTTAGTGTATTTTGGGGGGTGAGCTTTATATTTACAATATTTTTGTCTTGTAAAAATTATAATAAATGTGATAAAAAAACTTGTTTTAGGTGATAGTGTATGTCATCTCCCTTCATAGTTTTCAAAAAAAATATTTTAAGTCTTATTTAGATATTGAAAAACTATAGAAAATTCAAAAACTGACTTTTAATTATTTCTTTGGGATTTTAGCCATACCCAAGGGTAATTGAGTGTGGAGAGAGATTAAGGAGATCATGCACTGTATACTTAATAAAGGTATAATTTCTTTATTTGTGTTAATGTGTAATTTTAAGTCATTGAGCATATTGGTGGAATTATTGTGTTTTGGAGTGTCAGGCAAGTGGTGATACCTTTCTATGAGATTAAACACCAATTGGATTGTTTGAAAGTGGATTTTCAATATTTGCTTCGTGTTCCTTCTATTTTCTAAATAAAACTTTATTTTCTAATTATGAAAAAAGCATGTGTTTTGATTTGAGTATAAATGACTATTGAATCTTGAATCAAACGATTTATGTTATTTGGGATTGGACTTGCCTCAGGGGGTTAATTGTGGCAATTATGTGGACTCGGAATCCTGTGAATGTGAGTGTGAATTTGTATATACAGCCATAAAAACAAAAAAGGATGTGATTGAAATTGTTTGATTTTGAATATGAATTTTATTATGAAAATTTGTTTTATGTTAAAATATTTTGTTATGTTTGATCCACAAGTTAGGTTGATCTAATTAGTGAATATATTTACTCACCCCATTATTATATATTTTTTTTAGAGGAAGTAAAGTCAGCATGAGGAGTGGCGCATTTGGGGAGTGTGCTAGTAACTCAATAGAATATTTAATTTGAATTTGTGAAACTCTTCTTAAGTTGTTTAGTTTAATTTTTTGGATTGTCAGGAGTTTGCTTATGATAATTTTTAGATCAGAATTTAAGTATTGGATTTTGAAAAGTAAATCTTATTGATTATTTTTAGATTTGTGTATTTAGCCTTACATATTTATGCTTAAACATGAGTATGTTGCATTGTCATGTTCTTGACCTTCGTTCAGGGGCGTGACAATAAAATACCTTACACAAGTACAGTTTACTTGCTTTAACACAAATGGAGGCACAATGACATTCACCTTATAAAGTTGTGTCATGCTCTGATAATTATGACACGAGAGTACTCCTGAATCACTGCAAAAGCCGCGTCTGAATGTTAAGGAGAAAACACAAGGAAAATGAAGAAGAAGATAAAAACAAAGCTGGGGAAATTACAAAGAAGAAGCTAGACAGCAACATGAGTTTGAGGGAAGAAACAAAATAAAGAAAATTTTTACATAAAACTTTTGAGAGTAACTACACATTTTAAAACTTAACTTGCTATTAAATCAGATATATTTAGGCTTTATGGCTTTTTGTACATTATACAATGTAAATTTCTTGTGCAATCTTTTTTTTTTTTTTTCCCCTTTTGACGTTAAGGAATCTTTAAAGTTTATGCGCATAAATGATTAATCACCGACCTTTTAGACTAACGATATGAATGATACAGTGAAATTACTGAAGCCTTGTGTGTAAAAATGAAAACGAAGAAGAAAATAGGATAAAAATGAAATTAAGTGGAAGGCTTCAAATTGATGATTTGGCAAGACTGATAGAAAAGTAAATTGATTGAACGAGGAAGAAACTGCCTTGAACTTGGAAAAGAAGCCTAATCCTACCCAACAATGCTTGAATTGTAGGCATTGTTGGGTAGGCTGCCTTTGCTCCCGTGACTATGATTTACAACAATGCTTGAAACTTGAACGTACGAAGTAACGGGATTTATGTTCCATAAGATTTTCTGTTAACTTTTCAAATATATATGTATACATATTTTTTCCTATTCAGTATTTCTTCCTTTTCATGCTTATAATCAAGAATTGTTTAAAAGATATAAGAGCATATGTAATTTTGTTGACAGCTTAAAATTCATATTAATCACATGTCTCTTCTCCATAGCTTTAGTTGCAGAAAAAATTCATGTATATCCATTTTTTTCTAACCGATTTTTTTTTTTCACTTTCTTTTTCTTTGGCCAAGGAATTAAGACTCTGTCTAGATGATGTTTTTTGGGAAGATTTTCAAAAAAAAATATTATTCCAGTTTTTTTTTAGTAAAATTGTTTGTGAGATAGAAAAGTATTAAGGAAGATGTCCGATTTTTTTTTTCAAAAAAAAAAAAAAAGGCTACTTCATCTGAACCTGTGCATGGATAATCTGAACGAGCTTGAACCATCAATTTTTAGTGTCCTAAAACTCTACGTTTGGTAATGCACTTCTTGCAGTCTATTTTTAGTGTTGTATTTTGAATGGAATAATAGTTGGTGATAGCCATTTTTCAACAAAGCAAATTTGAGCTCACGAGCAGTACGATTGAAATGGAATAATTGGTGATGGCTATATTTCAACAGAATAATGCTGAGTTCATGAGCAGTGGGATTGAATGGGAGGCAAGCTGGAAGTTGTTTGCTTTTGGGAAAACTTTTAACCACTTTCATGTTAAGTGATGAATTTTGATGACCATTCCCTGTCCCTTAGGGCAAGTTAATTGATATGATTAGTTATTAGTATCTTTGAATGTTTAAAGAATACCTACTTTGGAAAACGTCAGATGCAATCCGAACTTCTGGAAAAATAAACCATTCGTGCTACCCTTGTCTTGAAATTTAGAGGAAGTTTTCAAAAAATCCACCCAAAAGGGTCTTCGGTAGATTGGACTAACTAAGAAGTTTTCGCCTTCGAGGAAACCACATGACGATGCCAAACCGCGACACGTTCCATGATTTTGAAAGAAAAAGATGCCTTGAACCTGCCAAAGAAGCCACTCTGCCTCTCATATAGATTTATTTCTTTTTTTAAACAAATTAAGAAATATAGTTAATGCAGTTATAACAATTATTTTTTATTCATATTTTTCTCAAATACTTTTTATTAATATTAGATCATTCATTTAAAATAAAAAACATATATTACTATATTATTTTTGAATTTTAAGTACTTTATTTTTTTTAATATGCATTAAATATAGATATGTTAGTAAAATAACAAACTAACTACTCTTTTAAAAAGAAAATAAGTCTATAATTTAGGACAGACAAAAAAAAAAAAAATGAGCCTATCTTTATAAGACAGAGGGAGTAATTGGAAAGCTGTGAATTGTAGTCCAAGACGACTTTTGCAATTTCTGGGTCAAACAAAAAAAAGGCTTCTACTTTTCGGTAATTAAAATTACCAATGCGTGAATAAAACTATGAGCAAATGACAATCCGCTTAAGGAAGCAAATCACACTTTGAGAAAAAGACATTTCTGTTAAAATCACCGCAAGTTTTAATGTATAATAAATAAGAAACTGTCTTTCTTTATGTGTCAAGAGAAGATATTTTGAAGGCATATATATAAATGGTGCTTAATTTGTCGGTCTTTATTTCTTTAACCACTTTTCCCTAACTGAATGTTTACGGCTTGTAAGAGGAAAGGAAAAAGAAGTTAACAACCTTAATGTTGACAATAAACGAAACAAAAAAAATTATGGTAAATTTTTTTTTGGCTAAAAAAATCTTTTTTAGTAGAAAATTATTTATTTGAGAAATGGATTGAACAACAATAACTTTAGAGATATATTATTTACTCCCATTCAATTGACAACCAAACATATTTGGAATCTACTTCTTTGCTAAAGTAGAATGCTTGGATTGCGTTTGTTAAAAGAGTTCTTTAGAAAAATAATATTGCAGAACATTTCAAGGTGTGATGTTTGTTAAATAAAAAGGTGTTTGAATTAAATATTTAAGGAATTCTTCAAAAGAAAACATTAAAAAAAAAACAAAATAAAAGTTTCCTAACAAAGCATGTTACATACTTTAGGATTGAAAATCCCATCTGAAAAGAAAGACAGCTCTAAATTTTAAAAGAGCTGAGATTCCTCGAGTAATAATTAGGGAAGAAGAAAGTTATTTATAGGTAAACGCAGATTAAAGTGCTTTCAACTTCCGCAATTTTTTTTATCAAAGCTAAAGTCTGAGAGCACAGGAAACTTTTATAGTCAATTTAAAATTTAATTTTTATATATTTTTCTATAAAAGTACGTGATAAATAACAAAAAGTAACGGAGACTCAGTATTTAAAACTATAAAAGTATCAACTACGCCTGAATTTTAGACAACGGTAGAGAAATATTTGTTAACTTGGAAAAAGAATAATACATTGAACTCATCTTTTATCTTGTGCAATGCAAATGTATATAATATCAGCAAAGCTCTCCGTTCTATCTTATTGGAGAAGAGGTTAAATCAAAATTGGTTTGTCAACTAAAATCAAATCAAGTTTTAATAGGCATTGGTGTTTGTTGATATTTTAAAATTGGCCAAAACTCAACATAAACATGAAGTTTATATAAACAAATTAAGTGACTGAGCTTACATGGATAAAAGTTCATTTATAACGATTAAACCAAATCCAATAAAATTCTAAACTCATGTAAACGGAAAAAACTAAACCAAATCTAACGAGGCGAATTAAATGCCCGGCTGCAAATTGTCAAAGGAAGCGACTTTGGGGAAGACTTTGCATCTGATTATTATAAGTCGCTTTTAAGCTTGTAATTGATGACTAAAAAGTAATTATAATCTATATATTATATATTGCTAATGCTAGTTTCGACCTAAGTCATCCATACAGTCCCCTATTTTCCATTCTATATTCAAAATTTTTAACTTAAATTTATAAGTCAGATATTCAGTAATTGAGCTAAGATCGTGCATTGTTATGATTATTATTGTTAAAATTATTCTGTTTTCTTTTATATTTAACTTGCAAAAGCCTATTATAAAAACAAGAAGCCCAAAGACCAGTGGATAAACATTGAATTCAAAAATTTATACTTGAATTAATAGATGAACCCAAGAATGTAACTTGAATTTAACAAGTAGACTTGAATTTACAACAATAGGTAACTTGAAATTGGCTTAAATCTAACAATCTGCAAAAACTTAAATCAACAGATAAACCCAAAAACCTTTTCCCCATGATAGTTTATATACAACAATGTATTTTTTTTAACAAAAATGAACATTACATCACATTTTAGAGATAGAAACGAGCTTTCTGTTTATGAATGCTAGAGGTGTATAGTAGTTTCATTATTAGATAAAAATTCCCTTGTTATTGCTTTTGTGAAATTTTTCAATATACTTCTTTTGGGATTGCGTATACTTCATATGAAGCATCATAAGCTAAAAAATATTGTTACTAAATTACATTTATTCTATTTTTTTCATTATTTTGTTTAAACAACAAGCATGCGTAGCACAGGTTTGATACTAGTATGAAATATGATTAATATGATATTTGATGCTCATTTAGGCGGTTACTAATTAATAAGGAAAATAGAAGGCCTCGGCCATTGCAAGAGCCTAATCCAAGCATAATCAGTAGCATATAATGAGAAAAAGATTTGCACTATCTCAAGGCAAAATTACATTGGTGATCAATAGGTAAAGAATCTATATATTATATATTGATGATAGTGTTATCAGCCTAAAGCTTTCAGAGAAAACTCCAACTCTCCATTCTATTTTTCTAGTTTTCGGAATTTTTTAAGAAGTTAAAAATGACTTATAAATTATAACTGGACATAAATACATGACATTTACTAATTTTAATTAATTGTTTAATTTAACATATTTTACTAAATTGACATAATTCATAACCTAATATACTGCTAAAATTTGAATTATATCATAAATGAAAAGCAAACAATGTTATTTTAACTACTTAATTTAAAGCATTTTAACAAAAATATATCTCTCCCCCTTCTAATAATTTATTAATTCTTATTAATTATTAGATTACACGTACTTTCCTTAATTAATATAGTTCTTAACCTAATATACTACTAGAATTTAAATTATACTACAAATAAAATAAAGGAAACAACAAGATTCTAACTCCTTAATTTAGGGAATATTGACTAAAATATACCTTTCTACCATGAATAAAAATGGAACAACACAATATTTGCTACAAATTTTACCAGTCCTTACCTAAAATTAAGAAGAGGAATATATGGTAGCTCAAATTTTGATAATTATAATTGAGATATACCTCTTTACTAAAAATATAAGGATAAAGGCAAAATAATATCACCTTAATTTTGGCAATCTTTGCTAAGCACCAGAAATAACTAAGAAGGATATATACATAGTCTATTTATTCTCATGCACTAGTATTGAAACCCTTGCAGTGTACGTGGTACAATGTAATTAAGGCAAATAAATCAACAATATATTAGAAATTAAACAAAAATTATAAATCAGTTAGTTAGATAATAAAGATTACTTTATATAAAGTTCAATATAAATACAAAGAAAAAGTATAAAGAATGTTAAATATTGCATAAATAATTCATTTTTGGGTTATGAAATTAATAAAAAAAATCCCAAAAAATAAATGATATAGTAGCAGTTAATTTAACAACAACTTCGTTGAATATGGATATACTAATTCTTGCTTATTCATATGGTGTTGGACGGTAGAGTATGAATTTTTAATATTGGGTCATAAACATCAGTATATATAAGCCTAAGAAAATTAGTAGCACATTTAACTTTTCTGATAAAAGGTAACTTGGCCATTTTGTCAAGCAAATAAGACTCGTATGTCTCAAACGATTCATAATCAAATAAGCCTAAGTGTCCATCATTCTGTAATTTGGAGATGCATTTCTCATTCACATAACCAAGTATACAATACCAAACGTATGATTATTCTACAATATTAAATTTTTGCCTTTTGGTATCAGTTTTGAGAATGGGCTTATCTTCATCAAAAATATATAAACCATTGATTAATGAACTAGTACCATAAGTAATACAATCGATTGAAACAGAACAATGTTTATTCCTTTGAATGATATTAAAACTATGCATATCTAATCCAGATAAGTTAAAGGATCACTTACATTATTGTCACATGGAGATTATTTCATTAGCACTCAAATAGTTAACCTTATAGAAATCTCCAACAATGAACCCATATATCAGCATATATGTCAATCTATCCGCATTCGCAATGTCCTTTATATTATTAATAGTATAATTACAAATACTTTAAGAATAATAAATATTATTCTAAGGACATTATCATTAAGAAAATAGATAAATTTAAAATGATAAAGTGTCATATTATCATTATTGCATAAATAAAAACCAAACACAATAGTTTGTGAAATTATAAGTTGCTTTCCCACTTTGATTAAAACCAATCATTCATATACTTTATACTAAATAAATATACATAACTATCACGTTTCTGTTAGGACAACCGTTTAGTTAGTGAATCAACTACATGGAATCTTTTCTGTCTTTACATTGTTTCCACCAATTATTTTCTTAAATAAATGGCACAATCACAATACTTGTTTGGACCATCTAGATGAGACCTTAAGTTCAATAATAAGCTTCTAGATGGGACCTTAATTTCAATAATAAGCTTCTAGATTTTACTCAACTTTTAAAGCTATAAAGTATTTGGTCTTTGATGTAAAATATGTTGTAGTATCTAGTTCAGAACTCTTCTAGCTAGCAACACCACTACTCAATGTGAACATGAATTGAGAAAGCGACCTAATATCGTTATTAAAGGACTAAATGTTCGCATCTGTAAACCCATACTCTTCTAAAGTGTGACCTCCATAAACCAAGAATAATCTGTTAGTTATTTTTAAGTACTTTAGGATATTCTTAACAGATATCCAATGACATTTACTAGGAATAGCTTAATATCTGCCCATAGCACTTAAAGCATAGGAGTGATCGAATCTCATACATAGCATAGTACACATTATTGATCCTATTGTAGTCGCATAAAGGATTTTTAACATGTTCTAATCTTGACAAATGCCTTAGGACACCTGTTTCTCAAAAAAATAATCTCATGTTACATAGATAAGAACCCCTTCTTTTATTGCTCCATGCTAAACCTTCTTTAGCATCTTGTCTATGTACGTAGATTAAGAGAGACCAAGCAATCTCATAGATCTATCTCTATAGGTCTTAATTCCCAAAATATAGATTGCATCTCCTAAATATTTCATGGAGAATTTCTTAGACAACCATACCTTTTACCATATAAGGCATTGGTATGCTAGTTTCCATCAACAATATGTCATTCTTATAAAGTATCAAGGAAACTATAGTACTCCTACTAACCTTTTTATATATAGAATATTTGTCTTTATTTTTGAGAAAACCAAACTCTTTGATCATTTCATTGAATAAAATATTCTAAATCCTTGGCGATTGCTTGACTCCATTGATGGAGTTTTGGAGCATGTATATCTTATGACTATCAATAGAAGTAAAGCTTTCTGATTGTATTTTTTACACATCCTTTTGTCAATTGCCATTAAGGAATGCATTCTTTACATCCATTTGCTATATGTCATAGTGATAGTATACAGTCATGGCAAGCAAGATCCTAATTAATTTAAGCATGGCTACCGATGAAAAAAAAGTTCTTCAAAGTCAACTTCTTGCCTGTATTTGTAAATTTTTGCCACCAACCTTGCTTTATAAGTTACTAGTTTCCTATTCATGTCGATTTTTCTCTTAGAAACTCACTTGTACCCTATAAGTTTTGCCCTTCAGGTGGTTCGACCAAAGTCTATGCCTCATTATCATACATGGAATCACTTTGAATTTTATGGCTTCAAGCCACATCTAGGAGTCTACATTAGACATATTCTCTTCGTAGTAAGTAAGATTGTTATCTATTATGACTAGCATATCATTGTTTTTATTTTCAAGAAATCTATTTCTCTTAGGAGTATGACATACTCTACTAGATCTATGAAAATCTTGTGTAACTTGAAATTCTAATTGCACCTCATCAAAATGTGGTGTAAACTCAAGTTCCAACTATTGACCTTTGTTAGTGTGTGGCTCTTAAATTTCTTCAAGTTTTATTTTGCTTCCACTACCTCTTTCAAAAATAAATTCTTTTTATATAAAGGATAGTATGTCTTGAGACAAACACTTTTTGCTCAAGAGAATTGTAGAATTGGTATCTTAGACATTCTTTAGGATACCCCACAAACAAACATATGTCAAACTTAGTTTCAAACTTTTCTTGATGTGAACATCCCCAAATTCTTACGTGACTAAGAATTTGTTTATTACCAAACCATATTTCATAAGGTGTGAAATCAACAGTTTTTGTTAGAATATGTTTGAAGTTATAGGAGATATTTTTAAGGCAAATTTCCAAAACGAGGTTGGGAGTATTGCATGACTCATCATGAAACATATCATATCCAATACGGTACGAGTTCTTCTCTTAGATGCGCCATTGAATTGTGTGTATGGTGGAGTCCATTGAAGAAAAATCTCGTTTTCCTCTAGATATTTTTGAAACGCTTACCTTAAATATTTTCTACTTCGATCAGATTTTAGTGTTTTAATGGTCTTGCCAAATTGTTTCTCTACTTCAACTCTAAAAGCCTTAAACTTTTCACAGGTCTTAAATTTGCGTTTCATAAGATACACATAACCATACCTAAAATGGTTATTCATGAAAGTGATGAAGTATGCAAAACTACCTAGCAGCGATTGGCATTAGGTCACAAACATCAACGTGTAAAAGCTCAATAAGATCACTAGCATGTTTACTTTTTCAGTAAAAAGATGTCTTGCTCATCTTTCCAAGTAAATAAAACTCAAATGTTTGAAACGATTCATAATCAAATGAGTCCAAATATCCATCTTTATATAATTTAGAAATGCATTTCCTATTCACATGACGAAGTCTACAATGCCAATGATAAGATTGTTTCTAAATATCAAATTAGGTCTAGAATCTACAAACTATTGTTAAATGAATTAGCACTATATTGAGCGACATCACGTGAAGAACAACAATTATTCTTTTAAACAATGGTAAGTCCGTCCACATCTAATGCAGATATAGATATTATGCTCTTTGTAAGCACTGTAATATATTAACAATTCTTTAATTCTAAAATAAGCCCAGTTGGCAAAGAAAATGTATAAATACATACGGCTAATGCAACAAATCTTGCTCCATTCCCTACATGTAGTTCAACTTTTTCCTTTGTCAATAATCTACTATTCTTAAGACATTGCATATTTGTACAAATATAAGATCCACATCTGGTACCTTATACCCGAGAGTATTGATTTGTTGATAAATTTATCTCAATCATAAATATGGTAGAAGTAAAAGCTTCACTAAACCTTATCAACTACAAGAAAATCATGTTTTTGTGACCACAAAAAGTCATCACTAAAAATAAAAAATTTTTCACTATAAGATATAGTGACGACATTTTCGTCACAAGGTCGTCACTAATGCTTCAATATGACAACAATTGGAAGTCGTCACAAAAGCATGATATTCAATGACAACAAAAAAGTCATCACTGAATGTTTGCAATCTGTGACAACTTTCTTTGTCACTAATTCGTCTATAATTCTATCACAGATACAAGAAAAGTCGTCACAAATATAACTAAACAGTGACAACTTGTGCTTGTCATTGAAGTCCTGTTCATCTATGACGGCATTGACCGTTGTCATAAATGCACAATAGTCAATGATAGTAAAAAAGTAATCAGCTAACGATCCTGTTCATCTATGACAACTATTAATGTTATCACATTAACATTGTATTCAGTGACAACAGAACAGTCATCACTAACTATTAACAATTTGTGATGAGTTTCTTGTCACTCATTTGCCTTAGTTTTGTTATAGATATTGCAAAAATTGTCACAAATAACAACTCAACAGTGACGAACTTGCTTTCTTGTCATTGCGTAAAAGTGACAACCTTCCAAATGTTGTCACCAAGCTTTGTTTAAAAAACTAGATTTTAATATTGCCAAAAACTTGTTTCAACACATTTGCAACTAGCACGCCAAAAAATCATATCTCGACTAATGCGACAATGAATAGTGATAAATGCGTAATATACATACATATATAGTCATTCGTAAATATATGTAAATCCATAAAAACATACATCAATCATAATATTTATAAATTTCACATCAATTCAAGTATCAATAGCCATTATCCATCCTAAATTCAAAAGAAAGTACTACATTTTAGGTAAAAAGTAAAATGGAAAGCTGCAATACCTTCAAACTGAAAGGCACCTTCATGTTCCCATCCAAAAGCCAACATTTCTAAATCTACTCATGACCATTTAATAGCATTGTACTGCATTTTAAGAAAAATATCATATGCATCAGTTAATAATAAAAAAACACAAATTATAATTTACGAGAGAGGAATTTATTGAAGCAATTCATAAACAATATAGCCAGATATTTGTGAGAGGATTTATTTACAGGTATGCAACCAAGAACTCAAATGAAAAAGAAAATTCTCTACAATGTTCCCGAGAATACTCTGACCTAGGAAATTAGACATAAACCTTTCTCTTCCTAATCTGTGTGCAAGTTCTTCAACTAAGGCTTGGCCAGGTGGATCACCATTAGTATCAAGCATTATGCGAAAGGCCTATAGAAGCATAAAAGAACCAAAAATAAAGTGTTTGACCACTTCGAAAACTAAACTTTCATAACTGATGAAATACATCTTTGAATTGTATGCACAGTCATTTTTCACATTCCTTTTGTAGGCCTTAAATCATAACATCATCCCACATTACAGAGAAACGCAACAGCTATAATTATGGTAATAATCTTACAATAGTAACAAAATTGAAGAGAAAGCTATTTATGAACATTGGATAGGCTTAACTTGGATCTACAGTTTTATACTTGACCATCATCCTTGGATCAAGGGACACAGATAAGAATATTGAAATAGAGGCATAATAACTTAGAACACTTCAATATTTTGCTAAGAATCTTCTGGACAATAAAATGGAAATTGGGGCATAGACAATTCAAAACACAAAATTTAACTCTTCCTAGCTTCCATTTTTTATTAACCAAAAGAAGCACAGTAAGTATTAAAATGCACTATACAAGCAAATGCAGAACAAAAAAGTGAACAAGACAAAAGGAACATCAAACCACAAAGTCATTAAACAAAATGGTAAAACTCAAAATCATCCAAAACAATATTCCTGGAGATTTACCATTGGCAAACAGATGATTGTACTGCCCCGACTTACAAGCATCAGGATTAAGTACCAACTTTTTCCAATCTAACCTTTAATAACATTAACTCTAGCTAAATTAAGTACCTCTCGCTCTTTGTTCTCCAATGACACTCCAAAAACAAAACCAAAAGAAGTAATAGATTTAGTAATGATTAAAAGACCAAAGCATGAAAACTTTCTCACACATTTAAATGATTTGATAAATTCAAGGCCCTAAAATGCACATCAACCAATGAGGAGAGAAAAAACTAAGAAAAGTGTTTAAACCAAGACTATGCAATTCATAAAAATAACAACAAAAGTACCTTAAACACAACTTAATTACAAAATAAATACAAACTGAATCAAGAAAATCCTAAACATTATAGAGAAAATAAACTAACCTTGGGGTTAGGAGAAAGAGGGGGGATACACAGTTGGAGCTGACATTTTCTTCTCATCAGATTGGTACCACAATTCCATCATCTAACATTCCCATCAACATTGAACTAAGGTTGGGAGAAAGTGAGAAAGAAATAAATTTGACTGGATAGGATTGAGATAATAATAGATGAGGTGCACTTACATTAAAGAAAAATACTGCAGCAATTAAACTAGGCTATGCATAGTCAAGAATTGCATACAGAGAGCTCAGAGGTGCACGTTGGATGACATCAAATGAATATAGCCAACTTGTTTGACCTGGAATGTTCACCAAAATCACTGTGACAAGTTAAAATTTCTAAGAAAGAATCAAAATATAAACATTATGAGAAGTATATTAGAGCATGTTGAAGGGCAATACAAGTCAAGGGGGCGTTTGAATATCCTAATGGGTAGTATTAAGTCCCCTTAACTATCAAGGATTGATTTGATACGGGCCTTATAAGCATCCATTTGCACAAAGGTGAATAATTACAGTAATTAACTTCTCCATGTAAGTGATGGCTATTGCTAATAACTGTATAAAACAAATAAAAAATTATGTACTTTCAGCTAAGGAAGGCCACAGAGTCTCTCGTGTTGACGGCTCTTAATTTTAGCTATCCTTGAAGAAGTATCCATCTATTAAATTGACAAGTGAGAGAAAATAAGTAGAAACATAAAGTGGTGCTGACATCTATCCATTGAAATAAGCACAGGTCAACGAAATGCATGTGCGCAAATTCTTGAGCCAATCTGGTGACTTCAAAAGATTTAATCAATATAACAAGTTCTCCAAATTAAGGTGTAAAGATGGCTAGCTTGATTGAACTTACAAGTGCTCTAGCTATTTTATAAAAGAATCTAATTCCAATATGGAATTGAAACTTGCCTGTTCTCGGCAACTTGTGAACTCAACTAATTGGATGGTACTTGATGTGTTAGTTTTCACAAACTAAATTGCAAGATCCAATAGTGAATTATGGAAGCCAAGCATATTCTCTTGTGAAATTTTTCACGCTAAACTAAATTGATGACATGTTTATTTCCAGTCATTATTAAAAGCATCAAAATTGAAACACATTGCCAACATAAGAAGCATTTATTTGACCTCAATTTTTACCATAGGAAATAGTATTGTACATTCACTTAAACAAGTATTTAAAAGAGTAAAGTTAAAGAAAACTCAAATGGCTTATTACAAAGTCCTTCACAAGATTACTCAATCAAGTTTGGCATTGAGTGCCTAAACACAAAGTGCCTTTATTACCTTGTTTGGCAACTAAGACTATCGTGTGCCATTAGAGATAACCAAGAAGGATGTTCTGGAATTTGTAGATTCATATCAAGGACACAAACATGATTTGATAATGCCATGTAAGTTGCTATAAAATGTGATGATTGACCCAAGAACAAAGACTGACAAACCGTCAAAGAAACATATTCACAATGCCAAAAAATCTTTTAGATAAGTCATTGCCCAACAATACGAGGAAATTCAAATTCTTATTCAACAAATTAAACAATGTCCAACCAATAGTACTTGTAGATATTTAGTATCTGCAATCTCACCCAAAAACTTCATATATGCAGTCTCTCCATTATAACCTATAAGCCGCTTGCTAAGAATTAACTTCAAATTGCCTTCAACGTCTTCCACTAGGGTATAGAATAGAAATTGCTGGTCAGCTGTAACAAATAAATGTCCCTGATCTGAGGGCAACATCATGGCAAAAATGAAGCCTCTTTTCACCTCATCCTTGTCCAAGCTCACAACAACACTAGAGGATTTTTGCTTAAAGAGGCAAATTGCATTGTTTGAAATCAATTATAAAAGAGTTAAACAATCAAACGAACGACTTCTAGGGAAAAAAAATACTTTTAAAAAGGTTGTAAAAAGTAGAGATAAATTATAGCCCAACAATCCCTAGCCCAACTACTCTCTTCACCTTCTTCATTCTCATCTTCCTCTCCCTCTTTTTCCTTTTTTTTTTTAATCATCAACCTGCCATCCCTTCATCATCTTGATTAATTCTTGAGGCTTTCTGAACGTCTTGGCAGCTGTTAATGGACTCTCTTACTAGGATTGGAAATTTTCGAAACCTCTTATCCTCATTTCAGAGAGAAAGCAAGGGTTAATCACAATAAATCCCAAATTCAGAAATTGCATTTCCCATTTTTGACCATTTTAAAAAGCCATCGGTTGCTGAAATTATAAAAAAAAATGGCTATATTAATAAGATAATATCTACAAGAAAATGCCTAAAATTGAAGAAATGCTTAGAAACAAAGGCTATGTTAACAACATCACCTCTGAGAGAGACGACGAAATGCTACAGAGTAGCAACAGAGAGGGGGGAGGGGGGGAGAAAGAGAGAGTGAGTGAGTGAGAGAGAGAAAGAGAGAAAGAGAGAGAGATCCATTGGTGAAGTAGCTTTGCGGTTCACCTAAAAACGACAAGCTTTAGGTTGGGGAATAATCCAGATCCAGGTGAGTGGAGTTGCCAAAGAAGAAAGCAGGAGATAACAGAGGAAGAGAGTTTTGGTGCAATTTGGTGGGAATTTAATTTTGGATGAAAACTTGGTGGGGGGGAAATTCTATTGCAAACAGGGAAATTCTTCTTTATTTTTTGGACAAAAGAAATGCTTTGGTAATTGATTTCACACACATAGACACGTGTATATTGTCACGACCCGCAACCTTCGTCCCACTCCGTCCCCCGTTCTCACTCCGTTCGACTTGGAGGTTAAGCAGAAGGTTCTAGAATGGTGTGGAGAGTTCCTACATCTTTCAAGACCTAGAACTCTCTAGATACACTTAGCTTCCACAAGAATGTAGAATAGTGTAGAATACTCTAGATAACTCTTGTAGGTTGTAAATAGCCTAGAGTTGTATAGAATATTCTAGAGTGTAAATATTAGCCGTTGGATGAAAACGACCTCCACCGTTCGTTGAGGAGGTAGAAGGCTATAAATAGGGGCCTTGGCCATTTGCTAAGACCAATCAAGTCATTTGTACTCAAAGCATTCTCCAAGCAATACAAAACTTTCCTTTTTAAAGGCTTTCTCTTGTGTTCTCTTCTTACCTACTTGACTTAAGATTTCTAGCTATCATTCTCCATATTTAGCTCATGCCAAGCACGTTCAAGAGGGTTTAAAAGCTGACTCAAGTCACATAAAGCAAGTGACTAAGTGCCGCACGGGCATAGAAAAGAGTAAGTCCGTGACAATATACATGTATATGTATACATATACATACACGTGTGCGCATATGTACACACAAAGATATATATATATACATACACATGTATATATATGTATACATGTATATGTATGTATATATGTTTAGACACACACGCGCACATGTATGTATATATGTGTGCATGTGCATACACACACACGTATAAAAACACACACACAAAAAAAATACATACATACATAATTATATCTGTGTGTGTATAGACGTGTGTGTAGACAAATGTGTATACACACACATATATACATGTACATATGTATATACATATAAATACACAAGTATATATATACCTGTATATATGTATATACATATGTATATATATGCATATACATATATATATACACCTATATACATATATACATACAAATATATACGCATGCGCACACACACATAAATACACATATATATTTATACATGCATGCATGCATACAGACATACACACACACACATACATACATATATGCATACATAGATGTATATATGTATATATCTATATACAAATACATATATACATGTATATATTACACACATACATATATACACGTATATAAGTACGTAATATATACATGTATATATTTATTTGTGTGTGTATACATACATACATATATACATATACACATGTGTGTACATATATTTATATACGTATATACATACATATATTTTAAAAGTTTAATCCACCTTTTTTTTTTGTTTGATGCAATACAAATTTGTGCATATACGTGTGTGTGTGTGTGTATATGTGTACATATGTATGTATATTGTATATGTAAGTGGCTATCAACATACACATACACACATACATACACACACACACATATACATATATATGTGCGTGTATATGTATATGTATATATGTACACTTATATGTTGATGCGTACGTGTGCATGTGCGTCTATACGTATATTGTATGTATATACATATGTGCGTGCATGTGTGTGCTTATATAGATAAACATGCAAGTACCGGTTCATTAACGATAAACAATTTGACTATTATAATTAATAACAACCTTTTAGTCATGCAAATGTGAGGATTACACTTAATTTCATATTAATTCTACTGTTCATTATTGTTATTTCAGATTATGATTATTATTAATGTTTTACATGTTGTCAGGAGAACTAAATAGGGAATCTATGGAATTTTTTTATGTTTACAGCAAATTTCTATCTAAGTTATGTATACATATTATATAATTCTTCCAAATTTAGATAGAAATTTGCTATAAACGTAAAAAAATTCCCCTAGATTCCCATTTAGTTCTCCTAACAACATGTAAACAATTAATAATAATTATAATCTGAAAATGTTACGATGCCTTTTGTGTTTATCTAATAAAAAATAGGGATTAAATCGCAAAATATAGGGTGCCATAGTAGAATTAATAAAATTGATTTCTCATATATAGGGCAAAATTAAAAAAGACGGGGTGGCATTGTAGAGTTAATGTAATTGTTTTATCATATATGGGGCAGAATTGCAAAAAATAGGGTGTAATTATAGAATTAATGAAATTGGTTTATTACAAATGAGGCTAACTTGCAAAAGTTGGCATAGTAGTGTTTTTTAGCCACTGACAGCTAGTTGCCATCACTGAAATGTGCCAATTGTGATGACCAAAGTATGTTGTCACTCATGATGGGTCCTACTTGAAGCTCATTTGTATCGACATCAAATGTCATCACTGAGATGAGTCAACTATGAATGACCAATCTATGTTTCACTAACAATAAGTCTATTTGAGCTCATCTGTGATGACATCAAACGTTGTCACTAAGTGAAGTCAACAGTGAATAAGTATAATGTTGTCACTAACGATGAGTCTACTTGAACTCATTTGTGACGACACCAATGTGGTCATAGAAGTGACTTAACTGTGACGAGATACACAAGTTGTCACTAGTAACGAGTATGTTTGAGCTCATTTGTGACACCATTCAAAAGTCGTCACTTGAAATGTATCAACAGTGACAAGTATAATATTGTCACTAACGATGAATCTATTTGAACTCATCTTGTACGACACTAATGTCAGTCACTGAATTCAGTCAACTGTGACGACCATTCCATGTTGTCACTAATAATGAGTCTTCTTGAGCTCATCAAGTGACTACATCAAAAGTTGTCACTGAAAGTATATTAACAGTGATAAAGTATAATGTTGTCACTAACGATAACTCTACTTGAACTCATCTGTGACGACATTTGTCGTCATTGAATTGATTCAACTATGACGACGTACAAATGTTGTCACTAATAATGGAGTTCATCTGTGATGAAAAGTAGTGTTTTAATGACAACTTTTTTTATGTTGCCACAAAATTAATTTCCTGCCATTGTATCACTTGCATGCCGCACCATTTTGTGACGACTAATCCTAGGTTGTCACAAATGACGAGCATAAATGAGATCATCTGTGACGACATTGGATGTCATCATTGAAGTAGATCAACTGTGACAAAATTTTTTGTTGTCACAAAAAGTCATTTTTCTTGTAGTAACTTTAAGTATTGAGATGAGCTATACAAATTCCTTTCCCATACAAGTTGTTTCTGGATTGGTAACACGTGTCCATAGACTTGTCCATTTTGATCACGCCTTTATACTTTATCATGGCTATTTAGGTCTTCTCAAGATTAGCCATGATTTCACCTTGACAAGTGATAAGATATCCCTTGATTTCTTAACAAATTACTTTTTAGATTTCTCATATTTATTGGTCCAAGTTTGTGTATCAAATAGCTCTTTAAGATGCACAATCACAGGCAAAGCATCCATCATACTATAATGCTTTTGTAACTCAAGAGTTATACATGATAGCATCACACAAGCAGCAATATCATTATCGTATATACGCATGTCATATGCACAATTTAGTTCTTGGCCATCATTGCCACTATGGACAAGTGGAATCAGGGTATTAAGGACATAGTCATATTCATATGTGTGAAAACTATTCTTAAGTTTTATATCAGTCCAAGAAATTCACATTTAAAATGGAGTCATATAAATCAGGTTATCTATTCATGTGAATATGCATTCTACAACTATAAAATAAAGATAGGATATGAGTTATATTTATGCAACAAACTAAACCAGAATAAAATTATATATGGATATAAAATTTTTGGTTTTGCTCCCATTATTTTATCTAAATCAATATTCATCATAATTAATTTGAGAATTTTCATAAAATTCTTGGTAGGCTAGGATTTCATTTTAATTATTTTTAATATTGAGCTAGCTCATCAAATCAAAAATAATTTCAACAAGTATGTAACAATTACCAATTACAACTTTTGTAACTCCTAGATAGTTATGTATCAACCCTGGATACACAAATCACATATATCTCTTAACTTCTTGCCTCAAATACATATGGCCTTGAGTTAGCTCAATAAGCTACGGGTATTTGTTAAGTCAAATCAAATATTCAAAGATCATACCTCATAGTTGAAACATATTATTAGTAGAATAAATTTGAGTTAGCTCAACAAGTTATCGTAACAAGAATTGTTTCAACTACAATAATGGAAGGCAACTATTTATGATTTAATATTTGTTTATTCAATCAAACCTATTTTACATGGATCATATTCTCATAGTAGAAACATGTTCATGATAGAATAACCTTGAGTTAGCTCAACAAGTTACCCTAATAAGAATTGTTTAAACTATAATAATAGTTATGATGTAATGAGTTGTTGCTTTTTGAGATCACATGCGCATTGCCAATTTGCTTTTTGAAAATGAGCTATTGAAATATGTCCGTGACTTGTAAGTTATGGCCTGTCGCGCTATTATTTTCCTATTTGATTTGAGGTATCAATTTTTTATTTGATTTAACTCGGTTCCTAATTATGTTCTAATAAATAGCTTATGCATAAATAGAATAATATGGAGACTTTGAGTTAGAATGTTGAACAATTTGTAGCGCTCTTGTGCAACAATGAGTAATGCTACTATTATCGTGTCGTGTGCAGTATTCTAGAACTACTACAATGCTAATATTTGATGAATTCCTTGCTTAAAGCTATATCATTTAACATGACGAACTGCAATGGAAGCTTTTAAAATTTTAAAAGTTTACTTATCAAACTGCATTCTATATCAGGTTAGGGCCTAATGTTTTAGTTTGTATCTATTTGGTCATTGCTTTATTGTGACTCCATAGCCAGCAATATCATATGTATACGCAAGCAGAGGTTTCTTATCATAAGCAAAACAATGCGCTTTCTGGAATTCCTTTAAATGCTTACTAAATGTTGATGTGCGGCAAAAATCAAGAAAATGAGCTTAAACTTTGAGCCTAATAGCAGAAATCAAGAAATTGTTGATGTGTACATGTCACATATTTTGATTAAAGAAAATAAACAACTAATTTCTCATGAGGAAAGAAAGTACACGTCAAGGACATAAATAAAACTAAGAAGAGAATGAAGAAGATAAAGTTTTTTTTTTCTTCCCCGGTTTTCTTCCAAGGAAAATTGAATATTAACTATTACACAGCCAAATTACTATGTCAGCATTAGTTATTGATTGATAGTAATAATAAATTGCTTGTTGCTGCAGCAATTTGTTTGTGATTGCTATAAACCTCATCTACTTGAGCTTTTTTTAATTCATATTACCAGAAATTGAGGGAGTTTTCATGTATAACTAGACAATTTAAGAAGTGGTTGTTCTCGAATTAAAATCGCAGCAAACTAGAATTGAAATTTTATGCTATAGAAATGCAGTTTAATCTTAATCTAAAGAGATGGTAATTCTATAACAGTTGAGAGGAAACTTAGAAAAAACCTTGGTATCATGGATGCTATTCGAAAATTCTTGAGAAATCACAATTTTTTGATTTTACTTATTAGAATTATGAGAAGTTACCCTTGTATACACATATAAAGGAAACTTTAGAAATAATCAATCGAATCTAACTCAAATGTTGTGTGGAAGTTGTTTGAAAAAGAACCATATAAGTTGCCATGATATCATGTCCAAATGAAAGCTGAACCTTCATATAATTAGCTAGAAATGCAATTTTGAGTCTTTCCTTTTTAATGGTTAATAAATATTGATGGATAAGCTAACTGAAGAAGCTGACCTTCAGTTTTAAATCCAGAAATGCCATCTTTGTGTCTAGAAAAATGGACCACGGCCACTCCCAATTTTGGACGAAATGAAAATTGGTAACCACTAGGACTTGAAAAAAATATTAATGCAGGATTATGGTTATATTAGAAGCAACGAGCACTGTTGGCTATACGAGCTGTTTCCAATAATTAGGATTGTTATCATTAGGATTGTGTGAATTATCATGCTAGTATGTAGAGCTGTAAATGAACCAAGCTGTTCGCGACACAATTTGGCTCAGCTCATAAAAGCTCGAGTTCGACTCGTTGATATAGTTAAACAAGCTGAGATCAAACATAAATTTTGGCTCGTTTGAGCTCGCTCATTTAATAAATGAACAAAAATTCGAACATGAGATAGTCAGCTTAGCTTGCTCGAATAACACCTTTACACTTATTTGAACCGAACTGTTTGCAAACAAAGCTTGATTCGACTCGTGAAAACTTGAGTTCAGATTCGTATAATTAAACAAGTAGAGCTTGAACACAAATTTAGGCTCGTGTAATAAACAAATTTGGCTTAGTTCAACTTACTTGTTAAATGAGCACGATCTCAAATTGGGAATACTCGATTCGGCAACAGCTCTACTGGTATGGACATATGTTATTGTTAACCACAATCTCATTTACTAAATTTAAAAATAATTACAAAGATATCAAAAAGGAATGGTAATTTGTTTTAGCACATGCCATTGGAAAACAATAATAATGGTTCCGTTTGGATATATTATTTTGAGTTTTTTTGAAAATTATTTGAAAAAATTATGTCAAGTGTGTTTTTGGTTAAGTTTTTCGAAATGTTAAAGTTTGTTAATTTTTGTTGACTTTTGCTAAAATGGGAGAAGTGTTTCAATTTTAAAAATTTTTTTCAAAAACTTTTTGAAATATTTAAAATTTCCTAACAACTTATTCTACTTTTTTTTTTTAACAAATGAGAGGCAGGGCTTTATAAGTGGGTTGAGCTGTACGAGGAATGGGTGGGGAATGTTATCCCAAAACTCAATCGTTTTCTATGGATGTAATTATCATTAGTTACTTTGTCCAGCGGTGAGGAGAACATCAGTGAATGTTGCATTTTTAAGTCAAGGTACGAGGCATCTTCTTTTCTGCTCCATAATCCTTAGGATGTTATCAGTTTGGATTGGCTGATCGTTCTGCTGCATGGTAAAGATCAAATAGTACAATTTTATTAAAAGAAATAGGTGATAGATATGAGCATCAACTTGAGACCTTTGTCACATATTAGGTTGCCAACTTGCTATGTCAAGTAAAATTGCGTTCATAGAAATAATATGCGTCACACCCTATATCCAGAGACATAATACCGACGTGATCAGGTTAAATTGAGTCACAAGGCTCAAATGGTCAAAGCATCCAAACAAATTCATCCAAAATATTATATATAGAGATAAATGTCAAATCCAATTTTATATAAATACCCAATATGACAATTGAAACTTCCATTACAAAAATAAAATAAAATAAAATTAGAGATTCCAAACTATATACTAACATAATCTTACAATGCTAACGAGTTTATCACTAACCAAGCCGTTGTCAACTCAATCCTAACTCCAAGAGCTAATCCCACTCCTTGTTTCCAAAGTCCTCATTCTCTGTGTATATAAACAAAAAGAGTGAGTGAAACTTCACCCAGTAAGTAGCTCATGTATCACTTTACTAACCTGAGCATGTTACATATACATATACTTGATATGATTCAAATAATCATTAATTAAATCGTAATACATAATAATAAATGTGGCCTATATAATATTTCACATATCAAAGCACATTTCATATATACACACTAAAGAGAGAACTCAAGTAATAGAGCATATTAACTCTGAATATTCAGCTGTTAACGACGATCTGGTTAACACGGCTCAAATTCAACATT
The DNA here is from genome assembly GCA_024721245.1 of Mitragyna speciosa. Taxonomy (NCBI): domain Eukaryota; kingdom Viridiplantae; phylum Streptophyta; class Magnoliopsida; order Gentianales; family Rubiaceae; genus Mitragyna; species Mitragyna speciosa. The sequence continues at coordinate 4,801,476 of CM045559.1, forward strand.
CACCCAGTTGGTCCGATTCAAAACAATATGCTAACTCTCTCCGGTTAGCTTTGTCAAAGATCATAGCACCTTCACCAAATTTAAAGAACTAGTCCCGTCAATAATTACCTTACACAAGAGCTCAATTACAAAGCATTCATTCATTCATATTTGACCACATTTACATATCAATGACAAAGCATTAACATACTCATACTCATGCCATATTAACATATGCAAAATAGTTTACATAATATCATTGTAGTAAATACATTTTCAAAAATATAAAGGATACATGAACCACTTACTTCAGGTCCAAGCTATATCAACTAGTCCAAGGAAAGACCTTCACCTTCCTTACCTAAAACACATCATTAAACACTAAATCATAAGCTAATTCTATCGAATAATCATAATCGAAAGCTTAGTCTAGACTTAAGATGCTAAACGGAGTAACTAACGAAAAAGTGAGGAGTGATCCATGGTCAACCTTGTACCAGCCGTGCACCACGGCTGAGTCTTAGCCCTACCCACGGCTTGGCAGGTAGAGACTAGCTGCGAAGCTGTCTACCATGAGCTGCGTCCACGGCTCAGTTAAGTCCTCACCCCATGCTCAATAGTCAGAGACTTGCTGCGTGAGTGAGAGCCAACCGAGCCTATGCGTGCAGGCTCAACTCAACATGCTCACATCTCACTGCAAAAATTCTGTAATCCTTGCCAAACACACACCCAAACTTCACTCTACACAATTCAAGCACTAATGCCACTTAAAATGACCCAAAATAGGTTGAAAATCTTCAATTTATGCTCAACATAATACATTAGCCACAATCCAATCAATTCACCACTCCATTACTCATTTCTTAACATGGATCATAGGAAATCAATCATTCAAATCACACATACTCACTACCAATGCATAACACAAGGTCATTAAAGCATAAAAAACTCCAATTCTCTTGACAAAGTAGCTTAGAAAACACCATTAACACCCAAATACACATATTATACACTAGCCCAACAAATAAACTTCAATTATCCTAATGAATTCTCATATAAATTGAAAAACCCATAGCTATTCAAGCATAAAAACTATCATATAAATATAACCATACTCAATATAGTCTTAATAATTTTAACCCACCAAATCATCCAATGATTGCTCTTAATAACATCTTACTTAATAAAATTCACATGTATGAAGAGACCCACCTCCATTCTTAAGAATAAATCTACATAAAAGCATAACCCATAATCAAACTCATGTATAATCACCACCATTATCAAAACCCATAGTCATAATGGCATAAATAACTCAAAATTTTCAATAATCATGCACTAATTACTCTTAACTATTATCATAAAGAAAACCCATAAAGAGTAGAACCAAATTGGAAGAATAATACCTTAAATAGAGAGTTGGGTAGAAGCTCCAAGCTTTCTCTTTCTTCTAGAGAGTGAAATGGAGAGAGAGAGAGGAAGAGAAGAAAAGAGAAGGAGAGATAACCGGTAAAGAGAAGAAGAAATGAAATGTATAAAAATGGGATAAAAATAGGCTTAGATCTATTTAGGCAAAACACAAATTTTCAAATTGTAATGTGGCCCCTAAGGTCTTGGGTATTTCATTCTTCCCCTCTTATAAAAAGTTTCGGCCTCGAAACTTACGTATGCCATGAGTCCAATGATATCTTACACTCTTCTAGCATTTCCTTTTTCCAAGTTCCCACTTAGTTCTTCAAATGCTTAAAATTTGACCATTACACTTAACGTATAGAATCATTTTTTTCCTCAAAACTGAGTTTCGCGATCTACAATGCAAAGAAACTCTTCCCCATAGATCAAATCTCCTTTAATAGCAATTCACTCGTACTCCAATATGTGAATAGAATAAAAAACATTTATAAGTTTAGAACAAGGCAAGAAACAGTACCACTTTATGGGCTAACTTAACCATTCTCTAAAATTCCAATTGGTCTTCTATTTATCTCGCACTTAACTTCTTACTCTTCCTGAATGATATTAAATCTTTCATTGGTGAAACCTTGCGATTTAAAATTCAATGGCCTTCTTTCCAACTTGACCTAACTTTTTGTACGTTCTGAGTCACTTTCTCCCTTTTCTCTATTAATGAAATCTTCTCTACGATAACTTATACAAGTTTCAGTCCCATCTTCTTACCCACTTCATCCTAATATATTCAAGCCCTACATTTACTCTCATACTATACTTTGATTGGTGCCATGATTAAGCTATTATAGTAGTCCAATAGTATTGTTACTCCGCCAATTCTTGGTAGCCCAAATACGAATTATGTATTAATATGTCCCAGCTCTCCTTTCTGAGCATCACCGAAAGCCTAAACACTCTTGGTAGCCCAAATACGAATTACGTATTAATATGTCCCAGCTCTCCTTTCTGAGCATTACCGAAAGCCTAAACACTCTTGGTAGCCCAAATACAAATTACGTATTAATATGTCCCAGCTCTCCTTTTTGAGCATCACCGAAAGCCTAAACAATCATACCTATATTTAATACTCCCCTTAATTAGTTATCACCATTCGAACACTTAGCACGTACACTATGATTTCTTCTCTTATACCGCTCTAACCATACTATTACTTCATATTCTGTTATATTTTTATACTATCTAAAAGCATAAATGCTTGGAAATTTGAGATTTTGTCATTACATTCTTTCTTAAGTCGGCATCTTTAATACTGGTAATTTGTTCTTCATCTACCACTATCATCTTCATATAATGAAAATTGATTATTTCTTCTTCCAATTATATTTTAGATCTTTCTCCAATTTATCTTCTTCAAGTTCTCACATAACTTCTTCAAACTCGAGAATTAGGCCATTGCACTTTGACATATAAAAAAGTTTGCTTTCTTAAAAGCTTGATCCTTATGATTAATAACTTGAACTAGCACTTTTCGTAAGTCGAGCCTTCGTAGATAAATACTTAGATACATGGCTAGAGACAGACATTTACTTTCCTAATTGGGATTCTAACTCTCAACTACCTCTAAAATTTTTAGTAGTCCCAGGTGTTTCATACTCAATTTCTCTACACTATCTGTCAGTGAAATTTGAGATGTACCTTATCCTTTTCTTGAAATTCCTATGGTCTTTCCTTTTTTAAGTCTTTCAACTTCTTTGTATGTCTTGCACCATTTTACTCTTTTCCTTCACCTCAGTAATCTTCTTCATGGTGGCTAGTACTAGTTCCGGTCTCGATATGGCCTTCTCATCTACTTTATCTTAACATAAAAGTGACCTACACTTCATTCCACATAAGGATTCAAAAGGTGCCATGTTGATGCTATTATGGTAATTATTGTTGAAGCATGTCTTCAATGTCTAAATGGTGTACTCCAACTTTCTATCCGTTTGGGTGGTATGCACCATGCCACTTTTAACCCAATTCCAATAGAAGCTTTAACAATCTAGCTTATCATTGATACTTCACTTTGATTCGTTGACACTCTAGATATTTGACATGTACTTTGTGATTTCTCTCTTCGTGCTATCGAAAATTGGACAACTTTTCGCTCTTAAATTCTTTCCTTGAGCTTCATCAATTGTCATCTCTCCTTGGTGCTTCTTCGATCCTCAAAATTAGAGTGAGCTAAGTGATGAGAGCCGCCAATATATACTGAGTTGTATCCCCTATTTTCGAATTCAATCTTTCATTTTACCTCATGAGCATCGCAACAATTGATTTTGCATTTTTTGACTCCAAGTGTCTGTAGGCTAGTCGACTTCCCACGATGAAAGCTAATAGTCAGGTAATTGTTCTTCAATAACTTGAGCCATCTCCTCTATCACTTACTTAACTCCTTCTAAATAAGTGAATATTTTAGACTTTTACGGTTTGTAAGATCCATGCAACAAGAAACCTCACCTATGGTTTTGGCTTCTACACCAACATTAACCTCAAAGTTGATTTCCCTTTTTTGGTGACAAACTCGACAGCTCCATAGGAGAATACATTCAAAAGTTCTCATAATCGAAAGGTGTTCAAATTTTCACCACCCATTTCTGGTAGGTATCTTTTACCTAAGCCAAGATGCACTTACACACATTCTCTCAACGGCGTCAAGGTTTGCAAGGTGAATAGAATTGGTACAACTTTCCCCCCCTCTCAAGTTTCTATTACACACTATAAAATAAGAGGATATGATGTTAGAAATACGATAATTGACACTTTCTCCTTCAAATCTACACGAACATAATATCAAAACAACTATCACATACCTAGTATAACACCAAATTCCCTATGTTTAGTTGCCCTAATTTTTTTTTCATCCAAATCTAAGACAGATGCATCAATCTAAGATTAAGACTAAAACATTTTTCCCTGAGATTCCCTACTCTATAAGATTACCTAAAATGCACAAGGTAACTATCATCAATAGTGCAAAATTACTTCAAAACAATGAATGTTGTGCTCCACAATCAATTAAAGTAAGATCTAAAAATGGAGCTAATCGCTATTATACTTGTTACCACGTCTTCCGTTTCATCCGTTTCTTGTTGGTTCAATGCGTAAGCTTCAGAACTAGGTGGCACTCGGTTGACACTTGTATTATCTTGGGCTCTTCGCCTATAATCTTCTCTATCTCGAGTGTTACTCGGGCAATTGTTCACCTTATGCCCCATTTGGCCACACCCAAAACACACTCCAGTCTTCCATCTACATTTACCAGGGTATATACTAGAACAAACCTTACACACCTTCACCTTCTGTGCATTCTTAATAATACCATAGGCTTTGGAGATTGGTTGAGGTTGCTTGGTACTAACATTTGCACTATGTCCGGGCTGATAGTCGCATCAATCTTGCTTGAGGTTTGAACATTTATTCACCTCATGCCCCATTTGTCCACAACTAAAACAAGCTCCAAATTTCCATCTACATTCTCCAAAGTGGACCTTATGACAATAGTTACATAGCCATAAATAGGGTTAGAACTACACTACCAATACTAAGCTATATATGCTTAAACAACCCACACTATATGAAGAAAAGCTAAACTCACATATACGAAACTACACTATCCTCAATCATCAATAATAGGTCCTCGAACACGGATCTCAAAACTCAGTCAACATACATTAAGGTTGGCCACCCCGAAGTATGAATCAACTAGCCTCAACAATCTTATTCAATGTACACTCTAAACTCCTGAAAGTAAACAAATATTCACAAGTAAAGCATTACAAACAGGATTAAACTTAAACTCTAATAAGATTTAAACTTAAGTGCTAATAGATTCAGACTTAAGTTCTAAGATGGTTCAACTAAGGCTCCGATAGGATTCAAATCTAAATTCTGATACCAATAAGATGTCACACCCCATAACTCGAGACATAACACCACTGTGACCAAGCTAAACTGAGTCACAAGGCTCAAATGGTCAAAGCATCCAAACAATTCATCCAAAATATTAGATATAGAGATAAATGTCAAATGTAAATTTTTATAAATACCCAATATGATAATTGGAACTTCCATTACCAAAAAAAAAAAATAGAGATTCCAAACTATATACTAACATATTCTTACAATGCTAACGAGTTTACCATTAACCAAGCCGTCATCAACTCAATCCTAGCTCCAAGAGCTAATCCCACTCCTTGTTTCCAAAGTCCTCATTCTCTGTGTATATAAACAAAAAGAGTGAGTGAAACTTCACCCAATAAATAGCACATGTATTACTTTACTAGCCTGAGCATGTTGCATATACATATACTTGATATGATTCAAATAATCATTAATTAAATCGTAATACATAATAATAAATGTGGCCCATATAACATTTCACATATCAAAGCACATTTCATATATACATACTAAAGAGAGAGCTCAAGTAATAAAGCATATTGATCCTGGATATCCAATTATTAACTACGACATGATTAACACAGTTCAAATCCAACAATCACTCGACTAGTCCAGTTCAAAACAATATGCTAACTATCCCCAGTTAGTGCGGTCAAAGATCACAGCACCTCAACCAAATTTAAGGAACTAGTCTCGTCAATAATTACCTTATACAAGAACTCAATCACAAAACATTCATTCATTCACATTTGACCACATTTACATATCCATGACAAAGTATTAACATACTCATACTCATGCCATATTAACATATGCAAAATAGTTTACAAAACATCATTGTAGTAAATACATTTTCAAAAACATAAAGGATACATGCACCACTTACCTCGGTCCAAGCTATATCAATTAGTCCAAGGAAAGACCTTCACCTTTCTTACCTAAAACACACCATTAAACACTAAATCATAAGCTAATTCTATCGAATAATCATAATCGAAGCTTAATCTATACTTAAGATGCTAAACGGAGCAACTAACGAAAAGTGAGGAGTGATCTGCAATCAACCTTGTGCCAGCTGCACCCACGGCTGATCTTAGCCCTCCCCGTGGTTTGGTAGGCAGAGACTAGTCGCAGGCTGTCCACCATGAGCTGCGGCCACGGCTCAGTCAAGCCTCACCCATGGCTCGATAGTCAGAGACTTGCTGCGGGTGAGAGCCAACCAAGCCATGCACGCAGCTCAGCTCAACATGCCCACGTCTCACTGCAAAAATTCTGTAATCCTTGCCAAACACACACCCAAACTTCACTCTACACAATCCAAGCACTAATGCACTTAAAATGACCCAAAATAGGTTGAAAATCTTCAATTTATGCTCAACATAATACATTAGCCACAATCCAATCAATTCACCACCCCAATCACTCATTTCTTAACATGAATCATAGGAAATCAATTATTCAAATCACACATACTCACTACCAATGCATAACACAAGGTCATTAAAGTATGAACAACCCCAATTCTCTGGACAAAGTAGCTTAGAAAACACCATTAACACACAAATACACGTATTATATACAGCCCAACAAATAAACTTCAATTACCCAATGAATTTTCATATAAATTGAAAAACCCATAACTATTTCAAGTATAAAAACATCATATAAACATAACCCATACTCAATATAGGCTTAATAATTTTTAACCCACCAAATCATCCAACGATTGCTCTTAAGGAGATCTTACTTAATAAAATCCACATTTATGAAGAGACCCTACCTCCATTCTTAAGAATAAATCCACATAAAAGCATATATTAGTCTTAAAATGTGAATATTAAAAAAATAATTAAAAATAAAATTAAAAAAAATCCACATAAAAGCATAACCCAGAATCAAACTCATATATAATCACCACTATTGTCAAAACCTATAGTCATAATGGTACAAACAACTCAAAATTTTCTCTAATCATGCACTAATTACTCTTAACTACTTAGCATAAAGAAAACCCATAAACAGTAGAACCAAATTGGAAGAATAATACCTTAAGTAGTGAGTTGGGTAGAAGCTCCAAGCTTTCCTCTTAGAGAGAATGAGAGAGAGAGAGAGAGAGAGAGAGAGAGAGAGAGAGAAGCAAGGAAGAGAAGAAAAGAGAATAAGAGAGAACCGGTGTAGAGAAGAAGAAATGAAATGAATAAAAATTGGAGAAAGATAGGCTTAGATCTATTTAGGCAAAACACAAATTTCAAATTGCAATGTGGCCCCTAAGGTCTTGGGTATTTCAATATTTTTTTTTATTTACTGCTGTCATAAAAAATTACCTACAAATATATTAGTTATTGAATATGTCAAATAAATTCTGGATCTCTAATGGATTTGATCTCCATTTTCAATTCCTCTGGAGTAATTTTCCTTTTAATCTTTGACTTGGCTATTGGATTTGATCTCCACTTTCAGCTGCTGTGGAGTAAGTTTCTTCATAACCTGTGACTTAGCTATCGGATTTGATCTCTAATGGATATCTTTGTCTTTCCTTGGTTTAAAGCATGATTTTCCTCGTATATACTATTTGATTTCGGCCACAAGTATTAATCCCTACATCGTGAACCTACAGGGTAGGTCGTGTGGATAATAGATTTTTGCATAACGAAAATAACCAAGCATGGACTAATAGCAGAGAGAGAGAGAGAGAGAGAGAGAGAGAGAAGAGAATCAAACTTCGGAACAACAAATTACATCACAAAGTATCATTTTAGATTCAAAATTAAGAAAGAAAGTAAGAAAGAAAGGAAACATGGTGACGGGAAGCAAAAACAAGAGCAAGAAGGAAGCCATGGCTAAAGTGTGTAAAGCTTTTGCTCACTTTTTGTTCTTCCACTACAGGCGGTACTTTCTCCATTTCCCACATATCCGGAAAGCATCGATAGCTTCGGGGATGTGTATAATGTTGCTACAATCTCCAATTTCATCATCAAGATTCTGCAGCTTCACTGTCAAATTCAGAACTTAATATTACTCGCACAAAGGGACTTAAGTTCTCCCTGAGGTAACGCTTGTAATTGTAGAAGTTGTTTGACACATACAGCCGTTGAAGATGAGGCATTGCACCCTCTCTTCTATTACTCAAGGCTTGATATTTCTAGCTTCACAAATCCTCCAGCCTCGAAACATAGGCCTTCTCCTTCGTAAGCTTGACCAAGATAAATTTCGTCAAATTGGGCAAATGTTAAAGGGATTCAAGTGGCATTGTCCCTTAGTCTACTTCATATCATATCTATCTTCATCAAGCATTGAAGATTATTTATCCACAATGGTACCTCTTCCAACTGGCCCCTCAAAAGTAGGCCACGATGGAAGAGATGAAGACAGAAAATGATTTATATCAATAACTTCATCTTTTTAATTTGCAGTAGCATCTAATTCCTAAAGATTGGTGCACATCTCAAGGAAGTAGTAGAGCTCATTTCCATCTTCTCTTCTACGCTTGGTAACTCCTAATTTGCTTATTGGATGGGCTTTCCTATTTCTCTTACCATTGTTGTTTTATCATTCGTCCAGCCAAGGCACAAATACTTGAGAAGGAATAAGTGGAAAACTTCATTTGGGATTTCTTCCAATGATGCACAAATACTTGAGAAGGAATAAGTGGAAAACTTCATTTGGGATTTCTTCCAATGATGCATCTCTCTGACAAGTAACTTGATATCGTACTTGATAAAAAATCATAGAACAAAGTTTTGGATAGTGACTTTAAATCGAAGATGGCTGACATATTTGCTTCTGTGGGTGTTAGGGTGGAAATTGTTAATTGCTAAACTATATATCTTCTTAGGGTCCTTTGTGTGTTGTTGACTAGCTATGGAATCATTTTTTGTTCCTTTGTGTGTTGTTGACTAGCTATGGAATCATGTTTTGTTCTGGTGACTTGCAAAGAATTATTTATCGCATAAGGTCATTAATATGACAATGCGTGATCCATCAGTTACTCGAACCAAGCTCCTTTTAAGTTCTTTGAGATAATCCTGCTTCTTCGGTTGTCATTCCTCTTCTCCCTCATAAGCATCTTTTAGGAATCCATAATTGAATTAGTTGTCGTCCCTCTCTTCTCTTGACACATCTTTAATGAGTCTATAATTGAATTAGTTTATGGCAATGTGTTTCCATAATCCGTAGGGAAGATGCTTACTAATCAGTAGACAGCTAAGATGAAAAGGTAAATCTTTGTAACTAAGATAACAATATCTAATTAATGATGTCTTCTTCACCCTGAAGACTGATCAAACCATCTCCCATTTATCTATTTTGCTCGTCTTTCAAAGCCAAAAGCCACCAACTGCAACAATCGAAGGGGCTAGCCCTACATTTCCTGAATATATTTTGTGGAACATTCTTTAGATAGGTAGGACAGTATTTCTCTTAAAATGTCTTATTATAGAATAGACTCCAGATCCCTCAAAAAAAAGCAAGGCTTCCTTTAGTATACGTATCTTTGAGATTCTTGGCTAGAGGCTTGGGTTACGTCATATATTTGTGTTGTTAGTCCTACATGACTGGCATAACTACTCTTAGGAAGTGCGGATTTGATTGAATTCTAGAACTCTGTGTCACGCACATTATCAAAGACAAATTGCATACCTTTTTTCATGGATCAAGTCTCTAACAAATAATTTCAACTTATCGATATTTGTTATGAACTCAATTACAGTAGTGATTGGTTTTTTGATATCTTAATAGAAAACTTCAACAGAAAAAGTTCAAGAATAAGATACATCTATCAATAGAATTTATTCAGGATCAGTCACTTCTATGGTAATGGTTAATTTAAAATATTTGTACTCCGAAATATAAAGCATCTTGTCCAGGCAGAAATGCATATTAAATGAGCAATCAAACTGGATACAGAGACATTCACTAGACTTCAATAATCAACCTCACATTTGGTGTTGCACAAAACTAAAATGTAGATAGGCTGAAACAAGCAGACTGTACTTGTTCTATTTTCTTATATGATGTCAGTATGATGATTAAGCAGGTGCTCATACTTGCAGAGTCATTAGCAATGTTTAAATAACTATGGGAATAACACTAGTTTGAAAGTAAAACAGCTTACATAATTCTAAATGCTATCTACAATAGGCAATAACAGAGACAAACAAATAGTTTTTTTTTTTTTTTTTTTTTGAAGCAGACAAACAAATAGTATAAATATACATGAATTTCTCTTTCAACCTTTTTGTCGGGAAAGACAGTATCATAGTGATCTTAGTTTCAAATAATTTTTTGTTCTTCTCTTTCCTACCTCATGTAGGTTCCTCTACATCATAAGCATGTAACGGGCAAAATTTTGTCGAGAATAAATGTTTTCTAGTTGAAAAGGAAAAGGACATAATTATTCGTAATGGGCAAAGTTTTAAATAGTTAATAAACAATGTTGAATAAGCGAACTGCAGAGGCTGGCCATAAGTTTTAAATCCAAAATTGTCACCTTTATTACAAGTAAATTGATCCATGGCTACTCCCCTTTTTGGACAAAATGAAAATTGGTAACCACTTGCACTTGGGAGAAAAAAAAAATTTGATGCCGGATTTTGGTTATATTAGAAGAAAGGAGAACCATTGGCTTTACGAGTTGTTTCCCATTTTATTAAGCTACTAATTTAAATTCTTATAATAAGGATTGTGTGAATGAACAAACAATATACTAATATTTAAAAAAAAGGTACAGAGATATCAAAAGGAATAGTAATTAATTTTAGCTCATGCCATTGAGAATGAATAGCAATACAACTTGATCGTTTGACTTAAAATAGAAAAACACATAATCCAACTTTGATACATATTTCAGATCAACCAAACACAACATATATAAGAGGCCAAAAAAAAAAAAAACATAACTCATAAACTTCCCTTTGGATCTTAAAAAAAAAAAATTCTGTCAGGAAAATGACAAACGAGAGGCTTATGTTTTCTGCTTCCCCCATAGCTGCCGTATTCTCCATTTCCCACCCGTCCAGACAAAAATAACAACTTCTGGGATGTGTACAATTTGTCTACAGTCTTCACTCCCCTGATTTTCCAATTTCTCTATCAGTTGAGAACTCACATCGGTCAACTCTAGCTTTTGAAGCTGTCTCAAGTGTTGAATGCCCAAAGGTAGCTCCACTAGTAATGGAAGCTTTTGCAGAATCATTTTTTTGAGACGAGGCATCGCACCTTCCTCTACTCTTAACCATCTCAATCCTTCCGATTCTCTTAGGTATAAGGCCTTAAGCTTTAGGAACCCTCCAGCCTTGAAACACAACCCTTCTCCTTGGTAAGCTTGTTGCATATAAATTTCAACCAAATTAGGCAAACACTGAAGGGATTCAAGAGGATCCTCGCTTAAAGCGCTCCAGTACAAATCTATTTTTGCCAAGTCTTGAAGACACGTTATCCATTGCGGCATCCTTTCCAAGCGGCCCCACAATCTTAGCATACGAAGAGATTGAGGAGACTGAGAAGAAAAAGAATAATCCAGATCAATTACCTCATCATTTCTAACAGAGCGGACCTCTAATTCTTGAAGATTGGTGAGCTTCTCAAGGGAGTAGCAGAGCTCCTTTCCATCTTGTCTTCTTAGATTTGTGATTCCTAACTGTCTTAATTGGATCAGCTTTCCTATCTCTTTAACAATGGTCCTTGTTTCATCATTCTCTCCTGCTACTCCCATGTCTATGAATTCTAATGCATGTAGGCCAAGAAGCTCTCCAATTTTTGATGGAGCTTTAAATCCATCATATCCATAACTCTGATCTGCTGAATCAACTGATTGATATACCCAAAGATGACGAAGCTTTTGTAGCTTTAGGATTTCCATGGGCAATTCTTTGACTTCAGTTTCACCCAAACTCAAAAACTCTAAATTTTGAAGCTTTCCTATTGATTTTGGAACTGTTTTAACTCTTGTTCCTCTTAGGGACAAATACTTCAGATGAAACAAGTTGAATATCTCATTTGGGATTTCTTCCAATTCTGCATACCTCCTCAAATCCAGAACCTTTAATACCTTACTGGATAGCATCTCAAATAACAATGTATTAGACGGTGACTCTTTGGATTGAAACATAATTAAAGATCGAAGGTGTTTAAAGCAAATACTTTGTTGTGGGCTATTACCAAAGAAATTATGAATCACTAGACGTCGTACCTTGTCCAGCCACCCTATGTGTAGTTCAGTACTTACAGTCGCCATGTTTTGCTCCTTAGACTTGGAAAAAAAAACTTGTCGTAAAAGGTCATGAATACGACAAACATTCGGCATTCCTTCATAGACTACTGCAGTCACTTGAACTAGGCTTCGATCAGCAAGTTCTCTGAGATAATCCCAAGCAACATCTTCCACGGTCATTCCTTCTCTGCATTCTACAAATCTTTCAGCAATCCACAATTGAGTTAGCTGGCTGCATGGTATTTCATAATCCTCTGGGTAAATACTTAGATACAATAGACACGTTTTGAGATGAGAAGGTAGATCATTGTAGCTGAGACAAAGAATCTTTTTACTCTGTCCAGCTTACCGGTGCCTTCTAATTCACTCCCAAGACTGCGTTGAATTGCCTTCCATTCACTAATTTTGCTCACCCTCTTCATAGACAAAAGCCCACTGATAGCAACAATGGCTAAAGGCAAACCCTCACATTTACTCAAAATAGCTTTTGCAACATCCATTAGATGAGTAGGGCAAGATTTGTCTTCAAATATCTTGTTACAAAATAGTGTCCATGACTCTTCAAAAGATAACGGTTGCATCTTGTAGACATAACTCTGAGTTTCCGTGCAAGAAACAGAGGCTACATCGGCAATTCGTGTTGTTAACGTTACACGGTTGCCGTAGCTATTCTCAGGTAGAGCAAATTTGATTTCATTCCAAAAGTCCACGTCCCATACATCATCAAATACAATTGCATACCTCTTTGTTGGAGAAAATCTTTGACAAATGCTTTCAGCTCAAAAGTTGTCATGGAGTCGATCAATTGGGGGACTGCTTGTTTGATTTCTGCATGTAATTGACTGATTAATTTTTTTAGGAGATCTTGGAAGTCAAATGTTTGAGAGACAGTTACCCAGGCACGAATTGGAAAATGTCTTCGAACATCTGCATCTTCATAAACCTTTCTTACAAGGGTAGTCTTCCCGAGTCCTCCCATACCGACTACTGAAACAACTTTTAACTGGGAATCACCTTCGAGGAGCTGACAAATGAGCTGTTGCTTGGGCTTGTCGATGCCTACCAATCTAGATTCGTCCACAAGAAGTGCATCATCTCTGCTATAGCGCCATGCGTTGTTGTTCACACCAATTAGTGATCCGGAGGCTCGGTCTGAGATACCATATTCAGATTGGTACCTCTGATGCCCTTCCGAAATACTTGTTATTCTGGTGCGGATACTTTGTATTTCACTGGCAACCCGATGCCGAGCACGCAAACTCTTTATTGAGTCGAAAATTTTCTGGACAAAGCCATAGAATCCTTGCCGCCGTCGGCCAGCAAATCGAAATACAAATTCATCAAGAACATCTTCAGTGTCATAAGCAACTTCCCTTACTTGCTTGACCCACTCTTGGAGCCTGGGATCATCTTCTTCTTTGGCTTCTGCCACTTTCAAGAATGCTCTCATATGCCCCAACTCGTGTTTGATGAGTTGGACCTCTTGTTGAAGACCTCCCAAGAGTCTTCCTTCTTCATTAACAAAGGTGGAGAGCTGATCTAAAACAAAAGACAGAACAGTTTCGGCCATTTGCAGTCCTCTGTTTGCTCTTTCACTTGAAGAAAACAAAGGGCTTCTTTCGGGTAGTTGTATTTTGAGCAAAAGATTTGCTGGTTATTGTTTCATAACGTGCTGAACCTATAACTAAGTATTTATCAACAAAGCAAAAGTGCGTTTTTTGGGTTCTAATTTGGTATGTTGAACTGGGATGAACTCTTGCTTCTCAAAAGCCTTTTCAAGGCATTCACACATCAATTATTAAAAACTTTTTGATGATATGTAGCATTCCTGCATTATCACGGGCGCCCACCATTTCCTTCTCCTGTTGATGTGAATATACAATGTGGTCCTGTCCTCTTGAAACTTATTTTAAACGATTTGTTGTTGTGCTACAAAAAGAAGTGATGAAAAATGTTGTAATGCCTTAAACAATCATAACTATTGATAAATTTTATCAAGGGGCAAGTTTATTTTTAAAATGGTCACTTTTGTTATGAAAATGGTAAGATATTTTTTGTATACTTACTCGAACTATAGTCCAAAAAAAAAATATATACTACTACTTGAATGATTTTTTGTGATTATACTTACTACTTATTTGACAAAGTTTACCGTTCAAATTGTGATGCATAAGGCACTGAGGCACCATAGCATTGTCAATCATCGAATATTTGAAGAAAGTTGGTGAAAATATTAAATGTATAAATAAGTTCTTTTTCAATTTTATATTGTGCAAAGATAAACATATCTGTTGCACTTTTGCTAACAATCTTTGAGAAAATATTTTTAAGAATCAACAGGGGTTGAAGTAAATTAACTAAGGAGAGAGTATTTTTTTTTTTTTAATGAACGAGAGATTCTAACCCACAGAAGAAGACATTTGTGTCAGAATATTGTTATCACCAAAATAATTTCTTGGATTGTTTTTATGGCTTTTCTAGATTACGAGTTTCGCAATTACAAGCTTGGAAAAAAAAAAAGGCTAGTTATTATCACTGAGTTTTTGCTTTTTCTTGTGGAATTCAGTTAGAACTGTACTTTGAATCATTGATTTGTAAAATTCGCTAATGAAGTAGTGGTTACAATATTTCTATAAGATACCTTACAGGAGTACATTCTACTTGCTTTAACTCAAATGGAGGCACAATGACATTCCCAGAGCTAAAAACAAAGGCAGGATTAATAAATAAAAAAAAAAAACAAAGGTAGGGAAATTACAAAGAAGAAGATAGACAGCAACACGATTTTCACAGAAGAAACGACATAAAGAAAAGTTTTACATACAACTTTTGAGAGTGATTAAACATTTTTAAACAACTTAAATTAATATTAAATCGGTTATTTTAGGTTTTATGATTTTTTGTACATTATACAATGTAAATTTCATGTGTTTTTTCCTTTTTTTTTTTTTTGACATTGCGGAATATTTAAAGTTTATGCGCATAAAAGATTAATCACCAACCTTTTAGACCTTTGTGATAAAAGATAGATGTACATAAAAGTTTATGCGCATACAATGAATTGTGAACCGCATTTGCTCCAATGCTCCACACTTTGAAAGTTCGAACTAATGGCATTGATGTTCCATAAGATTTTCTGTTAGTTTTTCAAATCTATATACTTTTAGCAATTTTTAATCCTAATCAAGATTTCTTCCTTTTCATGCTTGAAATTGAGAATTGTTTAAAAGATTCAAGAGCATACATAATTTTGTTGACAACGTAACATTTATATTAGTTCCACTCCATAGCTTTGCTAAAAAAATTCATGTACATCTATCTTTTATGAATCAGTTTTCCTTTCCCTTTCTTTTTCTTTGGCCAAGAATTAAGAGTCTGTATGGATGTTGTTTTTTGGAAAGATTTTCTAATAAAATATTATTTTAGTTTTTTTCTTGAGCATACATGTTTGCAAGATAGAAAATTAATTAGGGAACATGTAGAAAATCATTTTTTGAAAATAAATCGTACCAAAAAAAAAAAGCTAACTTTAAATATGTAGATAGATAATCTAAACAGGCTATAAACTCTAAATTGTCATCTATTTTTAGCGTTGTATTTTGAAGGGAATTAGAGTTGGTGACAGTTCTTTTTCAACAAAGCAAAACCGTGTTTATGACCAGAGGATTGACAAGTAGGGCGCCGGAATTCTTTTGCTTTTGGGAAGCCTCGTGGTCATTTTGGTAGAGTTAGCCTTTTCTGCAAGCGTGATTTGCTTTCTTAAGTATATTGTCATTCGCTCATAGTTTTATTCACGTATTGGCAATTCTAATTACTGAAAACATAGAGGCTTCTTTTTTGGAGGGAAAAGAAAAGGAGGAGAGGGGGAAAGGGGGGGGGGGGGGGGGGTAATATTGAAGACCAGCCAAATTGCTGAAGTCGCCTTGAGCTACAATTTTCACCTTGCCAAGTAGCTTCTTTGGCAGGTACAAGGCATCTTTTTCTCTCAAACTCATGGAACATGGAGAGGTTTGGCATCTTCCATTTAATTTCCTTAGAGTTGAAAACTTCTAAATTAGTCCACTTTAGTGAAAACCCTTGTGGATTTTGTTCTCATTTAAAAATATTATTTTAGTAGTTATTTTAGCTTGTGTATTTGTGATGGAAAAGTAATTAATTAGGAAACACGTACAAAAATATTACTTTTCAAAAAATCGTAACCCAAAAAGGCTAACTCTGAACATAAATATAGATAATCTGAACAAGCTTGAAATTAAACATTGTTCTATTAAACGTGACATGGAGGTGGAATCTTGGAGCTCCGCTTTTGAAAAATTAGTCTTTGCGATTGTAAGACAAACTGAGGACTGCTAAAGGGTAGACAACACTGAAAGCAAGTTAAACATAAGAAATGACCAACAAAGTCTTCGAATAATTTAGAGAGAGGAGTAAAGTCTTCAAATGATCATATAAAAAATCCTAATGCTCCTAAATTCTAATCTGCACGTAGGATTTGACGTGTTACAGATTACTTAATTGCAATGTAACAAAAAGCGTTTTCCAGCTTTGTGTCCACACGCACAAATTTAATGATACAAGTTTCATCTATTTTCTTTAACTTTTAGCAGCATATGTTTGCTATGCATGGGCATGACATAATACTTGCCAAGGTCTAAAAGATGAAAGATTTCTTACAACCAGTAAGTACTATGAATACGGTGATAATTTAACAATTGTCTTAATTTCTCCCCCTATCTCGTAAATACACTTGTAGAGAAAATTAAACATTGCTGTCACGAAATTTTATCTTATTAAATGGGTAGTGATAACCACTCATAGTAGTGATGCACATGGTGGTGGTAAAGATAAATTTGTTGATGGTGATGGTGCGCGGTGATGGCGTAGTGGCATGGTGGTGGTAGTAGTGATGCATATAGTGGTAATAAAGGTAAATTTGTTTTGGTTATCCCATATAAAAGTTATCCCAAAATAATTAATACTATCTTGTGTTTTTACACTCAGATTAGACCGGCCGGTCAAACTGGTCAGACTGAAAACCGGCTAGGTATCCAATCCGAGTCAAGTTATAAAATTCCAAAATAAAAAAACCAGTCAAATCTGGTCAAAAATCGGATTTGCCCGGTCAAAACCGGGTTTGACCGAGAATTTTTAGAACCTAGCGAGGCATGGCTCTCCAGACTCTTTTCAATTTTACCGGATGTCCCCGAAGGGACTTTCAGACTCTTTTCAAAATCTATGTTTTCAGACTCAAACCGAATATCGACTCGGCTGAGTTCAGGGATCAGGGGTCAATGGGTTCCACCCGAGGTTGAACTGATGACGTCATAAATAAGTCATATATATATATACACTTATTAATTTTTTTCTCAATTTTAGTTGATAGTCAAGAGTGAATAAATGTCAACGAGTTCAAAAAAATCACAGCCAAAATACCCTCAACAACCATCCTAATCTCTTGCTATTAATAGCTAATAAAGTATTGAATTGAGATAATTAGCAATAAACGAGATGGACCCAAATTATTTAATGTTTAGTAAGAGGGAAATATAACTGAGGCACAACAAATCTTTTATAATTGATCAAAGATTTTTTTTAAATAAAAATATGTTTCATTAACTTGAGTCAGAAGCTGCTACAAGCATTACAAACACAGAGAAATTCGAAAACCAAAGATGTTTTCCTTTTACAAGAATAGCTAACTTTGAAGCCTCATGGGCTGGTTTGTTTTTCAGCCTACTAACATGATTAATACTCAAAAAGGAAAACTTAACTTTAAAGACTATGATGTCCTCTATTATTGATCAGCCAAGGAAATTAGCAATGTTTTAAAAACCGAATCGGTCAATGAATCGGAAGGAGGTGAGGTTCACGGTTGGACCGGGTTTAATGTTTTTTCACTTTTTTTAATTTAATTTAATGTATAATATAAAAGAAATATTAGATATGCTCACCTTGTTGAACTAATTATCCATTAATTGTTTGAATATATTCAAATATACAAGTTGATGAATTTATTAGATTCAAATATACAAGTTAATGAATTTATTATATTTGGTAAAAATTTAATAAAATATTCTATGTCTATAACAATTAAATTAACAAAGAAAATGGCATTACAATTATAGAAAAATTCATGAAATATTCACCACTAAAGTACATTATTATATTTTTAAATAATTTAAATTTCAATATTGAATATTCTAAATTATTAAATCATATTTGTTGCTTATTTTCACATTCTCTACTCTTTTTATACCGTCAAGACTTATTTTTTAATTTAATAGTT
The DNA here is from genome assembly GCA_024721245.1 of Mitragyna speciosa. Taxonomy (NCBI): domain Eukaryota; kingdom Viridiplantae; phylum Streptophyta; class Magnoliopsida; order Gentianales; family Rubiaceae; genus Mitragyna; species Mitragyna speciosa. Next base: position 4,820,303 of record CM045559.1, read on the forward strand.
TAAAATTATTTTTGATACCAAGTAATACAATTAACTTTGTATATAGGCCAGTTCGAGTAAATGTAATTCTTTGAAATAAAAAAATTTCTTTTGCCCTATTTTTTAATGTAGGTTCGCATACTCAAATGATTTTCAAATTTCAATTTGATTATCTTACTATTAGTTTAGATCTATTTAGTTTTTTAATTTTTTTTGTTTTTTACGTTTTTTGTTACAACACCTAATGAGAGTAATTTCTAATAATTTTGTATCAATCAAGAATTTGATTTAGAATTTCTTAAAAGGGTCTAAACTTTATTTAAAATCAGCTATCAAACTTCAACTTTAGATATGTTCTCTCCAAAGAAATTTTGTTTTTGACATATTGGACTATTGAGCGAATCAAATTGACTTTATAAGTAGTCCTCAAAAATAAAACTAACAAGTAAATCTATTTGCTTATTAGTTCTGAATTTAATCAATTCTCTTAAATTTACACATTTTCCTTTAATATATCAAGAAAAGGTGGATATATGATGCTATAATAATTGAAATCTATATATTGCATAGAAAAATATGATTTTAATAATGTGAACTGATTTTTAATTTTTTAATAAAGGAAAGAGCTTTCTATCCACTTACTTTCAAGATGCCATATGTGCTTATTATTAAATAATGATTAACCATAATTCAAAAATTTAAACAAATGACTTACAAAAATGCCAATTTAAACTTTTAATTGGGAGAATGTTGTAGGCATAAAAATGAATAATTAACAATTTTGATAAAAGGGCTAATCAAAATAGGAGAAATTTTGGTAAAAGTAAATCCAAGATTTCTTTCATATAATGAATTTGGATGCCAAGATAAAAAAGTAAGAATCAATTAATTTCATTAAATATGGTTAATAACGAAAACAAAGAAACTAAAAAATAAGGATCAATTAAATTCATTAAACATGATTAATGAAAATTAAAGAAACTAAAAAAAGTAAGAATGAGTTAATATTATCAAACATGATTGATAAAAGAAATAAAGAAACCAAAAATGTATAATCAATCTTAAAGGAAAACTAAAGAAAGCATAAATAAAATATTTGCAAACTCAAAATAACAAAACGGAAGGTTGGTCCAGTGGTCATCACGCTGCATGATTGTCCTATAGGTCCCAAGTTCACGCTTCTGGCGTGCAGGAGTTTGAAGACTTTTTGGGAAAAGTTAAAATTAAAAAAAATCGGTGGTCCGACGGTTTGTCGGTTTGATCCGATTTGCACGATTGAACCGATTTTTGATGGTTTTTGAATTCCACAATACTTTGTATAGAAGCGGACTGAACTCATGATCGGTTCACAGTTCAACCGGTCGAACCGATCGATCCGATTCGGGTTTGAAAACACTGGAAATTAGTCGTTGCGTACTTGTGGCTTTTTAATTTGACCTCACATAGTTTGAGAAAGAAAATTATGAATACTTCAGCACCATTTGAATTTGATACTCAGTCATTGGACCAACGTTTGCCAACCTGTCAAAACTCAAAAGCAGAAATACACAACTTTTTAATTTGACCTCAAATAGTTTGAGAAAGAAAATTATGGCTACTTCAGCACCATTTGAATTTGATACTCACTCATTGGACCAACGTTTGCCAACTTGTCAAAACTCAAAAGCAGAAAGACGTCTGCCAACTAGCCCATTGTCAGCACATGTCAAAACTCCAAAGCAGAGAGTAATGAAGATGCGGCTCGGGTGGGTTTTGTCCGGTTCCGATTTTCACCAGTCAAATCCGATTTTTGACCAAATTTGACCGATTTTTTAATTACTGATTTTTTGACCTCAGTCGGACCGGATGCTTGATCGATTCCTGATCACACCGTAGAATGGAAAGAATTATCAAAAGTGAATGGGCTCCATCGTTTCCATCTCATTCAATTCAAGTAATCATTTGATCGTTTCCTTGTTTAAAAAAAAAAAAATCTAATCGTTTCCTTTTGCCTTTGGCCTTTTTTGTTTTTTGTGTTTTTTTTTTTTTTTGACAAAGCCTCTGGCCTTTGCCTTTGTTTTGCACCTGACAAAAATTATATCTAGAAACAAAAAAATAATCTTTCGAATTTGTAAGCCCCCAAATAAAGAGATAAGGTCTATATGCTTAAAAATTATTACCAGACTAATATCTTGTGAAAAATTTGTCACTTTGATAGTAAAGTTATGTGAACCATCATCTTATTTCTTTGACCAATGAAATAGAATAAACTTGACTTTTCTAATATTTTAGGTTGGCTATGATTTTTTTTTGTAACAATTAAAATTGAGAAAAATTAATTATATATATGTGTGTGTATATATTATGACGTATTTATGACGTCATCTGGTTCGATCCCGAATCGACCCCCGATTGAACCCATTAATCCTTGACCCCTGACTTCGGTCGAGTCAATGCCCGATCTGAGTTTGAAAACATAGATACTACCTCCATGTAGGATTATTTTATCCTATTTATAAGGGATTAATCGGTAAATAAGATGAATAATCCTATACTTAAAATGCAACTAAACATTAAATTACATAATATTAGTAATCCGATATCATTCTATGAACCAAATGCATCTTAATAGGTTTAGAGTGATAATCCTATCCTCATCAATATATTATATATAGATTCTCTATGTGCTGATCACCTATTTAGCCCTCGGATAGTGGAAATCTTTTTCTCATTATACGTGATAATGCTTGGTTGATGCTGTTTCAGTGACTGGCGCCTTTTAGTTTCCTCACATATGAGTAGCCGCCTAAATGGGCCGGCAAATATCAAATTATTGTTACTCTTTTGTCATCTATCACATTACTTTCATGCTTAAAATGACTGTAAAAGTTCAGGTGAAAAGTCTTCCCTAAAGTCTTTCCAAAGTCTTCGTTTTAGAATGCAGCCACGTCTTATAAAAAAAAAAAAAGTTGCAGCCACGTATTTAATTTTACTCGTTCTTGCTTTTGGTTTTTATTTTTTTTTTGTCGGTTCAAGGGAGCTTCCTCTTTCAAAATCAATTTGCTGTTCACTATCTTTGCCAAACTGTACAAGTTGCAGTTAATTTCTTTTAGCCACAGAGAAGAAAACAAGAGACGGAAGAAAATTCTACAAGTTGAAGGCTCCACCTCATCTGTTTCCTCATTCTATTAAATTTGATCTACTTTTGGTCTCCTTCACTATATGTATGTACAATTTTTGGAATAAAGATGTAGTGAAAAATGTCAAATTTGGAGTGAATTTACCACTAAATATTTATTTTAGCTTCTTCTTTTTCCTCGACATTTTTCGAGTCTTCATAATTATGATTTTAATACTGTTTTTGTTTGTTCTGTGGCATGGATGTTATAACCAACAAAACTTGGCATCAAATTAGTGGGAAAATATTGTCAGTAAACACATAAATAATATAGTGGTAATTGCAGTAAATTGACTTTTTTGTTTTTGTAAAAATAGTTACATGATGTCTAAGAAAAAAAAAAAGAATTGTACATTATGGTTTTCTAAGGAGGCCAAGAAAGTCAATCCAGCCTCGGTCCTAAAGCCGGAATAAATGCTGAACTGAGAATAAAGGAGACAAACTGATCAGAGTAGTATTTCAATTTTTTTTTTAATTTGAGTTTAAAATTTTGTTCCAACCTCCTTGGTTGTTATAAATGAACTTTAATCCAAGTAAGCTCCTTGTTTTGTTTACAAAAACTTAAATGTTTATGTTGAGTTTTGGCCAAGTTTAAAATATTAACTCTTCTTAAAACTTGATTTGATCTTCGATTTAATTTCTTTTTGAATAAAAGAAGATAAAATTCAACATTATTCTTTTCCTAAATTCAAAAAATTTTTCTGCACTGATATCTGTAACTTAGAACTAACCGTGAGTCCACAATCTTTTTGTTATTTTATCAGGTACTTTTATAGCAGAGAATAAAAGAAATCAATTTTAAATTGTCTGTAAAATTACCTGTGCTCTCAGAATTAGCTTTGATCAAAGAAATGACAAAAGTTGAAAGAACTTTAATTTCCTACAACATATAAATAACTTTCTTCTTCCTTCGTGGGAACTAGGCTCTTTTTCAAACTAGAACTATCTTTCTTTTTAGATGGGATTTTCAGTCCTTTGGTATGTAATATGCTTTGCTAGGATAGTTTTTTTCTTTTTTTTTTTTTTGGTCCTTTTTTAAGAATTTTTTTAAAAATTCCCTAAATATGTTCAAGAACCTTTTTATTTAACAAACATCACATCTTGAAAACTTCTGCAATGTTATTTTTCTTGAAAAGTCTATTAAGAAGCACAATCCAAGCATTCTACTTTAGCAAGAAGCATGTTCATGCCAAATATGTTTGGCTGTAAATTGAATGGGAGTAATGTGATATATCTCTAAAGTTGTTGTATTTCGATCCATATTTTAAATAAAAAACATTTTTCCATTGAAAAAAAAATTTAAGCCAAAAGAGAAACATTTACCATAATTTTTTTTCCGTTTATTGACAACATTAAGGTTGTCAACTTCTTTTTCTTTCCTCCCAAAAGCGGTAACAATTTCATTAGAGGAGAGTGGTTAAAGACATTAATAACCAACAAACAAATTAAGAATCATTTATATCCAATAGTATGTCATCAAAATTTCTTCTCTTGTCACATAAGGAAGAGATATTTTCTTATTTACTATAGACTACTGGAGAAAACTTGTGGTGATTTTGGTAGACTTATCCTTTTCTCAAACTGCGTGATTTGCTTTCTTAAGTGGATGGCCATTCGCTTGTAGTTTATTTCATGTATTCGGAATTCTAATTACTAGAAAAATAAAAGCTTTTTTTTTTAATATGGAAGACCCAACAAATTACAGAAGTCTTCTTGAATTACTATTCGCCTGCAGCTTTTTAATTAGCTTATTTGGTAGGTTCAAGTCGTTTTTTGCGTTCAAAATCATGGAACATATATGTCGCGGTTTTGGCATCTTCCGTTTAATTTCCTTGAAGTCGAAAACTTTTTAGTTAGTCCAATTTACTGAAATCCCTTGTGGATTGCATCAGAATTTTTTCCAGAATTCGGACCCAAATTTCTACGAAGGACAGTAAGGTTCCATGATTAATGCTGAATGGTCATCAGAACATCATTAATCCTTTACATGAATGCGTTGAACTTGTCTGAAAGACTTGGAGTCTTCCACCTGACTTTCACTCCCCGAACATGGTTTTGATTTTTTCGAAAAATAGTAACCAATTCCATTCTAAATGCAACACTATAAAAGAATAGATTGCAAGAAGTGAATCATCTAACCTACATCTTTAGGACAGTAAAAATGGTGTTTCAATCAAGCTTGGGCAGATTCTCTATGTGCATGTTCGGAGTTAACTTTTTTGGGTTACGATTTTTTTCAAAGAAATAATCTTGTACACGTTTCCTAATTAATTACTTTTCTATCTCAAATACACATACTAAAATAACTACTAGAATAATATTTTTCAAAAAAAATTCCAAAAAAAATCATCCATACAGAATTAATTCTACAGCCAAAGAAAAGAAAGGAAAAGGAAAATTAGTTCCTAATTATGTGTGTGTGTGTGTGTGTGAAGGAAAATTAGTTCCTAATTATATGTGTGTATACATGAATTTTTTTAGCAACTAAGGCTATGGAGAGGAAATATGTGATTAATATGAATTTTAAGTTGTCAACAAAATTATACTATGCTCTCAATTCTCAATTTTAAGCATGAAAAGGAATAAAAATTTTATTCTAAAAAATAAATATTTGATTAGGATTAAAATTGCTAACAGAAAATCTTATGAAACACCAATAACATTATTTCGAAATTTCAAGTTCGGTGCATTGTTTTAAACTCATAGTCTTTTGTCGTGTTTCTTTCGTTTCCGGGCAGTATTTGGCTTATTTTGCAAGTTCAAGGCATCTTCTTCCTTGTTCAATCAATGTACCTTTCTATCTGTCTTGTCAAATCATTAAGCTGAAGCCTTCCACTTAATTTCATTTTCCTCCTATTTTCTTCTTCTTCTTTTTTTTTTTTTTTTTTTTTTTGATAACTCCTATTTTCTTCTTTGTACTCTTTCACACACCAGGCTTCAGTAATTTTACTGTAGCATTGATATCTTTAGTCAAAAGGCTTGGTGATTAATCTTTTATACGCATAAACTTTAAAGATTCGTCAATGTCAAAAAAAAGCATTGATATCATCAGTCAAAAAGCTTGTGATTAATATTTTATACGCATAAACTTTAAAGATTCGTCAATGTTAAAAAAAGCATTGATATCATTAGTCAAAAAGCTTGTGATTAATCTTTTATACGCATAAACTTTAAAGATTCGTCAATGTCCAAAAAAAAAAAAAAACACATGAAATTTACATTGTATAATGTACAAAAAATCATAAAACCTAAAATATCTGATTTAATATTAAATTTTTAGGCAATTTAATATTAATTTTAGTTGTTAAAAATGTTTTATCACCACATCATTATCACCACTGAGCACCACCATCATTAATGCTAGACAACAACATTACCACCATCACTATTATCGTGTAATACTTCCATTTATTACTTTGCACTACCACCACCACTATCTACCACAATGTAGCACCACGAGTTCCACCACTGCTACTACAATACAACACAACCACTATCATTACCATCATGCAACACTACCATCTACCATGGTGCACTATTACCACCATTTACTAACATACACTACCATCGTCAAGTACCACCACCACTACTATGTAGTACCACCACTAACAACTATTACCATGCTGCATTACGACAATCTACCACTATGTACCACCACTATTGTAAATTTTAGGTATTTTAGTAAGTAAAACTAAAATTCAATCTCTAACAAAACAAAACGCATAATGACATAATTTCTGAAGATAGTTCACCAAATCCATAATTTCTTTAGATAGTTCACCAAATCCAATGTTAACCAAACACTACGAGGACTACTAATCCAAGAATAGCTAGTCTCAAATGGACCCACAAAGAGTTCCTAACCCTCCATTCTATTTTTCTAGATTTTGGAATTATTTTAACAACTTAAAACTGATTCATACATTTTGATTGGACACAAAATATATGCATATTACTAATTCTCATTAATTGTTAAATGCAACATATTTTTCTAAATAACGTAGTTTCACAATCTAATATACTGCTAGAATTTAAATGATACCGTAAAAAAAACACAAATTTGTAACTCTTTAATCTAGTGTATTTTAACTAATATATATCTCTCCACCTTCTGAATAGTCACCAAGTATATGTATATTGACTAATTCCTATTAATTGTTAGATTACACATGCTTTCCTAAATTGATGTAGTTCATTACCTAATATACTACTAGAATTATAATTATACCACAAATAAAAAAGAAAGAATAATATTTTAACTTGTTAACTAAAACATACCTTTCTAACATGAATAGAAATGTAACAACAAAATTGTACTAAAAATTTTGGCAATCCTTACCAAATTCCAAAAATTTTCAAGAAAGAGGTATATGTAGTAGTTCAAAATTTTGAGAATTCTGATTGAGATACATCAAACTATTAAAGTAAAAACATAAGAATAAAATAAAAACTCCTTGATTTTGGGCAATATTCTATAAATCAGAAATAACTAAGTAAGTAGGATGTATAAATGATCTATTTTAATTCATACACCAGTATTTAATCCGTGAAATGCACGGGAACTACATTGTATAGCGTAACTAACTTTCAGCCCTGCAATTCATAGGTGTTATAAATTAAAAATAGATAATATTTAAATTTACGTGATAATACATTTTAAGATTTTATGAATTTAATAGTAAATGTATTTTTAAGTCCTCGCTCATAAAAAAGAAATATTTATATTTTATTTAAAGGATATTTACTATGTTTTTACAATCTGAATATATGACTAAGTTAATTTTGATATTGAAGAGTTTTTGATAATTTTGATAAAAACAATAAATGATTTGCCATAATGATGGATAAATTTTAAGCTAAAATTGAATATATAATTGCTAACAGATATAATTTCTTAGGATTATTATTGGCAAGTCAAAAAGTTTTTAAATAAGAAAAGAATGTTAATTGAAAAATGACAAGAATGCATTTATTGATGACAAAATAGCATCAAATGACCTCCATTTTTTATCTTAAAAAAAATTGTGATGAGAAGGAAATAATTAAATATTTATAAGTAAAATACCATTACCCCATTTCAATTAATAAGAATGTGTATTATTCATTATTTATATTTTCTAAGGTTGTATTTTTCTTAATCTTTTAAAAGAAGAGGATTAACAATGAAGAAGTGGAAATTTATACGAAAATAATAAGAGGATTTGTCTATCCTGTATCCTCAAGCATAGAATGAAGGATTCTCGGTGCACAAGTTAAAAAATAATTCTAGTAACACTTTTATCTTGAGAGTTTTTTTAATAATAGGCTTACATTACTATTTGGTGTTTTATCATGTGTCCTAAAATTTATAATGATAATCAAACATGCATTTTATCATGAAGAGAAACAAAGACCCTTAATAACAGATATTCTAGGCTCAGAAGTTCATAATCTACGCCTTTCTTTTGAAAAAACTTATTTCTCTTATTTTTTCCCTCAAAACTATTAATTCTTAAAACACTAAAATACTATTAAAGTGTAGTTTTTAAGGCCGGATCGGTGGTTGGGCTTGGGAACGTGGACTAAATCTAGTATGGAACAATTACAACGACCCAAGAACAACACCAGTAATTAACAACAATTGTCAAGCAACCCAAGAAAATATTAATGGCTGGGTTACAAATAATTCTCCAATACTATAAATTTGGAACCTACCCATGAACGCATAAATGCTAATCCAGTATGTAATCCAACGAAAAATCTTACAATCTTCTGTCAAAAAAAAAAAAAAAAAATCTTACAATCTTTGTATGGCGATTAATGGGATCTCATACTCATGGGACAAATTACGGCTGCAGTTTTCTCAAATTCAAGGGCATGCATTCTTGTTGTTTCATACTGTACTTACAGTTTGGTTTTCAAACACCATTCATTTTCTTGAACTTCCAGTTACTATTAGGAATTGCAATAGACAATCCAATCCGGCCTCTGTGTTAGTCATATAAACCATAAATATGTCAATGTTATTCAAATACTACCATCTAAGAAACAGAATATTTTGTTGTCAAAGAAAACTAAAAAAGAATAAGAAAAATTTATCACCATTCATCAGCCAAGCTACTTTACATTGGAATGCATCAATAAAAATCTTTTATTCTGGACTCAACAAACTGCAGAAAAAAATGTTTAGTTTTCGTTACAAGCATTGTCCTTGACAACATGATCATGAATCTCCTCTAAGTTACAAACCCAAAAAAGAAAAAAAAAAGAAAAAAGAGAAAAAAGAAGGTCCGCAATCCTAAAAATATTATTCTCTTTTGATAATTGGCTCGCTAGGTTAGTGATGGCAGCATTTCTTTTAGACTTGGGAGGGGGACTAGATGAGAATCCTGCAACTGCACCTAATTCTCTTCCATCTCATGTTGTCAATCTCACATGGCCCCTTTATTCGTGGATACCATTACTTTATGCCTGCTGAAATTTTGAAATATTGGTTTACCTGTGTATAATAGAAACTCGTAATGTTATTAAATGATACGACGTAGTTTAATTCTATATATTATGCAATTGAATACCATAAAAAATTCGAACTGATTTATTTTTTTTATCCTGTTAATCTTTTCGCATTTAGCAATCTAAGGAAACACTTAATATAAAATTAGACACCCGTTTTTTTTTTTCTTTTTCCTTTTTTTGGGAGGGGAGGGGGGGGGGGGGGGGGGTTCAAAAACTTGCCTCAGATATGTGGTAAAAGACATGCGTAAATGGCTAAGACGAAAAAGATTAGGATAAGAGAAAAGACTTATATTGGGGAAGGCATATAGCATCTAATTATCAAGTTGGCGAACACAAGGAGTAAACAAAATCACGTACGCCTGTATATTTTGTCCAGCTACATTATTCTTAGTACTGCTATTAAGCTGCATCCTGCTGTATTAAACTAAATAACAGTGACACAAGAAAAGTAATATCTATAGTTAAACTCCGTTTCTCACCACTGCGGAAAAATAAATTAAAAAAAAAGATCCAATTCTTAACATGATTTACAAGAACTCAATCGCCTTTGGAAAATCTCATCCCATCCCCACAGTCAAACATTTTTTCTGCAACATTTTCTACGATTTTCTTTTTCAATTTGTAAATATTTGTATTGAAATAACCAAAAAAGAGAGGGAGAAACCAAAAATACTAGAAACCTCCAGAAATTCGAACTGAAAACAACTTCATATTTATTGCCTGTTTACACTAGTGCTAAAGAAACACACTATACGTGTGTGTAAATTTTTTATTTTTTCTAGAAGATATGAATTAAATCCATGAAATTAATTTTGATTATTGATGTATAATTATGTTATTTATTATAATTTCCAAAATAGAAAAGGTAGTTATCTTGTTAGTTATTATTTTTGTAGGTGAAATTGATGAATCAAATTAAAAAAGAAAAAGAAAAAGAAAAAAAAGGTAGACAGGCTAAGTGCATACTTATCCCTAATCAGTGGAAAAGAACTTTACATACATATACACAAAGTTATAGGAAGAGAATAAAGAAAGCACCAAACAAGGAATTTAAAATTTATCTATATATACACGTACAAAGTTAGTGTAACCCTAATACAATTACAATCCACAATAGTAGGGATGAACATGGACTAGTCAACCAATCCATTCACCTAAAATCCTAATCGGAACCATTTGTACCGATTCACTTAATTTGCTAACCGTATCCAACCCTCATTAGTTGGTCAACTACTTAGCAGTTATATGGTTAAAGATGATCGGGTATCAGGTAACTGGAACTATATGCCATTAAATTAATTTGACAAAATAGATAAAAAAAATTACAACACAAATACTTGTTCAAATAAAAAAACTGCTTATGCAATTTTAATTACTTTGAAAAAATGCAATACAATTACAAAATAAAACTCTTGCATCCACTCTTTTCAAAATTAAAAAAGAGTTAGAAATCAAAAACTTTCACAATACGAGTAAAAAATACTTATGTTATTTCCATATTCCGTATCTAAGTTGTATAAAAGTAATTTTTTTATTTAGTAAGAAGAAAGGATATCATAATCGAAATATAAAACCAAAAATAATACAAATCAAAAAATTAAATGATAAAAAAAATCTAATACAATATTTAAGTTTTTGAGTTATCTTAAATTTCAAAATGAAATGATTTAATCCTTCTTAATTTCTCTATAATATTCATAAATATTAACCTCTAATATATAAATGTGAACCGGTTCACTTAGGCACGATTTAATGGGCATAAGAGGGAGCATAAAAGAGATAGAAATAGGTGCTGGAACAAGTTGAACATACACGAGTTGGAAGACGTCTGTGACTCAGAAATAGGACGTGCACTCACTGGATCATTGATCTGGGACTCGGCTATTGCGTTCGTCCACTGGTTGTCAACGGAAGCCCAACTCAATTTTGGCTTCACTAATAAAACCGTGCTAGAACTTAGCGCTGGAACCGGGCATCGAGCTTGATGCAGGGTTCAAAGACTTAGTCGAGTTGGAAATGACTCAACTGAGTCGGAACCAGATTGAAACTAGGCAATTTGATACCACTCCGATTCCACTGGAAGAAGGCAGACTCATCAGAAAATTGGCCAATCTCGGTCGACTTGGACTGAGTTGTATCCAAATGATTGCGAATCGGCCGATTTGGAACCAGATCGTCCAGAGCAACCTGGACCACCATGAACTAATGATTTTTCAAAGAAATAAACTAGAGAGCTTACTCACCTAACCATGACTAATCTTCTGGCGGCTTGGTCCAGCTGATTTTGCCAGCAGTTTGAGCTGATTTTTTGACAGTTTAGATGTGTGATTGGGGGGGTTATTTTGGTGTTTATGGCTGTGATTTGGTTGGATTGTGAGGGGACTGGTGGTTGAGGGTGAATATGGATAGTGGTGGTGGAAGGCAACTAGTAGGGGTTCGGATTGGCGGATCGGGTTGAGACCCAAGTATAACAGTCAAATTGCCAATCTGAACCTTACCCGCCAACCTGCCAACCTAAAAAGAGCCAACCCAAACACGACTCGACATGGGTTGGCAGGTCGGCGGGTCGACCCACGAACCCGAAAAAAAAATTCATACATGCCATTATTAAAGAAATTTTTAAATCAAACAAGCCGACTTGCCAACTAGCCAACCCATTTGACTTGAAAGCTTCCTTAATGTGAAGTTTTTTTCAGGTCAAATGGGTCGACCAAACTTGAATTCTACCTGTTTTTTTAGTTTTTTCGGGTCAGATGGGTCAACTCGATTCTAACTTGAACTCGACCTGTTTGTCTAGCAGGTCATTCAGGTCAACCCGATTTTGACCCAAACCCACCAAACCTTGACCAAAACCCTTTATTTTTGTGTAAAGTTTGTGTCATGTTTTCGGGTCGTATTAAAAATTGCCAACCCTAGCAACTAGTTGGAGGATTGATGGATGGTGAAGGAGGTGAACCAGTCAGAGGATAAGTTGATGGATGCGGAGGAGGAGAGCTTATTGGAGGTGGCGGTGAGTTTGCAGTTGGTTGTGATGGTAGTGGTGGAGGATTGGAGGCTGGAGGTCGAACAGTGATTGAAGGTGGTGGAGTTGGAGATTGCGGTGGAGGAGACGTTGTAGTAAGAGGTGGGTAAGCCGTAGGAAGTGGTTGTGCTAGAGGAGGTGTCCAACTGATTTTTTTTTTTTCAAATAAATGAGCACTGCACTCAAATAAAGTGGAAAAAAGAGAGTTAAAAAAAATGTAAGATGAAAAAAGTAATTGATGTAGGCAAAAGCCATGAGAAATCCAATGTGTCGAAAGTTTAAGTGGCTTATTTTATATAACTGAGTCACGTGCCTTAAATATTGCTGTAAATAACGGAGCTATGAGTTTTCTTTTTCTTTTTAGGAATTATTTGTGGAAAATCCATTCAAATTTGCATCTTTCATTGGGTATTCAAAGGAATTAGGTGATATGAAATTATTGTTTATATTAGCCAATAATTTAAGTGAATTACTTTCCTTAATTGTCTAACAACTCCAAACATTTTAATACCTTTTCACCTTTTTTTTTTTTGATAAACCTTTTCACTTAGTTTCATGTGCCGTACCTAATCTGCGGCGAATGACAGAAGCCCTTATATGACATTTCAAAAGTTTGCTAGCGTTTTTTTCATGTCATATTTAGTGCAAGTTTTAGATCAATTATACCTCAATGAGTTTAAAATGAGTGAGAAGCATTTCAATAGTAGTCTTTAGAAAGTTAAATTTGAAAAGGAAAAAGTTTTACATAAACATTTAATAGCACTTGGGTAATTGAAGTAAGAAAAATTTTAAATATGAATATACATAATGACCAGTAAGTTTGTCACTTGATTGCTATGTATAGTATTGTCATTATTTTGTGTAAAGTAAAAATATCTACAATATATCCAAATCACAATCCACCACTTTCAAATATTCATGGATGACAAAACTCGTTTAGATTTCACAAGAAAGGCACAATTGAGGAAGAGAATCAAATTTCATAAAAAAAAAAAAATCGTCTTACTATTGATACTTTTTCTCGCTTCTCGACCCCTAACAGAAAACTTGAGTAAAATTTTGTTCATGCTCACAATTAACCAAGGAAGCAGCATAATCAAGAACCATAGTGAAATGTTTTTGAGGTAAAGCAAAAAATTGACATCTTACATCAAAATTTTGTCAAAAAAACTTGCACTAATTATCTGTAAAATTACTTATCAAAGAGAGAAAAAAGATGGTCGATATAATTGGTGCAGAAAATTGACATATATCTGAACAATAATGATTTAGCATCTCAATTAAAATCTGCAAAATATTTTGTACAAGGGAATTAAGAAAATTACCCAACAAGATAATAATTCTACAATTCTACAGTTTTTACTTAATCACTGTTGGTGCTCTTCCCTTCCCCTAGTTAATTCAATGCTAAAACATAGAAAAAAGGGACAAAGATGGTCGAAGAACGTTATGATAACAAGATGTAATAGTGAAAAACAAATGAATTTATCTATAACAATTTGTATGGTTCATTTATTTTTATGTCCAGGTCATTTAAAGGATCAAGATGCATAACAACAACAACAACAACAATGATAATAATAATTAATTTCGCATAGATTTCACCCAACATCAATGTCGTAACATTGTTTTTATCACAATGGGCTGAAGGATTTTTTTTTTTTTTGGTTTTACATATTGGTATAAATTTCTACGGTCGCAGATAATTTGGTCATTTCAATTTGGGCTTTGTCGCTATCCGCAAGAATAAGAAAAATTTTGGGCTTTGTTTTAGTAGAAAAGAAAAAAAAACTTTTTGGGCCTAGAAGCCTAATCAAGGTAAATTGCTTTACAAACTCTATTAGTCTCAACCGGCAAAGATGCAAGGAGGAGTTAGTGTGCAAATATTTCTGTCAAACTATCCTAAAACGAAAGAGCTGGCCCAAAGCTCAAAAAATTCTCCTTGGATACCCTAAATTCAGTAAATGATAGCAAGCTTGTAGACGTAGAGTGTCAAAAAATTAAAAAATGAATGCTAGCCCAAAGTTTGAAAAAATTCCTATTGTACCAGGTGGCACACAAAGATGTGAAACTTTGCCTCAACTAGATTTTATCTACTAGTACTAGGGGAGCTCAGCTGTGCCTAGGCCCATCTGATATTGTTTGTCCATTTTTAGTATCTTGTACACGAGAAATAATAATTGAGTGAAAACATTAAGAATATGTATTTTTGTTTGTGTTGTTACTGTAAAAACATTTCAATAGAATCTCCAATTATATATGATAGTTAAGGCAATAATACAACATTAAAGACGTAGCTTTATAAAATTTCTAACCTAAAAGAAAAAAAATAAAAAATAATTATCATAGCAGGTGCGTGATAATTTTTTACTAATCACCCTTTAATATCATCCCATCAATAACATCAAATGTGTTATATAGCAAAAAATTCCAAAAACTTAATTTTTTTCTTTTATACTATAAGCATAAAACATTGATTAAGTCATAAGAAAAGGTAAAATCATAAATCATTCATCAACAGAAATAATAAATTTCTTCATGCAATTTGTCTAATGCACAACAAGACCTACCTACTTTTTTTTTTTTTTCCATTCATAAAGCTTTAGTTAAATGATATTGTATACATAATACTTGTTTAAAAGGATAAATATTTTTACTCAATTAAATAATTTATCATTTAAAAAATTAGCACAAAATTTTAAAAAGAAATCCAAAAGAGCATGTCAAAATCCATTATACAATACTGTGAAGATAGCTAAAAATAGTTAAGAAAGACGGAGAAGAAAGGCAATTTGTAAGAACCATGCACATTGACTGTTACTTATATTGGGCTTATTTTGATTAATTATCATTTAAGGCAGGGCATAATTTTGCCTCTATATGTTCTATATAATGCCATTATGAGTCCATTATAAAATTTTTTGAACCCTCATTAAAAGTCCATTACGATAACACTTAACAATCTCAAAAAACAATGAGTCAAGTAAAAGAAGCATGTGACAAAAGGACATACAATAAAAATATTCACGTGGCATAAGGAGAGAGCTACAAAAACTCCCCTTCTCCTTTTATCCTTTTATAATATAGTTAGATTAGATGACAAAGCGGAAATTAATGATATATCCTATGTTTTTGTACATCTTCTTATACTGTTTCCATGCAAGATTCTTTTCTCCTTTTCCATTTTACCAATCAAAATTACAGCATCACTCTCTGCACAGAGATAAAATCGTTTTATGACGCTGATTTCTTTCGACGACAGTAAATTCTCCAGGATCGTCAACCAATAGTTAAAAAGGATAATCTATAGTTAAAAAAAGGTAATCTATCTTGTAGGAAAATAAAAATAAAAATTAAATTCACAGATTCAAGAGTTTAGCCAAGACAAAATAGAAAAAGATACAAGAAGGTGCCAAATAATATTAGGGAACAAAATGAATTCTTTAACAGAACAAATTTCATAAATATTTTATACACATATAATCATTCAGCCACTAGCTTTTGAATAAAGTAAAACTAATCCAAATTCTATTACGAATTTACCAATGGTGCGTAGGATCCATTTCGATTCAGTAACTAACCAATTAAAATTAGGAAGTAAAATCTTTTTTGGACTAAACTAACAATACTACTAATAACATGTAAACCTAAAATAGCTAAAATAGTCATTAAATAATTAAATCATAGATAGTTTGGTTTAATGTGTCAACGTCTCATTAAACCAAGCTCTGCATAGAATCAGCTCCAATGCCATCTCCAGCAACAACCTCGATAGATATTTCTATCACCGTAGTAACAATGTGTAACTCCAACTTATTGTTAATTTTCATCTTCATCTTGACGTGGTAATGGACGAATCTTGTTTTTTGAATACAATTTCAAAGCTAATTCCATTTGATAAAAAAACTCATTCATATTGACCCATTCACTCTCGTATACAAAGTAGTTTTCTTTATGCAAACCACTTACATAATTCCCCAGAAATAAGGAAAAAAAATTTCCACCATAAAAACTTGTAATATCAAAATTTTGAAACAGATAAAAATATTTATGAGGATTATTCTAAAAAGAATTAGTGTTTGCTTTCGAAAATTTTTTGGCACCTATTGGTTTCTTTCTCTATTTTGTCTTGGCTAAACTCTTGATTCAGTGACTTTTATTTTCTTACGAGTGGTATCGAACCCTAGCCTTTGATCCTAGGGTATTTATTTAGTTGTTCATTGGAGCACTCAAACATCAGATAAAGTTTGACCACAAGTTGGTCGTGGAGCACTCGTTCGTTGACAATTAGGGATAAAATTAGCCACAATTGAGTACTCGTTTATTGACAATTAGGGATAAAGTTAAGTCGTAATTAGACATAATTCTAAAGAAA
Organism: Mitragyna speciosa; assembly: GCA_024721245.1. Taxonomy (NCBI): domain Eukaryota; kingdom Viridiplantae; phylum Streptophyta; class Magnoliopsida; order Gentianales; family Rubiaceae; genus Mitragyna; species Mitragyna speciosa. The sequence continues at coordinate 4,837,331 of CM045559.1, forward strand.
TATTCTATAGAATTTGTTGTCTGGTGTTAGACATTGATAAGAAAAAATAAAAGAGTCCTGTCAAAATCATTAGTTGTAGTAATTTTTACCCTGAGGAATTTGATCAAGGCATCAGATAGGGAGGCCAAAAAAAAATTAAAGAAGGAAGATGGTCAATCAAAAAATTGATGTATCATTTTCAAGTTAACCAAAAATATGCATAATTTGTCTGTTACTTCTTGATAGCATAAGAGATGCAATACTATTTTGTGATAAGAGCAGTATTTTTTTTTTTTTTGATTGTTCAAACTAAAACTATGATTTTTTATAAATTTGATTCTACAATTAAGACAAATGTTTTTTTTTTATGATAAATTTATGTACAAACTGTCGATGCACATAGTTTTCATGTTAAAAAATTTGTATATATATTGAACTTTTATAATTTTACTCATCAAAAGGGGAATATGAAAACTTAAAAATGGTTGATTTTTACAAAAATAAAATTAAACTTTTCACAAAAATTTTGTGAGCTGTCTATATAAAGAGATCTTGCTCTGCATGTGCATAACAGAATGTAGCAATATCTACTATCAAACAATTGAAATGGATATCAAGGCATTAGTTATGTAAAGACAAAGGTGTTTCAAAAATAGTTTTTCAAAAAGTTAGTGATTGACTTGATAAAAGAGATGAAAAACTACAATTGTCGTGAACAAATATTAAAGAAAGACAAATTTTACGTTTATTTTACACAATAACCGTTTTGTATTTTAACTAGTTATATGATTAGTGCATTTAGTGTTCAATTTGAAAAACATATTTTTTTTTCAAAAAAAAAAAAAAAGGTACTTGTGTATATTTTGTGTTGCCAAGTATAGCACGAGAAATATAAAGTATTTTTTCCCCTTAACCTTATTATTATTAATTCACTCAAAAATTTATCTTTTCTTCGAAAGCAAATCCCAATTTGAATCACTTTTTATTCCTTGCTAAAGATTTTTGAAGTTTTATGGATGATGAGATGAAATCCAATGTTTTTTCTACTTTTGTTTTTGGTACACTAGACGGGTCCATTTGAAACACCAGTTATGGCAATAACTTTTCTATGCTTATTACAAGGGAGGAGAGTTGTATTTCCCATTGAAGTGTATTTTCTCTTAATACGCGTTTAGAAAACATAAAAGGAACTCAGTAGATGACTCAAGTATTTCCGAATTAGTTTTAGACTCTTTTGAGTCCCTTCGGATTTTGGTGGAAAGTACTATATTGTAATTGCCATGCAAATAAGTTACTTTTTCTAGTTAATTATTGGAAAACTTGAGCAATAATATTGAATTGCCGAGTCTCTTGGACTGACGGGTAAAGTTGAATTTCTCCAAATAAACGAAGGCAACACAGTCAGCACAAAATGAATGTAGACAATAAATTGCTGTCTCAGGACAGGATCATTTTAAAGCGAAACTACATTAGAAATTCTTAAAATTTTGTAATATTTGATTGACCAGTGTTTAGCATCACAAGTATTTGATTGACGCGTTTCTAAAATGAGTGTCCGTAACTTGGAGGTAAGTTACGGATTCGCTCATGTTCTGTAAGATTCGAGGTAACAAATTTTGATTTGATCTGACTTTTAGTTCTCTATTATGTTTTAATAGAAAGCTAAAGTATACATACTAAGAATATGGAGGCTTTGATTTAGAACGTTGAACAATTTTCATAAGCTCTTATGCGACAATTGCTTTAGCAAAATAGTGCTACTAAAATCGTGCATAACATATCTGGAATTACTGCAATGTTAAGATCTCTTGAATTCTTTGTTTAAAGAAACTTTTAATATTTTAGAAGTTTAGCTCCTGTCATGTTATGTTATGTTAGCTCCTGATGTCATGTTATGTTATGTTAGCTCCTGATGTTCCATGTCATGTTAGCTCCTGATGCTTTTGTGGTTGTTGCTCTATTTTCCCAAAACACACAGTATCATGTGCAAACGTAAGCAAAGGTTTCAAATGTAAGCTAAACAATGTACTTTCTGAAATTCTTTTAAATGCTTAATTAATAAATGTTGATGTGTCAGCAGAAATCCCTTGAAAAGGCAGGGGCCCCTTCTGTATACACATCCTTGAGATTCTGGGCTAAAGGGTTGGCTATGTCAGGTATTTGTGTTGTTAGCACTACATGACTGCCATAATTACTCCCAGGAAGTGCAGATTTGATTGAATTCTAGAACTCTGTGTCATGTAAATCATCAAAGATAAATTGTATACCTTTGTCCTTGAGCAAGTCTCTGACAACCAATTTCAGCTTATCAATATTTCATACGGACTCAAATTGCATTTTTGCCTCGGAATAGGTATAACTGGAAGAAAACGGATTGACATGGGTGCAATCCGATTTATTATCAGAAAGCAATGTATCTTGGTTGTGAACTTCAACAGAAAAAGTCCAAGAATGATGTACATCTATAAATAGAAGCTATTCAGGAACTGCAGCTTCTATGGTCATGGTTAATTTTAAATTCTTATATTCAGAAATGTAAAGACATCTTGTCTAGAAAGAAATGCATATTAAATGAACTATCAAACTGGATCCTTGCAGGCTGAAACAAACAAACTATAAGTGGAGAGAGAAATGGGGACTTGTTACATTTTCTTATATGGTATGAGTGAAAATGAATCACACTAGTTTCTTTGTTACATTTTCTTACCGACCTTGCAGGCTTAGTACCCATGTTTAAATAACTGTGGGAATAACACTAGTTTCAAAGAAACACATTTTTAAATCTAGGAAAACACAGCTTACACAATTCTAAAGTTTATCATTAAACAATAACAAAGTCAAACACACAGAATAAATACACATGAAAATCTCTCTCAACCTTTTTGTCGGCGAAGCCAGGTCGAAAACAGAGTATCACGGAGAACTTAATTTTAAATATATTTTTTATCTTCTCTTTCCTATCTCACGAGCATGCAATAGACAAACTTTTATCCGGAATAAATCTTTTGTAGTTGAAACGAAAGGAGCATAAAATTTCCTCTGAAAAAAAAAAACTGGAATTTATCTGACCAAATTCTTGAAATAAGTAAATTTGTTGAAAGTAGGAATAAGGTAAGACCACGAGGAAATGAAATTATACTTAAGAGAAAAAAATCCACTCAAAAATCCAAATGACAACCCTAAGTTAAAAGGGAGCCATGAGTTCAACCCTAAGCAATGAAATAGAAAGCAAGTCAAAATTTGAGTTTAGGTTTCCGATTCTTTTTATCAATGGTGCAGAAGAATAGCTAAGAGAAATCCACAGGAATTATAATTTTTTTAAGCTTATGTCATTGAGAAAAAAATAATAATATAACTTGGTCATTTAATCAGAATAACAGTTCTGAGGGGAAACTAAAACGAATCCTTGGTATCGTTAATTCTATTTCAAAAAATCTTGAAAATAGACAACTCTATCGATTCTAATTAATAGATTTAAGAGATAGAGGAAACTTTAGAAATAAATCAATTGAATCCAACTTAATGTCGTGTGAAAATTGTTTGAAAAACGAACCATATGATTTGGAATGATATCATGTGCGAATGAAAGCAGAAGCTTTAAATAATTAGCAAGAAATGCAATTTTTGAGTGCTTTCTTTTAAATGGTTAATGAGCATTGATGAATAAGCGATCTGAAGAAGCTAGCTTAAGTTTTAAATCCAAAATTGTCAACTTTATTACTAGAAAAGTGATCCATGGCTACTCCCATTTTTGGACGATATAAAAATTGGTAACCGCTCGCACTTGAAAGGAAAAAAAAAAAAAAATGACGCAAGATTATGGTTGTATCAGAAGAAATGAGCACCATTGGCTTCAGACTTGTTTCTCATTTTATTAAGCTACCGACTTAAATTCTTGTAATTAGGATTGTGTGAATGACTAGTATCGTTGTAAGTTAACTACCAATTTATTTGCTAATTTTTTATAAAAAAAAAAAGATATATGGATATCTGAAGGGATGGTGATTTGTTTTAGCCCATGCCGTTGAGAAAGAATAGTAAATAATAACTTGGTCATTTCACCAAAAGTAGAAAAGCGTACAATCCAATTTTGATACAAAATCCAAATCAATTAAATGCAACATATATAAGAGGGGAAAAAAAAGTAGTATAACTTATAAACTTCCCTTTGGATCTCAAAAAAACAAAAACAAAAAAAAAAAAACAAAAAAAAAGCCAAAAACAAAAAACAAAAAAACAAAAAAATTGCTGTGAGGAAAATGACAAACAAGAGGCTTATGTTTTCTACTTCCCTCCTAGCTGCCGCTCTCTCCATTCTCCATCGGTCCAAACAGAAATAACAACTTGAGGAATGTGTGCAATAAACAAATAATCTTCAGCCCCCTGATTCTCCAACTTCGCTATCAGTTGAGAACTCATATCAACGAACTCTAGCTTTTGGAGTTGCCTCAAGTGTTGAATGCCCAAAGGTAGCTCCACTAGTAACGGAAGCTCTTCTAGAATTACTTGTCGGAGACGAGGCATCGCACCTTCCTCCATTCTTATCGATCTCAATCCTTCCAATTCTCTTAGGTACAAGTTCTCAAGCTTTTGGAACCTTCCAGCCTTGAAGCACAACCCTTCTCCTTGGAAAGCTTGTCGCATACGAATTTCGACCAAATTGGGCAAACACTGAAAGGATTCAAGCGGATCCTCCCTTAACCTGCTCCAGTACAAATCTATTCTTGCCAAGCCTTGAAGACATGTTATCCATTGCGGCATCTTTTCCAAGCGACCCCACAATCTTAGCATACGAAGAGATTGTGGAGACGGAGAAGAAAAAGAATAATCCAGATCAATGACCTCATTCTTTCTAACAGAACGAACCTCTAATATTTGAAGATTGGTCATCTTCTCAAGGGAGAAGCAGAGCTCCTTTCCATCTTCTCTTCTTAGATTTGTAATACTTAACTCTTGTAATTCGATTAGCTTTCCTATCTCTTTAACAATTGCATTTGTTGCATCATTCTCTTCTGTTGCTCCCGCATCTATGAATGCTAATACATGTAGGCCAAGAAGCTCTCCGATTTTTGACGGAGCTTTAAAACCACAGTATCCGTGACTGTCATCTATTAAATAAACTGATTGAAATACCCAGAGATAACGAAGCTTTTGTAGCTTTAGAATTTCCATGGGCAATTCTTTGACTTTAGTCTCACCCAAATTCAAATGCTCTATATTTTGAAGCTTCCCTATGGATTTCGGAACTGTTTTAACTCTTGTTCCTCTTAGGGACAAATACTTCAGATGAAATAAGTTGAAAATCTCATTTGGGATTTCCTCCAATTGTGGATACCCTCTCAAATCCAGAACTTTTAATAACTTACTAGATAGAACCTCAAATAATAATGTTTTTGATGGTGACTCTTTGGGCTGAAGCATAATTAAAGATCGAAGATGTTTAAAGCAAAGACTTTGTTGGGGGCTATTCCCAAAGAAATTATGAATCACTAGACGCCGTACCTTGTCCGGCCACCTTGTGTGTAGTCTTGTGCTTATAGTCACCATGTTTTGCTCCCTGGATTTGGAGAAAATAACTTCTCGTAAAAAATCATGGATACGGCAAATGCTTGGCATTCCTTCATAGAATACTGCAGTCACTTGAATTAGGCTCCGATCGGCAAGTTCTTTGAGATAATCCCAAGCTACATCTTCAATAGTCATTCCTTCTCTCCTTTCTACAAATCTTTCAGCAATCCATAATTTAGTTAGCTGACGGCATGGTATTTCATAATCCTCGGGGTAAATGCTTATATACAATAGGCATGTCTTGAGATGAGAAGGTAGATCATTATAGCTGAGACAAAGTATCTTTTTAACTCTGTCCAGCTTACCGGTGCCTTCTAATTCACTCCCCAGACTACGGCGAATTGCCTCCCATTCATCTATTCTGCTCACCCTCTTCGTAGACAAAAGCCCACTGATAGCAACAATGGCTAAAGGCAAACCCTCACATTTACTCAGAATAGCTTTTGCAACATCCTTTAGATGAGGAGGACACGATTTGTCTTCAAATATCTTGTTACAAAATAGTGTCCATGATTCTTCAAAAGATAACGGTTGCATCTTGAAGACATAACTCTGAGTTTCCATGCAAGAAGCAGAGGCTACATCGGCGATTCGTGTTGTTAGCATCACACGATTGCCGCAACTGTTCTCAGGCAGTGTAAATTTGATTTCATTCCAAAATGCCTCGTCCCATACATCATCAAACACAATTGCGTACCTCCCTTGGTGCAGAAATCTTTTGACAAATTCTTTCAGCTCACCAGTTGTCATGGAGTCGATCGATTGGGGGACTGGTTTTTTGACTTCTGCATGTAATTGACGAATTAAACTTTTCAAGAGATCTTGAAAGTCAAATGTTTGAGAGACAGTTACCCAGGCACGAATTGGGAAATGTCTTTTAACATCTGCATCTTCGTGGACTTTTTTTACAAGGGTAGTTTTCCCAAGTCCTCCCATACCGACTACTGAAATGACTTTGAATTGGGAATCACCTTCAAGGAGCTGAGAAATTAGCTGTTGCTTGGGCTTTTCGATGCCTACCAATCTAGCTTCGTCCACAAGAAGTGCATTATCTCTGCTATAGCGCCATGCGTTGTTGTTCACACCAATTAAAGATTCAGAGGCTCGGTCCGAGATACCATATTCAGATTGGTACCTTTGATGCCCTTCCGAAATACTATTTATTCTGGTGCGGATGCTTTGTATTTCACTAGCAACCCGATGCCGAGCACGCAAACTCTTTATTGAGTTGAAAATTTTCCGAACAAAGCCATAGAATCCTTGCGATTGTCGGCGAGCAAATCGAAATACAAATTCATCAAGAACATCTTCAGTGTCATAAGCAACTTCCCTTACTTGCTTGACCCATTCTTGGAGCCTGGGATCATCTTCTTCTTTGGCTTCTGCCACTTTCAAGAATGCTCTCATATGCCCCAACTCGTCAGTGAGGAGTTGAACCTCTTGTCGAATGCCTCCCAACAGTCTTTCCTCTTCACCAAGAAAAGTTGAGAGCTGATCTAAAACAAAAGATACAACAGTTTCTGCCATTTTTAATCCTCTGAAGAGCAAGAATGTCAGAGCGGTAGGCTTTTACGTTCTTGGCACGAAGGAGACTTTGATAGTTATTTTATCAACCAAGGAAATAATTTTTTCTGTATAATTCAATATATTTAGCTTATTGGATTAATTAGTGACTCCCAGCTCATTCACAGTTGACTATTCCATTTGTTAATGTCGGACTTTTGTTTTGTATGGTTCCTGCGATAAATTGTTGTAACTTTCCTTTGTTCTTCCATAAAATGTGAACCTGGAATCTTGAAGCCCCACTTTTTCCAAATTAGTCTTTTGCAATTATAAGATTATGTGTAGTTAAGAGAAAAATGATTATTATGTACCTCTATTTCATCATTTTGCGATTTTCCGTTACATTACATATGCTACAATTGTTTGGAATAATGTCAAAGAATCCACAAATGGCTTTACAGTAAATTAGCTAAGAGAGGAAGATATTTTGATCCCCCGACAAAAAACGAAGGGAGGATATTTTTGGGCAAATATACTGCAAGGTAGAAGAAAATTTCTAGGAACAAATGTTTCTATGGAAAAAATACTCGGTGTTTTTGGTCAAATTTATTAGTCGGTCAAAATTCAACACATGAGTAACTAATTTGAATTCTGTCAAATTATGAGGGAAGGATTATATTGGTCTTTGTCCAAATCAAGTGTAATTATTCCAAAAAAAAAGGGGGAATTAGATTGAAGACTGCAACTTGCGTATGAAAGATTGTTGGTGGTGAAGCAGTGAGTCTAAAAGAAACCCAGCCGCAAAGTTGGAAATACGAAAAGACCAACAAAGTCTTCGAATAAATTAGAGGAGGAGTAAGGAGTAAAGTCCACGACATGTAGGTTTTGATTCATACATACTAGGGGTGGTAACAGGTCGGGTTGGTGGGTTGACGGGTCGGGTTGAGACCCAAATATAACTGCCAACTTGCCAACCCGAACTCGACCCGCCAACCCGAAAATAGCCAACCCGAACACGACCCCGCCGACCCGAAAAAAAAAAAAACTCTAACATTTTGTAGTTTTGTTTCATCCATTCACATTCAAACATAACAAATTTCACTCATTGGATAATTAATCAAGTAAATTGCACACATTAATATTAAAGATACTTATTAACATACACTTAACTCCTCTTACAATTTACTTTTCATAAACCTAGGTAAAATTCTTACTTTTTCTTACAATTTACTTGATTAATTATCCAATGAGTGAAATTTGTTATGTTTGAATGTGAATGGATGAAACAAAGCTACAAAATGTTAGAGTTTTTTTTTTTTTTTTTCGGGTTCGCGGGTCGACCCGAACCTGACCTGTTTTTTTATCAGGTCAGTCGGGTCCGACCCGCCAACCCGCCAACCCAAAAACCCCCAACCCAATATTTTCGTGTTAGGTTCGTGTCGGGTTTTCAAGTCGTGTCAGAAATTGCCACCCCTAATACATACATATATATATATATATATATATATATATATATATATATATGGAAAAAGAAAGCTAACTAAAATATTGAAGAAGGCTTTAACTTGCACGGTATGGAATTTTTGCCCCCATATGAAGCGTCCTTTGGTGTTGGTCTATCTTCTTTATTATTTATTTATTTATTTATTTTTAATATCAACCAATACAATAGGGGAGGGCAATCCTATTAGTGGGATTCGAATTCCTGACTTTGGAGTGGAGTCAATGAGTTTTAACCGCTCGACCTTTTATTAATTCCCGTCTGTCCCTTCTATCTTACTATGTATTAATAGAGAGTACATTTGATCTGTAGCATTTCTCGCTTTTAAACTTCTTTCTTCTTTTTTGACAAAACTATTATACTTAGGGATTTATTACTTAGAAATTAACTCTAACGATTCATTTATTCCTTCAAAAATAAATAACGTTACCATATACAAATAAAAATCATACATTTATTTTGAAATGCGAAACATATTTTTAATGTTATAGAAAAAAATTTGTGAAACTCAAAATATATTCTTAATATATTTTTATAAAAGAAGTTGTGAAATTATATTTTATAAAATAGTTTTATCCCAAAGTATTATCCCAAAGTATTAATGATTTTTAATTCTACACATACATCGAATGTGCTTATAGTACTAGTATTATTTATTTCTAAGCCTACAAGCCTCTAAAATAATGTGATTGATGATTCAAAACAAATGCAAGTGACGTTTGTTGCTCAATTTGGGCAACTATTATTACCTTTGTAAAATAGCTTATATCATTTTTAAGCTTACGCGGCTTTGAAGTAACGTGATTGATGATTAAAAATCAACACGGGTGACATTTTTTGGTCAATGCGGGCCGCTATTATCTTGTGAAATACGTTTATCATTTTTTATGTAACCAATTGCGTTTTTCTTTTTGACGTAAATCGAATTGATGCTTGTTTGCCACATTCTTAGACATGCTATTTTAAATGAATATATTTGGAAAGGAGAGATTTGTAATGGCATTTAATTTGTGTGAATTTGAAATTCACCAATTTTAACCCTTCAGAGTCATTGTCGACTAGGTGGATTTCAAATCCAAATATTTCATGAATAATCCAAACAACCAAAGAGATTTGGCCAGAAGATCTAAAATTCAAATTCACCAATCCAAACGTACCCTTTATGATAGTGGGAATATAATGACTTTTCTTTTGACAAAATAATATTTAATAAGCTCATATGAGTTTTGAAAATGAAGTTTGAATAATGATTCTTCTGTACCAAAATTATATATATATATATATATATTTGAAGTTCAACTTTTTATGGAGACAAGTATTTATTATGTTATGCCTGGATGAGGTGGTTTAAGGTGAATTTACTATATAACCTCGAATTTAAATTGTTGAAGTGCATTAGTATTTGTTAAAGTTATATTTTCAATGGCAAAATGGGTAGTTTAATGACAGTTTGTATTGACTTTTAAAACATAAGTTCTATTTTAGGCAATGAAAAAGGAGGTATTAATTATAGAATAATTCAAAGATAAATTATGAAATAGTACTTTGTGGTATCACTTTTTTTTTTTTTTGAAATCTTGTGGTATCACTTTTAACTATATAATTTTCTATAGTTTCAATATAGTCACATAATTTCTGTATTCTATGGAATGTTGACCACATAACACTCTTGATTTTGAAAGGGGAATCTCCCTTGGACCTACAAAAGAAACCAAAGCAATAACGAGTAAAATTAAATACGTGGCTGCAACTTGTGAAAGAAAGACTTTGGGGAATACTTTGCACCTAATTATTTTCAGTGACGACAAAATAAGGGGAGCGATGACCAAAGAGTAGTGATAATATTGAATGGGAAATGTCAAACCTTTCTCAAGACGACTTTTGCAAATTGGAAAGGAAAAGATGCCCTCAAGGTGCCAAAGATTCTAATTGGAAAACTGCGAACTGTAGCTCAAGACGACTTTTGCAAATTATTGGTCTTCAATATAAAAAGGAAAAAGCTTCTTTCCTTTTTTTTTTTTTCCCTAACAGTAAATAAAATTGCCAGTACATGAATAAAACTATGAACGAATGAAATCTGCTTAAGAAAGCAGATCACACTTTGAGAAAAGGATAACTCTATTCATTATCACCACGAATTTCCTCCATCAATCTATAATGAATAAGAAAATGTCTCTTCTTTATGTGGCAAGAGAACAAATTTTTGATGGCATACTTTTAAATATATAAATCCCGCTTAGTTTGTTGGTTCTCTGTATCTTTAATCACTCTTCTCTGATTAACTTTTTACGGCTTTTGGGACTAAAGAAAAAGTTAAAAGCCTTAACTGTTGTCATCAATAAACGAAAAAAAAAATTATGGTAAATGTTACTATTTCTTTTTTGGATAAAGATTTTCTATTTTGCCTGGAAGATTTGTTCATATGAGAAATGGATAACTTTAGAGATATCCTATTCAATTTACAACCAAACGTGTTTGGAATGAACATACTACGTTGCTAAATCAGAATGCTTGGATTGCGTTTGTTAAAACAGTCCTTTAGAAAAATAATATTGCAAAAAATTTCAAGATGTGATGTTTGTTAAATAAAAAAGGTGTTTGAAAACATATATAAGGAATTTTCAAAACAAAACATTCTCAAAAAAACCAATAAAGAAAAATCCAAGCAAAGCATATTACATTCTCTAGGATTGAAAATCCTTCCTAAATTGAAAGATAGCTTCAGTTTTTAAGAGAGCCGAGTTTCCTCGAGTAAAGTTTAAGGAAGAAGAAAATTACTTACATATAAAAGCAAGTGCTTTCAACTTCTGTCATTTCTTTGATCAAAGCAAAAGTTTGGGAGCACTGGAAATTTATATAGTAAATTTGACATTTAATTTTTTCTTCTTCATTATAAACTACCTGATAAAATAACAAAAGGAATGGAGACTCACTATTAAAACTGCAAGAATATCATCTGCCCCTAAATTATAGACACCCATAATTTATTAATTTGCAAAAAAAAAATAATAATAATAACACTGAACTCATCTTTCATCTTGTGCAACGAGAACGCATAATAGAATGACCTTCTTAATTATCAGCAAAACTCTTTGTTCTATCGTTTCTTATTCGAGAAGAGATTAAAACGAAATTTGTCCGTCAACTAAAATGAAATCAAGTTTTAACAAGAGTTAGCGTTTATTAATATTTTAGAATTGGCTAAAGCTCAGTTGGATAAAAGTTCATTTATAGCAATTAAGGAAGTTCGAACAAAATTCTAATCTCGAGTAAAAAAATTAAACCAAATTTAAACACTCTTCCGATCAATTTGGCTCCTTTATATTCCTAGTTCAGCGTTTATCCTGGCTTTAGTTTGAGGCTTGATTCACTTTCTTAGCCTCCTTAGAAGACCATAATGTACACTTTTTTTTTTCCAGATATATTGTAACAATTGTAATGAAAAACAAAACGAATGTGTTTACAAGCAAATATTTTCCCACTAATTTGATGTCAAGTTTTGTCAATTATAATATGGGATAATTACAGAAACCTCCCCTGAGGTTTCTGACAATTTCACTTGGCACCCCTCAATTTTTAGAAATTACACAAACCTCCCTTTTCAAATTGACAAGACAAGATGTCTAGAGCAAGTGCCAGTAAATGACCAAAAAACCTCACTAGCTAAAATAATAATAAAACAGAAAAAATATCAGATGTTTTAATTACTAAATTACCCCCAAAAAAGGCGCCATTTGATTGGAATATATATGGTGAAGGCCGCGCTTTAGCAGAAATGATGAAATCTAGTGAGCTACTGTTGTTGCACTTCCATTTGATTTCTTGCGCTGGAAAAGCAACTGAGCTAAGTGTATCTTGAGATTGGTCCAGCTCATGCTTGTGTTAAAGACTCAAAATAGGTGAATTAAGAGCTATACAGGTAAGAAATTATAACTTTTCTTCATGAATCTGCATGATGCAAGTAAACTTAGCTGTTGATGATGTGTTATGATATGTGTGCTTCAAATGTTTGCTTGTTAAGTTAATAAGATAAGGATTTTAACTTAGATATGTTAAAGTTTGAGCTATGAAGATGATGACGACTTAGAACCATACTAATAATGGTCAAATTTGTGATGAAGATGATTGATCTTTAGTCGAATCAAGCCATGCATGTGGTACTTTGTTATTGTTTTTATGATTATGATGTATGATGACCATATGAAGGAAGTAGCTAAGGGCATATAAGTATTCTATAACTGAATCTGCTGGAGCTATGTGAAATGAATCTATTGACGACATATAATGACATGTGTGCTTCATATTTTAGCATGTTAAGTTCATAAGATGAAGATTTTTTACTTAAAATCTGTTAAAGTTTGAGGTATAGAGGTTTTGATGAGATAAAACTATGCTTATGAAGATGAAATTTGTGATAAAAGAAATCTGATGTTTGATTGATCAGGCCATGTATTTGGTGGATGATTTTTTTTATCTGTATGGTTTACTATATGAAGCAAGTACTACTAATTTTTCAAGACTAATTGCTTAGTTGTAGTATGATACTTGATTATTTTAGTTCAGTTCATATTTTTATTAATTTAGCTTCAAATATTATAGTAATAATGTGTATGTAAAATAGGATGGGAACAGTTGCTGCACATGACATTATTATTCACTACATGGGGAAGAAATTCGAAATTCTGAATGTGGATCCTGATAGATATTCTTATATTGAACTTTTGAGTGATGTTACTGAGAAAGTATTCCATGAATTACCTGGAAATTTGAATGTTCTACTGCACATGAAGTGTGCAATACCAAATACTTATGCAACCATGGATGTGAATAATGATAAATCAGTGTTAGAAATGTTTAAGCTGCATGCGAATGAAATGATGATCAACTTATACATGTCTCACATTGATGTAATCCCTCCTGATCATATCCCCTTAGACAACAACTTAGGACACGGGCAAGAGAACTTAGAATTTGAGAGCAGAGTTGAAACAGGAAACAGTGATCAGGATGATGAATTATTTATTTCAAGTGATGATAACTCATGGATGCAAGCTGTAACCAGTGACAATGAGGATAGCTTAAGTCATGATAGAGCATCACTTTCAATAGAGGATAATAGTGACAAAGAGCTATCAGATTGTGAGCAGAATGATGAAGAAGAAATCATTCCTGATTCTGAATCTGAGGAAGAAGTATACCCTCTGAAACATGCCTTAAGAGAAAAAATGTTTACTTATAATCCTAGGGATGATATTGAGTTTGAGAGAGGCATGTTATTCACCAATGTGGATGCATTTAGAGCTGCTTTGAAGGATTATGTCATCCAAAAAGGATTTCCCATTCAAAGAATTAAGAATGAGAGAGCAAGATGTACAGCTAGATGTGCTATTGATGGTTGTCCATGGAGAATTCATGCATCTCCAGTTGGTGATTCAACTACTTTTCAGATTAAATCTTACACACCATCTCATACATGTATATTGGATAGAAAAAATTCAGAAGCCACATCTGATTGGATAGCAAAGAAACTTCTTGTGGTGCTTAGAGACAATCCAGATTTGACAAACAAAGCTGTGTTAGCTGAGATGAGAAAATATGGTGTGCAACCAAGTAAGATGCAGGTTTGGAGGGCAAAGAAAAAAGCTTCAGAGGAGATAGAGGGTACGCATTATCAGTCTTATGGAAAACTTCCAAGATATGCTGAACTGCTTAGGCAAAGCAATCCTGGAAGCATTTGTAAAATGCACTTTGATAGGCCAAATCTTGTTGTTGAACCAAGGTTCTTAAGATTGTTTATCAGTTTTAAAGCACAGAAAGATGGATTTATAGGAGGATGTAGGCCCTTTGTTGGTTTTGATGGATGTCATCTAAAGGGACCATTTGGTGGTGTATTACTCACAGCAGTAGCCTTAGATGGCAATAATAGTCTATTTCCTTTGGCCTTTGCTGTGGCTGAATGTGAGAACAAGGAGACATGGGCCTGGTTCTTTCATTTTTTTGAAGAATTCTTTGGTCCATTTAGTAATAATGTTCCACTTACCTTTATGAGTGATAGGCAAAAGGGTCTAAACCTTGCTTATGAAGAAAAGATGCCTTATGTTGATGCAAGGTACTGTTGTAGGCATATTTATAGTAATTTCAAGATCACATTTCCTGGTTTGCTGCTCAAAAATTACTTTTGGCAAGCTGCAAAAAGTTGTGATGAAGTTAGTTTTAATGAAGCAATGGAAAGTATCAAATCAATCAACATTGAGGCATGGAGATACCTCACAAGAATACCAAAAACTGCTTGGGCAAGACATTCATTTGGTCAAGATGTCAAGTGTGATCATGTGACAAACAATTTTACTGAATCTTTCAATGCTTGGATTGGTGAACTAAGAGGAAGACCTATACTAACAATGGTTGATGGTTTAAGGAAAAAATTAATGAACAAGTTACATAGAAGATTCCAAAAGAGTTGCAGTTGGACATCTTCAGTCACTCCAAAGATTGTGGAAAAGTTGAAATTAATTGGAGAACAATCTAGAAGGTGTGAACTTATGATGGCCAGTGAAATATTGTTTGAAGTTGCTGAAATGGATAAGTCCTTCATTGTGAATTTATCAGAAAAAACTTGTGAATGCGGGGCATTTCAGATTTTAGGACTTCCATGCAAACATGCTGCACTTGGAATTGTCTATAGAAGGGAAAAGCTAGAAAATTATTGTGATGCAGCATTCACTTTGAAGGTTTACCAAAAGACCTATGCAGCTATGATAAATCCAATTCCACATGAAAGAATGTGGCCTCCAATGCTTGATGTCACACCTGCAACACTCTTACCGCCACCACTAAGAAGAGCACCAGGTAGACCAAAGAAAAACAGGAGAAGGGAAACTGATGAAGGAGCTCCTTCATCACTGACTAAAAGGTCAGCAACATTTAAGTGCTCAATTTGTCAGTCCTTTGGCCACAATAAGAGAACTTGTCAACGAGGTCCTACCAAAGATAAGAGGGGCAGCACTTTCACAGATCAGGTAGTACATTCTTTTTTATTGTCTAATTACCACTCAACAACTTTTTTGAGAATAAATTTTCTGTTTCAGGTCTCTGTTAGAAGAATTAAGCCTGGTAGGGGGTTGGCAAGTACAGGCTTATCAGGAGCAACATTATGGGTTAGTCATTTCATTAATTATAGTGTTTATGTTTTAATTTTAGGAAGCATTTTATATTCTTCTAGCTTTTCCTCTTTTTTGCCTATGTCTAGGACCATGCTACTGGAAATGTTCCTGTTGTTTTCTCAAGCCAAGGTAGTAATCCCAGTCCTCCAAATGTGGATAGTGGAGTTCAAAGAAATCCTACTCTCATTCAAGCAAACATGCAACCTGGAACAACAAGAACAAATAAGAAGGTATGGTTTACTCTTTGATGAATTCTATGATTATATATAATCCATTATGACTGCAACTTTGTTCACTTAATAGAGAGGGAGACCTGCAAAGAATGCAGGATTAAAGAAATCAAGCCAAGTTGGAAGGAGAAATGCAAATCACCCTCCTGATCACTCAAAAGGAAATGTTGGATTAAATTCCAGTGTTCAGAGGTGTAATGAAGCTTCTCAAAGTGGAAGAAGCTTGACTATCAATGCTGCTACAAATACTGAATCACAAAACATCAGTAAGTACCTTTAGCATGCAGTTCTAATGCTTCATTCGTATGTATCATATGATGACTATATAACTAGTCTAGTACTATTTTTGTATAACTGATTAGGAACTATTTTTGTATGACTAATTAGTTATTGTATGACTGATTAGGAACTGTTCTTAAAGCTTTGTAATCCTCACCATCTATTCAACTGATCTAAGATGGTGTTTTTGGTATAAATGGATTACTTAGCAAATATTAAGTGGCACAAACTGATTTTTGTATGTCACTTTTTTGGTATTTGCAATGGATGCTTATATCTAGAATGGATGTTTATACTTGGATTGTTATGGACGTTTACATTTGCAACATGCTTCATAAGTTTTTTTGTAAACAAATCTCTTATTTAAGGATTAAACACTCAACCAGCTAATATGTCCTTGTGGTTGGAATCCTCTATAACCATCAAGGCTAAACATGCTGGAACAAATTTGCACATTTTTCATCTTTTCAAATTGATTTTACAATTTGGATGAACACATATATTGCAAACAATACAAGATTGACCATAATTAATAGCCTAATTAGAGAACTAACATTAGGCATGCTCTCTAATCTCCGACTTGCCATAAACAGCTGCTGTGTTTGGTTGTTCATTCCACTTTGCTCATTGTCAACAAACCATTCAAAGAAGTCACATTTTGAACAACAAAAATACAATCTGTCCGGATTCTTTTTGCTCTCAGAAATCCTAATTGTTGCTTTGTGACCACATCCACAAATTCTGTTCTTGATCCTCAATGATGTTGCTGGTTGAGATATGTAATTCCTGCCACATGATGAAGCCATGCTTGTGCATTCCCAACTGTGTTTAGTTTGCACTATGTCTTCTCTTCTTGCCTTTCATTTTGGACTTTGATAATGCCCTCTTCATGTGTTTTTATACTGTGATTTTGCAGAAATAAACGTTGCATTAGCAACGGCACCTTTAACGGTCAAGTTTTTGGTTCAGTCATGCTATTCCTTTTCAACTGATTGGGATCAACATTTCTCCACTTTTTCTTAACTTCTTTTCATGCCATTTTTTAGCTTAAAAAAATTAAGGGCAGCTTGGGAATAAAATTTTGTGTCAGCGATTTCCATCACCTTTTTTCATCTAATTTTCTGACAAGGGATGAAATGGTTACTAACCAACTCAAAGTAAGGGAGGTTTGTGTAATTTCTGAAAATTGAGGGGTGCCAAGTGAAATTGTCAGAAACCTCAGGGGAGGTTTCTGTAATTATCCCTTATAATATCCATGCCATAGAACTAATGGAAACAGTATTGAAATCGTAATTATGAAGACTTAGAATATATAGGGGGAAAAGTAAGAAACATACATGACCACCGGCATCCTCAATGCATCGTGCCATGAAAGAAGTTCAAAGAAATATTTAGCAATTAGTTTACTCTAAAATTTTAATCTATTTTCACTCCAGCAAATGAGGAAAATCAAAAGAGATGGAAGCCTTCAACTTGTAGAATTTTATTCTGTCACTTGTTTTCTTCTTAGTGGCTAAAAGAAATGAATCGCAACTTGTACAGTTTGTCAAAGATGGAAAATTGCAAATTGATTTTGCAAGAAAAAGAAACCAAAAGCAATAACGAGTCAAATTATATGCGCGGCCGCAAATTGTAAAGGGAAGAGCCCTTGATTATATTCAGGCACTATAAAGGAATGTGATTGATGACTAAAGAGTAATTACAATATGAGATATAGACAATTCAATATTTGACGGCCCATTTAGACGGCTAGTAATTTGTAAGCATAATAAAAGGCGCTCGTCACTGCAAGAGCCTAATGCAAGCACAATGAGAAAAAGATTTGCATTATCTTGAGGCTAAATTAAACGAAAATGGGTGGTCGGTAAATAAAGAATCTATATACATTATATATTGATGATGGTGTTTTTAGTCTAGATCACTTCAAGGGCTTCCAATTATCCATTCTATTTTCTAGATTTTGGAATGATTTTTTAATAACTTGAAAACGATTCATAAATTATCATTGGACACTAAAATATGCATATTTACTAAATCCCTTAATTGTTAAATTTAACATATTTTTCTAAATTGACATAGTTCATAACCTAATACACAAGTACAATTTAAATTATACTGCAAATAAAAAAATAACAATGTTATAATTCCTTAATTTTGGGAATTTTTAACTAAAATATACCTCACTATCTCAAAAAATACATGAACCTTTATTAATTCCTATTAATTATTTGATTAGACTTAATTTCCTAAACTAATAACCTAATACACTACTAGAATTTAAATTATACCACAAATAAAAATGAAACAACAATATTCTAACTCCTTAATTCAAGGAGTCCTAGCTAAAATGTACTTTTCTATCATGAATAATAATGGGACGAAAAAATTGTTACTACAAATTTTGCAACCCTTATTAGATACCTAAAATTAATAAGAAACAGGTATATATAGTAGCTCAAAATTTTAAGAATTTTTAACTGAGATGTATCTCTCTACTAAAAATAAAAAGATAAGAACAAAAAATAAAAAGTCCAACATTTTGACAATATTGACTAAATATTAAAAAAAAAACTAAGAAGGATGTATATAGGGGAGGTCTATTTGAATTCATACACTAGTATTTAATCCATATAATACATAGGAAACTACATATGTGGTGTAACTAGCTTTCAACCGTGCATTTCACAAGGATAATCACATTTAAAAAATAAAAAATATTTTGGTTTATGTCATAAATAAATAATATTTAAACGTATTATAAAATTTTATGAATTAAGGTTAATATTATTTAACACTCATAAAAAAGAGTATTTATGTTTTTTTTAAAGGATATTTTGTATGCTTTTACAATCTAAAATATATGAATAAATCAATTTTGTTATTGAGGAGTGATTGTGACAATTTTGATAAAAAAAAATGATTCCCCATAATGATGGATAAGGATATAATTTTTAGCATTATTATTTTTAGGATTATTATTGATAAGTAAAAAAATTTTTGAATAAGGAAAGATGGTTAATTGAAAAAATAACAGGAAAAACTTCTTTGAAAAGCTATTGAAAAGTAAAGGGAAGGAGGAATTGTCCATCCAAATCAGCTCATATATATACATATACACATATATATACACATATATATATACATATATATGCATGTATATGTATATGTATATATGTACAAGCACATACATATATATTGTCGTGCCCCTTCCTTTTTTAACAAAAAGAAAAAAATGAAAAAGAGGAGGTAAAAAATGGAAAGACGTGGTTTTTTTTTTTTAAAATAGATTTTCATTTTTGAAAATAAAGTAAAAAAGGCTTAAAATGGGATTTTAATAAATGCGAATGAGTTTGAGAGTCACAATTTTGAAAATAGATTTTAGATGACTCCAAGTCTTTGAAGAAAAAAGCAAAAATGAGTTTGAGAGTTACAATTGAAGAAAGGGAAGGCAAATGTTCAATTTGAATTGAACCTAAGACACCCTTTCAACCTAGCCAAAACTAATTGCGAGATTTAATCAACATTTTCCTAATGTAACTCTAAAACTTTTTGCATTTTGGATGTCATTATATGAATACAAAACCTAAACTTAAAATGGGTATCGAGAGGGGCAAAAAGGTTCCTTTGAGGTTTAATTTGAGTTAATGCATTAATTGTGAAACGCAAAAAGTCCTCAAAGGGAATGCAACATAATGAGTAGGAGACTAAGACTCATGGCAAATTTTTCTTTCTTATAGAGGGGTAGCCAAGGTGTTGCGGATATGGAGGTGTGGTGGTATCGGTAGCTAGTTGTAACTATGTGTGCTTGTTTTGGTTGGCAGTCAGGTGGATTAGTGGTGTAGGTTGTGGTAGTGGTTGAGTGATTGGTGGCAGATGGTGGTCTATGGTGGTTTTGTTGGCGGGGCTTGTTGGTTGTATAGTGGGTTGTTGGTGATGACGGCAGTGTACATTGTAGCAGTGGTTGAGTGGCTGCTATGTTGGTAGAGGTGGATGGTTGTGGTTGGTGGCAGTGAATTTGATGGTAAAGAAGGAGAAGGGAATGGTGATCATGGCTGATTGTTGTAAGTGTGGCAGCTGATAGTTGTAACTCTGTGTGTGCACTCGTGTAATTATACATGCAATGTAAATTTTGTGAGTATGTGTTTGTGTGTGAAGGTATGCTGATACATGAGTGTGTATGTTGGTATGTGAATCTCTGTGTGTATTGTGTGTGAATCTACGTGTATTGTGTGTATTGGTGTGTTCTGTGATTGTGTGATGCATGAGTGTGTGTTTGTGTATGTATGGGAGTGTGTGAATATGTGTGCTAATGATTGTGTGTACAGTGTGTGTATGTGTGAGCTAAGAGTTGTATAAATTAGGAATATAATCGAACTAAGCCGCTCACAAGTAGATCACAAGTGGTTCGGTCAACTACTCATTTGGAACTCGAGTTGACTGAGTTCGAGTATCGGATTTGCAAGCTCAAAGGTTAGTTATTATGTATTTATTAACCATTACACAACCAAATTACTATGTCAGCTTCTGTTCTTGATTGACAGTATTAATGAGTTGTAGGTTGCTGTCGGCATTTGTTTGTGATTGGCTGCATAAACCTCATCTCCTTAAGTTTTTTCTGTATCCATACTACCGGAAATTGAGTTTTCATGTTCAATCAAACAAGTAAGATGTGTTTGTTCTTGAATTGAAATTGGAGTAGAATTTCAAAATTGTACTCTATTGAAATGCAGTTTATCAAAAGAGTAATTCTATCAAAATTCAAGTTCTGAGAAGAAACTAAATAGAGCAGTGGTATCATTAATGCTATTTGAAAAATCTTGAGAAATCACATCTTTATAGACTCTATTTATTAGAATTATGAGAAGCTAGGCAAAGAGGATTTATTCTTGCCTTTAGAAATAAATCAATTGAATCCGACTTAATGCTGTGTTAAATTTGTTTGAAAAAGAACCATATAATTTCCCACAATAGCACGTGCGAATGAAAGCAAAAGCTTCATGTAATTAGCCAAAAAAATGCAATTTTTTGAGTCACTTCTTTATAATGGTTAATATATTTTTGAATAAGCGAACTGATGGAGCAAGCCTTAAGTTCTAAATCCAAAAAATGCCACCTTTGTTACTAGAAAGGTTATTTTATGGTCACTCCCATTTTTGGACGAAATGAAAACTGGTAATCACTCGCTCTTGAAAAAAAAAAATACAAGAATTTGTTTATATAAGAACAAACAAGCACTAGTTGTTTCTTCAATTTATTAAGCCGATAACTTAAATTCTTATAAATAAGATTGGGTGAACGAACAGACGAGTATGGTAGTCAGTTAACTACTTTCTTATTTCCTAAATAAAAAGAAAGATTAACTACATTTTACCCTTTAAGACTTTGCTTTTCAGTTTACCCTTAAACTTTTTTTTTTTTTTGTCACTGAATTCCCTTCACCAATATTCTCTTTTCCCTTTTTTCCTTTTCCATTACCACTTCTCCCCTCCTCTATTTCCTCTTTCTTTTCATTTTTCATGGATTTTCCTTTTTCTTCCCTTCTTTATTTTCTTCTTTAGTTTTTCTTAAATCCTAGAAATTTTTATTTTGAATTGAAAAATGATGAAGAAATGAGAAATAAATACTAGTTAATAATCTATTAAAATATAAGTAATTAAGATGTCAAAAAATTATTTAATATATAATAATATCATAGAGTTAAAATTCACCACTCCCATTCACTTGTTTTAATATGTTACATATTCAACGAGTCTTATGTAATCAAATTAACCATGAGTTTAAATTCATTTTTTTTTTTGTATTTAAAAGGCATCATCAAATTAATAGTAGCTTAATGAGAAAAAAGAAGATTAGCGATAAAAAGAAAGAAGAAAGAAAATAGAATAAAAAAGGAGAAATGGGAAAGAAAAAGAAATGAGAGTTAAAATGAAAAATAGAATATGAGAATAGTATAGGGATAATTTTGACTCACATGAGATTAAAGGGAAAAAAAAAGTATAAGGGTGTAAACTATTATTAACCCTTAAAAAAATACAAACACATCAAAAGGAATCGTGATTTGTTTTAACTTGTGTCATCGAGAAAGAATCACGATTAGAGACAATAAGTTCTAAGACCCAATGGGTCTCCATACCCAAATTTAATTTGTGTGGGTTACATAGAAAACACATAGGAGTAAGTATAATTGAGTGTATATCCATTAATACCCATGCAAATATGGGTACGATAGTATCTCATTAAAAAAATTGATTAATTTGATAAAATAAATATATTTACAGTATTTAGAAATAGGGGGTCTTTCTTAATAAATATAATTATTTAGCATAAGGGAGTACTTTATGCAATTTTAGAGTTATTCAAAGACCTAAGTCCTCTTTCTCCTATCTAACGTTATGAGAAGAATAAATGTCAGAAAGAGAAACGGGAGAGGGGGACACTGTGAACAACAGGAAACAAGGATTGACATTAAGTAGGTACAAAGGAAGAAGGGAACACGATTTAGAACAATTCGGGTAAGTTCTAATAGTTTATCAATGAATTATATTTTCATAAGATTGAAGAAAAAACAATAATGGTGAAACTACTCTGAATTGTGACGCCCCCAACCAGGTCCTACTCCAGAACCCTGATCGAGACGCCTGCCTGGCTCGCGCCAGGACTCAAGTACAAATAGTCACATGCTAGAAATATAATCAAACGCTAAAAGTTACATATATCTTCAAAAATAATTACAACATTTGAGCTACTTGAATCTCAAATTACATTTATTTGACGGCTAATCCTAAACAAAGGAAAACCCTCTATTTTCACTTCTTGCCCTATTTCCCGTGGGTTAGCACCTGTAAGGAAAGCAAATTTAACGAAGGGTGAGCTTATAGCCCAGTGAGGTCCATTTTAAAACCACGTTGTAAACATCTTTTAAAATTGTTTAGTTGGATAGAAATTCATTCGCATTAATAGCATAAAAGAATATAACTGAATCAAATAACATGTACTCAAGAACCATAAAAGGATACAGGATTGTCATGTCAAGTACTGCCCATGGGCGAATCAAGTACGTTGGCCTCCGGCCCTTCACCAATTTTATTGCCTCCGGCACTACACCGTTTTGGTAGCTCGAGTTCTACCCAAGTACTTTTCTCGTACACCCCCTTAACCTACAAAACCTCCTTGTAGGCCGGAAGGTGCCGAGAGACCAAGGTAGTCAGAACTTGGTGACCAAGCCCGCTGCCGGCTCAGCCAAGACCAACTACCAAGGCCGGGCCCCAAATCATGCACAAGTATAACATGCACAAGCACACTTTGAATTTAACAAGTGCAAGTACTACCGATGAGATAAAGTACACAACCGGACTTATATCAAGTACTACCAGTATTTAAAAACCAGGTACAAGTAGCAAATATAATATCAAGTTATATAATAACAAATTATAATGTTGACTAATCAACACATGTATAAAAGACTCACCGGCGGTCATACATTTCACGTAAATGCATGCTAATCATATATCACATAAACAAACTCGCCGGGAGATCAAAGCATTTATATTAGAAAAGGTCTATTAAATTTCTACAAGAATTCACGTAGTTTTTGTAAAACTAAAATTGGTAAACAAAATAATTTAATGGACACTCACAGGTAATCTTTAGGTTTGCTCAAGTTCTTCTCACGTCTGTTCCTTGAGGTTCTGAAGCACCTATAAATAAGAAGTGCATTGTGTAAAGCTAAGTCCAAGTAAATGAATAACCATTGGTACTTAAAAGTTTTGTTTTAATTTATTTATTTATATTATTTCTATCACCTATATATATTTCCCTTGAAATGGGAAGTCAAGAACCTAACTGCGACCTCAATACCACCTAATACAAGCTTGTTCAAACAAGCTTTACTCAGTCGCTACACAACTAGTTCCCACAATCTTTACACCCTTAGAAACTAGACTCATTTTATCACATTTTTCTTTGAGAAACCAAATTCTAATTCTATTCATAAGTCGATCAAATTGCCATCACAAATCTTTTCCTTAACCTGTAGAACACGGTTTCAGTTTCATTGAGTACCCATTTTCGACCTGGTCATAGCTCTCAATTGACAAGTCGTGTGAGCGAAAAGATTACATGGGTAGAAACTACATTCCAATGGCTAAATATTTTATTTAGGTCACTAAGTCAAATTATAACAAGAACAATTCCAAAATCGACTCCCAATCTGGTTCATCACCAACCCTGTTCATGCAGGGCTGGTTTTCCAGTCCATTTGGCCTGAATTCTGGTGGCAATGTATCAAGAATCAATACCTGTGGCTTACACCTTTGAAAAATAAATTGTAAGGGCTATAAATTTTGTGAAGATCACCAGCCCAAATTCCTACCATAACAAGTTCAAAATTATGGCTAAAGTTGGCCGTTTACCGATCCTGTTTACGCAGAGTTGTCTGTCCATCGAGATTTGCTCAATTTCTGCGATTAATATACGAAGAAAAAGAGTGCAAGATTTACACCATATTAAACCCCTATTAGTCTAGTTTCTAGGACAACAAGAATCATTCAATTCTAAGCTTCCTACACCAAGTTATAGCTATGTTTCCAAGACTGCGCATGAACGACTGTACATACCAGTTTCTCGATCATAGGAAAACAAAATCAAGATATCTCGAGCTACAGTCAATGAAAATTCATAATCTTTGCACTCTTATAAACTATGTTCAATATGGAGCAAGTTTCTAAGAGGCATCATCCCCTGATTTTAATCAAAACCTTATTAAAATTCCACCACAACTTCAGTTAGTTCAAAACCTTCACTCAGAGGGTACCAAGATTTCAGTCATATTGTTTGTGTTCTTAAGGATCACATGCTTCGAACCAACCCAAGATTCTTATAGCCCCAGAAAGCCCCTTGAGTATAGTTTATAACACAGCAAAATTCACTCAATTCCAACTTTCCTAGACACAGTTATGAATATTTTCCCAAAACTGCTCCTGAGAGCCTGTTTTCATTCAATTCTTGATGTTTTCTTGTACTTAGCTTAATGTTTACTTAATTCAAGTTTAAAATTCGGGTCTAACTTAATAAACACAAGCCTTAACGATTTAATATTGTATGAGAGAGCTTAAAATAACTTACCTTAAACTTAGAAGCTT
This sequence comes from Mitragyna speciosa, assembly GCA_024721245.1. Lineage (NCBI taxonomy): Eukaryota > Viridiplantae > Streptophyta > Magnoliopsida > Gentianales > Rubiaceae > Mitragyna > Mitragyna speciosa. The sequence goes on from CM045559.1 coordinate 4,862,694, forward strand.
AACTTTTCCCTCCACTCTTCAATTCCTCTCAAGTACTTAGCCTTGTATAACCAAGTTTATTTCCCTTCTTTTTCTCCCTGACTCCAGACGTCCCTTCTCCTTTTCTCCTCTCCTCTTTTAGCTGATTTCTAGTATTTTAGATGGTCTTCATCAGTCAAAAGTTGGGGAAGATTACTAAGCTCTTAGCTTCCCCAATTTGCCCTAAGTTCTTGCCACCTCCAGCTTGGTTTCTAGACTAGTCATCACCGGACAGATTTGTTTTCTTTCTTTGCATTGCTGTCCGTTTTTTTTTTTCTTTCCTTTTCTTCTCTTATGCCAACACTTCTCTTCTCTTCTTATCTCATTCTTTCACCAATTCCACCGTAAAGATTAATTGCAATAGAGCTGCTAGCTTCACCAATTTGTTTTATCATAAATCTTCTCAAGACTTGATACCTCCTACCAACTCACTTTGTCTTGGACAGCCGGCTATTGACAACCAATTCTTTTCTCTCCTTTTTGTTTGTTTTTTTTTTTTTTTTGTGAGTCTTGACTATATATTTTGCAACATGCCCAATTATGCCACTTAAACAATTATGGGTATGTAACATGTGCTTGTTCATAACTAACGCAAATTGTGTTATCCCACTTAGTCTTAGAGCTTCATAGCATGTTAATTTAATGGCTAAGTTTAACTAATCTATATATTAACATTATTCACCTAACCCAATTCCGATAATTATGGTAGGACACAACTAAATAAGCGATCGGATAATTAAAATTGTATTAGCATTAGGTGTTAATGTGAACAACTAAAGTTTTGGGAACTTAGTTGTACTATTGCTATTTAAACTTAGTGTTTTCAAGTGTAACCAATTTAATGACTAAATTTATCTATCTAACCACTACATTACCCACTTAATCTGACCTCAACAATCCTATCATGCATAATCCAATGCTAATTAGCACCCAATCTTGCTACCTTATTTGTCATAGTATGTTATTTGCATATAATCCGCAAGTACTATAAATACGAGCACCAATACTTCACTTAGGGGTTAGATGGATTATCAACACTTTATAATTTGATCCCAAAAATTATATAATTAAATAAATACATAAATAACACTTCAAATTTAATAGGTTATTTGCAAGCCCTTACATGAATCTTGTCAACAGACCTAGATATTATGAACCATAGAAATTAATTTAGGGAGTTTTCCTTTAAAAGTTTAGCCAGGATAACAAGAATTGATTGGTAGGATTATCAATTAGTTAATGTGATTCTTAGGCATAGATTTCTAAAGAGACGAATTTAAGATTCTGTATGATTTCAATCAAGGCATTTGATAGGAATATTTTGGGGAAAATTGTGAGCCAAGAAAACTGATTTGGTGGTTTTTGTTAAATTTTATTGAAAGTACCTGACGCGAAATATTTTGGAGAACTACTTGTGGGTAGTAACATTTGTATTCTAGGTAAGTGATTGTTTGCCTGACTAGTAATTTTTATAAGTAAAGGGTTAAAATATTTATTTTTGTATAAATATTTTCATTATCCTGATGAATCAAATTTTAATGTCTTTGAATTATTGTATTCGTAATATGACATGTGTTTTTAACTATAACTACGGTTCAAGCATATAATTGGCTTATCTGATGATTATTTGGTATGGTGCATTTGAAATTGCATAATGGTGATATGGAGAATCTTGTCTCCTTTATTTGTGTTGGTGTATGTTGTGATTTGGTACCATTTCAAAATTGGTAAACTCTGAAAGTAACTGTGCCCACCAAAGTTAAGTGTGAGACATCTCCCAGGCCAGAGGGGTGAAGTCTGATCTGGCACCTAGGTCAGAGGGGTTATGTCTGGTATTACTTATTTATATCTATGAGGAAATAAAAATTGAATGTTATATGTTATGCTTGATCCGGCTAGTTAGATGAACTATTGCTTACTAGGCTGTTGAGCTCACCTTATTAATTTTTTTCTTAGTTTAGATTTTGAGAATTGATCAAGGTACTGTCAGGATTTGCGAGCTTTGGTGGGCAAGATTAAGTAGTTTTTGTTTTTAGTTAAATTATTGAAGATAAAATCCATAATTGGGAACGTTAGTGGATTGATTAGTATTATTTAAATTTAGAAGTTGTTATATGAGGTGCTTTTATTTAACAACTATGCAGTAATGTCAAGGTTTTTTATTTATAATTAATCATTGATGGTTATTATGGAGACTATTTTATATATATTTTTAATAAGGTAATTGATAGACATTTTGGATATATTCTATTTAATTAATATTGGGGGTATATATGCTCTGTACCAGAATTTTCATGTTGGAATAGATCGTTTATGGTTGAATAAGTTGAGCTTTACAGGGTTGTGGTGAGCCCTAGTATATATATGGCTGAACTTGAGAATGTATCTTGACTTTGATGATGTAAAATAAATGATATAAAAAAGCAATATTGAAATTACACAAAAAATGATATAAAAAAACAACATTTGATTAAAAAAGGAAAGATAACTTAAAAAATAATAACATTGAATCTTTTCGGTATTTTCGCAACATCAAAATGAGTCTAATCCATTTTAATTCCTCCTATATTGATTCTATGACCAATATTAGACTATTTGGATATACTCATATTTTTATATTCCAAATTAAATCCTGCCCAAATCCTAGCCATCTTGCCCATTTACCATCTGATCGCAATATAACTTGGTCATTTCCAGAATAATAGAGAAATTCATAGTCCAACTTTGATACATAATTCAGATCAATCCAATGCAACATGTATACAGTATGAAAAGATACGAAAACTCATAAAAACCCTTAGAATCTCCCAAAAAATAAAAAAGAAAAGAAATACTGTCAAATAATGGCTTTATGTTTTCTACTTCCCCCATAGCCGCCGCTTCCTCCATTTCCCATCTGTCCAGACAAAAATAATAACTTCTGGGATGCGTGCAATTTGTCCATAATCTTCACTTCCCTGATTCTCCAATTTCTCAATCAGTTGTGAACTCATATTAGCCAGTTTTATCTTTTGGAGCTGCATCAAGTGTTGAATGCCCGAAGGTAGCTCCACTGGTAACGGAAGGTCTTCTAGAATTAGTCGTTGGAGAAGGGGCATTGCTCCTTCCTCTACTCTCATCCATACCAGTCTTTCACTCCCATTAGGTACAAGTCCTTGAGCTTTGGGAACCCTCTAGCCTTGAAACACAACCCTTCTCCTTGGTAAACTTGTCTCATTTTAACTCGGACCAAATCGGGCAAATATTGAAGGGATTTAAGCGGATCCTCCACTAACCCACTCCAGTTCAAATCTATTCTTACCAAGCCCTGAAGACAAGTTATCCATTGTGGCATCTTTTCCAAGCGACCCCTCAATTTTTGCATACGAAGAGATAGAAGAGATGAAGAAGAAAAAATATAATTCAGATCAATTACCTCATCTTTTCTAGTTGAACAAATTTCCAATTCTTGAAGATTGGAGAGCTTCTCAAGGGAGTAGCAGAGCTCCTTTCCATCATCTATTCTTAGATTTGTAATTCCTAAGTCTCTTAATTGGGTCAACTTTCCAATCTCTTTAACTATTGCACTTGTGTCATCATTCTCTCGTGTTGCTCCCAAGTCTATGATTACTAGTGTATATAGGGTAAGAAGCTCTCCCATTTTCGATGGAGCTTTGAATCCCTAATATTCATAATCATTATCTACTGAATAAACTTGTCTAAATACCAAAAGACGACAAAGTTTTTGTAGCTTTAGGATTTCCTTAGGCAATTCTCTGACGTCAGTTTCAACCAAATTTAAAAACTCTAAATTTTGAAGCTTTCCTATGAATTTTGGAACTATTTTAACTCTTGTCCCCTTAGGGACAAATACTTGAGATGAAACAAGTTGAAAATCTCATTTGGGATTTCCTCCTACTGTACATACCCCTTAAATCTAGAACCTTTAATAACTTACTAGATAAAATCTCAAATAACAATGTTTTAGATAGTGGCTCTTTGGATCCAAAAGTAATTAAGGATCAAAGATGTTCAAAGCAAAGACTTTGTTGGGGACTATTATCAAAGAAATTATTAATCACTAAACGTCGTACCTTGTCCGGCCACCACGTGTGTAATCCAGTGCTCACGGTCACCAAGTTTTCCTCCTTAGACTTGGAAAAAATAACTTCTCGTAAAAGGTCATGGATATGACAACTGTAGGGGATTCCTTCATAGACTACCCCAGCCACTTGAATATGGCTCCGATTGACAAGCCCCTTAAGATAATCCCAAGCTACATCTTCAATTGTCATTCCTTCTCTCCGTTCTACAAATCTTTCAGCAATCCATAATTGAGTTAGGTGATGGCATGGTATTTCATAATCCTCTGGGTAAATACTTATATACAACAGGCAATTTTTGAGATTAGAAGGCAGATCATTGTAACTAAGACTAAGTATCTTTTTAACTCTGTCCAGTTTACCCGTTCCTTCTAATTCAACCCCGAGATTGCGTCGAATTGCCTCCTATTCATCTATTTTGCTCACCCCCTTCATAGACAAAAGCCCACTTATAGCAACAATGGCCAAAGGCAAACCCTCACATTTACTCAGAATAGCTTTTGAAACATGCCTTAGATGAATAGGGCAAGATTTGTTTTCAAATATCTTGTTACAAAATAGTGTCCATGACTCTTCAAAAGATAATGGTTGCATGTTGTAGACATAACTTTGAGTCTCTAAACAAGAAGCAGAGGCTACATCGGCAATTCGTGTTGTTAGCATTACACGGTTGCTGTATCTATTCTCAGGTAGCACAAATTTGATTTCATTCCAAAATTCCATGTCCCATACATCATCAAAGACAATCACATATCTCTCTTGTTGGAGAAAATCTTTGACAAATGCTTTTAGCTCAAAAGTTGTCATGGAGTTGATCAGCTGGGGGACTGGTTTTTTTATTTCTGCATGTAATTGATGAATTAAGCTTTTGAGGAGATCTTGAAATTCGAATGTTTGAGAGACTGTTACCCAAGCACGAATTGGGAAATGCTTTCTAACGTCTGTATCTTCATGGACTTTTTTTACAAGTGTAGTCTTCCCAAGTCCTCCCATGCCGACTATTGATATAACTTTGAACTGGGAATCACATTTGAGGAGCTGAGAAATGAGATGCTGCTTGGGCTTGTCGACGCCAACCAATCTAGCTTCTTCCACAAGAAGAGCATCGTCTTTGCTATAGCGCCATGCATGTTGTTCACAGCAACTAGAGATCCATAGGCTCGGTCAGTGATACCATATTCAGATTGGTACCTTTGATGCCCTTCCGAAATACTTTTTATTCTATTCTTGATGCTTTGTATTTCACTAGCAACTCGATGGCGAGCACGCAAGCTCTTCATTGAGTTGAAAATATTCCGAAGAGAGCCATAGAATCCTTGCGATCGTCGACGAGCAAATCGAAATACAAATTCATCAAGAACATCTTCAGTATCATAAACAACTTCTCTCACTTGCTTGACCCATTCTTGGAGCCTGGGATCATCTTCTTCTTTGGCTTCAGCTACTTTCAAGAATGCTCTCATATGCCCCAACTCCTCAGTGATGAGTTGGACCTCTTGTCGGAGACCTCCCAACAGCCTTCCTTCTTCCCGAAGAAAGGTTGATAGCTGACTTGAAACAAAAGATAGAACAGTTCCGGCCATTCTTAGTCCTCTATTTTCAGGGCAAGACTGTGGGACTGTCAGGCTTTTTCATTCATGGAATGATTGAGACTTTGATAGGCATTTTATCAAGTAAAGCAATAATTTTTATATGTATAATTTAATATATTTCGTTTGTGGGATCATTTAGTGATTCACAGTTAACTATTGTAACTGTTAATGTTCCTTTGTGGTTTTGTAATGTTCCCCCAATAAATTATTCTAACCTTCCTTTGTTTTTCCAAAAAATGTGATTGTGGAATCCTGAAGCTCCACTTTTGAAAAATTATTCTTTTGCGACTTTAAGATTGTATTATGTACCTGATTTTATCATATTGTGATTTTTTTCGGCCGGCTATTGCCTTGTAAAATAAACTTTTATAATTTTTAAGCTAACAAGGCTCTAAAATAACGGAATAATCAATGCGTGTGACATTTGTTGGTTAATTCGGCCGGCTATTCCCTTGAAAAATAATTTTATCATTTTTTATTTACCCAATTTGTGTTTATCCTTTTTGGTGTAAGTTGAGTTGACGCTTGTTTACCAAATTCTTAGACATGCTATCTTAGTCATGCTATTTGTGCGTCTATATATAGATATACATATATACATATATATATATATATATATATATATACACACACACATGTACATACATACATATATACATATACATATATATATATATATATGTGTGTGTGTGTGTGCGTGTGCGTGTTTATATATATATGTATGTATATGTATATGTATTAGCTTGATTTTCTTCAAATATTTTGGTGGGCTTATGATGAAAATTTAAATATTATCTATTAGCGGATTTCAGTGAGATTTTTCATCAGTGATCTCATTTTTACACACACTGAGGACCTATATATATATATATATATATATATATATATATATATATATATATATTAGCTTCGACTGCACGGCCAGTACCTAGTGTTTGTCATTTTGTATTTGGATGGTCGATGACTTGTTTTGTATTTCAGTATGTTTGGATTAATGTCTTTGGATTTAAAGGTAGCATTTTAAATATCCCGACGAATTCTTCCAATAAATTAGCGAAGGAATAAAGTCTTCGAATGATCATAAAATAATCCGAATGCTCCTGATTTCCAATTTGTATGCAGGATTTGATGTGCTACGGATTACTTAATTGCGATATATTAAAAAGTGTTTTCTAACTCGTGTCATCACGCGCGAGTTTATATATACTAGGATAGAAGCACGTGCGTTGCACGTTGTAAGTATTTTTTTTTTTTTTTGTGATAATTTAATAATGTGTTGTTGTAGATTGATTAAGAAAGGAAAAAGTTTTAATTCTTTGAATCATTTTCTTACTCTATTACAATTATAAAAAAGAATAAAATCTATTATATATTTAAAAAAAATCCATTTGTAGTATTCTACTTCTCCTTCAACAAAACATACAAATTACTGTCAAAGTATTTTTATTTTATGTATTAATAGAAAATTTTAGAAAACCAATGCAAAATAAACAAAAGAAAAGGATAGGAGGCATATTAAAAAAATTTAAAATTAACAATCTTTCTCTTAATCTCATACACTTTCCCTTAAAAGTAACACTTTTTCATTAAAAAAAATGCCACTTCCATCCTTTTAAAATGTGCATAATTAAGTTAGTGAATAAATAACAAAAAATTTGATGGTAACAAAATAGTTAAAGGGACTTAAAAGTTAAATTTATGAAAATTTTGAAGATTAAATATTTCCTTTTTGAAGATTAAATATTTACAAAATAGTTAAAGGGACTTAAAAGTTAAATTTATGAAAATTTTGAAGATTAAATATTTCCTTTTTGAAGATTAAATATTTACAAAATAGTTAAAGGGACTTAAAAGTTAAATTTATGAAAATTTTGAAGATTAAATATTTCCTTTTTGAAGATTAAATATTTCCTTTTCTATGAGCAATAGCTGGAGGAATTTAAAAGTCAAATATACGAAAATTTTATTGTGTAACCCCAATACTCTTAAAATACACATTTACATATTTTAAATTCTCCTTGTAAATGATGTAACTCAAATACATTCTATCAAAAGTTGAAGGAAATTTAAAATCCAAATTTATGAAAAAATTCATTATGTAGTCCTAAAATACTCTCCAAATATGCAATTACTTTAAATTCTCCATGTAGAATGATGTTAGTCAAATAGGTTGTATTAATAAAAATAAATTTATTAAAAATGAAAAAAAATTATGTTTATTTATAAATAAAAAATTATTAAAATTAATTTCTTGAGAAAGAAATTAGATTTAAAAATTTTTAGGGATGGCTTTTAGAATTAAATAAAAATAGATAAGACAATCCTTGAGTATTTTAGCATTTACATGAATTTAAAACTATTTCTAAAATTAAAAATTTTCTCCTCTAGCATTTTTAATTTAAATTGAAAAGATACCTTGGGTATTCATACATATTTAACTGCATAAACAAATTGAAAATAAATTATTTATACAAAATAGATAGGGAAGAAACTTATAGTTGCATTTCCAATAATAACACCTTAGGCATTTAAAGAATTAATTTTGAATAATATATTTTTTGTAATAGATTTCCAATAACTACTTTTCCAATCTTTGTTCCAATATATTTTTGGTCTTGTTAGAGATTCGATGGAAACTAACAACATCCCTGATTCATGAAAATAAAAAAATTAATTAAGAATAAAACTTGAGGGAAGGAAAATTTCATTATGGTTTCCATGTAGATACTGAAATTTTAGTTAAAAGAAATGTTGCATAAATAGGGAAAATAATAAGGCAAAAGAAAAAAATTTATGGTAAACAAATATGGTAATGGACAAAATATCATAAAACTTATTCACTTGATAATCTTATTGTCTCTTGATTAATTATGGTGCCTTTGCATGCAAACATCAATCCACTGAAACTAAGTTAAATGTGATGAATTATCTTTATTTGATATGTAATTATCAACATCTTGGACATTATATTCGTTTGTTTTTTATTTTGTCCATACGAAATAATGGTGTTAAAACTTTAGAGTACTTTCTTATTTAAAAATAACAACAAATGTAACAAATTAAGCTAGAATTCATGGGTAAGATAAATAAGTAATCAAATTAGAAGTCTAGCCAAATCCCACCAATAATCACTCACACCCTCCATTCAAATTAGGAGTCTGTCAAAATTACTTACATCACAACCCAATTATTAGGCTAGACACTGAACCTTTCTACCTATAGTTCCGTCAAAATCTTAAGGACATATAAAATCAATAAGCAAATTAAAAAAAGGATGAAATTAATAAAATTAGACTATAAATAGCTAATTGCAACAACTCTATATATACATATATATAGATATAATGTATAAATATACTCTGTGTATGTTTGTGTGTGTGTTTATATGTATGTATGTATTTATGTATGTATGTATATCAAGTTCTAGGTCATGAAATCATTTGCTTATGTATTTACTGAGAATATGACTTAAGAAATTCACAGTTAAAAAATGAATGTGACATAATATACACATGCACACAAAGACCAAGAGCTTAAAAGTGGTGCTAAACTCATAAAGGTATTCATGAAAGTGCTCATGAAATTTTTGAAGAATATTAACTTCCTAAGGAATTAAGGCTATAATGTGTATGATTTGAACAATCTATAATAGCATATAACTTTTCCTTATCATAATAGTCTCTTTCAATTGCCACCAAGAAAACAAAAAGTTCAAGATAAGTGAACGTTGTTAGGACTAAAGCATTATTGATTATCCAGGCAAAGTTGCAAGGGCTTTCTTTGTAAGTGCTTCAGGATTAAACAATTTGCTTAAAAAGCATATGCATATTTTTCCCCTTGTCTAACTGCCCAATTCCACAAAATTGAAGTAGACGCGTTTTGCAAAGATTATTTTTTAGACACATTTAAGTTATTTTTATCTCATAAATACACTCTAAAAAATATTTTAATAATATTTTTTTAAAAAAAAGCATGTAAAAGGAAACTTTATTCAAATACGATTCCTTTTGATTGGGCTCAGAAGTCCTAAAGGATAGCATTGTAGAGAAGCGAGAAAACATGGAAGCTCCTTAATTTTTTTTCCCGCTTGTGAGAATAACTGGAAATAAAAGGGGAAAGCGCATCAATGATACCAAGATAAAATTGGTCAAATCTTGACCTTATGAAAAATATATAGGCAGCCATGATAGTAAAATAATGGAAAAAAATAAGCACCATCTGGTATAAATAAAGGACCTTGGTGTTTCTAGACTTTCACGATGTTTCCTAGGATAGACTAAATGATAAAATTTTTTGGAGTGTTATTTAGGAAAATACTAATGAATTTTTCTTTGATTAAGTGTGTTATTGGGTTTAAAGAGTAGTTGAAAAACTCCTAACATTTTGTCAATCTTTCTATTATTCTTTCACTTTCAAAAGCATTGTCAAAGAAGTTTCTAAAACTCAATTTTCCTTCCAACTACTTACAAAAATTAAGGAAATATATTCTAATAAAAAGATTATTTCTAAATTAGAAACACAATTTTCCTTCAACGTAGAATTTTTTATTCCTTCTGGAATTTTTTATTCCTTCACTTGAGGCTTAATTGATTTATAATATATTTTGATTATTTGAAATATAGGGTCTAGGTAAATTAAATAGTATATTGAATTTAAAAAATATTATTGCAAATAATTATTATAAAAATAATTGTACTACGTGCCAATGCATAAAAAATTGGTTGCAATTTTTAGGAATATAAAAAATAATTGTTTATCAGAAATCTCGTTACAATAAATTATCAAAATGCGAACTCCAAAATTGGTTTCTAATTACTGTCTAAGTTAATTTTTGATGAATCGAAAAAATTTTAAAAAAACTAATGTAGTATTCAATCATTTGCTAATAGTACTATTAGTGCATCCAGGCTGTAGCATACTGAATTTTGAAACCTAGATTCACTTGTCAGATTCCTAGAAACCAAATTGTTACTTTATTAGTGGTAGGAAAAAGAGAAGCATGCAATTCAATTTCCCAATTGGAAATGGTCCAAAGAAAACTAAAAAAAAATGCAGTAAATGCTACATGACAACTATGACCTCTTATTTATTAGTCTAGCCGGTTTTTCTATGTATGAAAGAAAAATAATTAGTATCCATGTATGTATTTATACCTTGCCCAGAAAAAAAATGTTGCTACAGTACTTACATAGAATTACTAATTTTACAAGTTATGAAAAAATTATGCATAAAATAATTACAGAAATTGAGTAATCTCAATTTGTATCGCCTGCATGCAATATATGGCATGTGAATTAGACTGACTTCATATGCATATGCTATAATCTTCACATGTAATGATAATTCTAGAAAAACAAAAAGATTACTAAGAATTCAACAATCAACTAAAAGACTACATGACTATTAATTTGACTATAATTATAATAATTGTTGATCCCTTGATTATTCAAGGCAAAACATAATCAGAACAGAAAAAGGAAACCATTGGAAGTCAACATTTAAATTTCAAATGAGTGCAAAGTTATAATTATTTAAAACTCAGAGTGCATTTTGGCCTCGTTAATTATTGGGAACGTAAAAGAGGACTAAAGAGACAAGTGTACTTAATTTTCTATCATCAAATGACACGTGAAAAATGAAGGCTTACCATCAATACATTTGTCTACTCTACTCCACATTCAAGAAATAAACAATAATAAGTCGAAATGCAAACACTGAAATCAGTTTTTTATCCTTGATAACTAAAAGAATTATTTTTGCAAAAAGATAAATGAAAAGTCCAAATTTTTTTATGTATAATTTTTTAGGAAATTAGTCTTAAATTTTAAAAATCATATGGTTTAGCATGAAATGAATTTTTATTTATCATAGAAAAATCTATATGGTGAATATGTGGATCTTGGACAACAACATATAGTAATATGGTCTCAAATTGAAGATGACGGAGTGTCTTTCATCTAATTAGGCTAGGCAATACACATGATTTTTTGGTGCATAAGATTGTAACCGTTAAAAGATTAGTATGCTAACAACTTTCTTTCCTCCAAATTCTTTTGGGCCAACCACCTAGTTCACTCAAATCTATTTACCATTTTTTTCTACATACAAGTTCATTTTTTCAGGTCAAAAGTCAGATTTTTTGTTCTCCTGAAAATTTTCTATAATTTTTTAAACTTTTATATGACACACATCTCTGACATCTACTTTGACAAATATACTATTGTTTCTTTAGATAACAATTCATGGCAATTAAAGTGTAGTTATAACTATGTGACAATGAGATTCGACAAATTAAAAAAAGATGAGAAGTTTTACCTCACAAATTTCTAGTTCTATTTGTTCTGGGGCTATTCATTTTCATTTTACAATGATAAAAAGATCTAGAGAATTTTGAACTTTGAACTTTGTGACAATGAGATCTCGTGAATTTTGAACTTTGGAAATTTTTGTAGTAATTTTTTGGTAATCTTAAATTATTTTTGAGGTAATTTTATGGCAATCCTAAGTTTGACTTTAGAAGTTGCAAAAGTTTTGGAGGGTGTTTTAATTTTATAGATTCCCATAATAAAGACATCAAAGTTCGTCTCCTACATATTTGGGACACCTAAAAAGAGGAATGTTTATGGTTTTTGTATTGAGCTTCAGGAAACAACTTTTTTTTTTAATTCTAACTTATTTACAGTTACAGATATAGTAATTCAACCACTTGAAGCTATTAAACATTTTCAATTTGAATTGGAGCACAAAGGAATTGCTATCCAAAATTTGCGACCTATGACTCATAGGACAAACAATGTTATACTATCTTATTTTCACGGAAACTTGCTATTCTGTTATGTTATCAAACTTTCTCATAAGCAGAACTCTGTCCTCTTTCATTTGCAATAGAGTAATAAAATCATTTAAAGAGTTACAACTTTTTTCCCTTTTTAATCATCCAAAAACAGTATATTATGAGATTAAGTATTATCCTTTAGTTTCTAAAAAAATTCAAAATAGTTTCCAAAGCTTAAAATTGATTCCAATTTACAAATTATTCTTTAAAAATTTAAGGAAAGATGCTTACATTCCATATTTTTATAGACTCAATATTCCTAAACTAAATAGACTATATTAGTAAACATGCTTTAATAAAACCTACATTCCTAAGATAAATAGTCATATGAGTATTACAAAAATAGCCCTAAGACATTAAGAAATGGCATTTAATATTGGTGACATAATAGTGACATTAATTTATTTTGTAAGGGACACTATAGGAAAGAAAATGTAACAACTCACAAAACTACAAGCTTTAAAGTGTAAAGAAAATGAGATTAAAGAAAATGTAAGGGATACTATTGTTTCTTTAGATAACAATTCATGGCAATTAAAGTGTAGTCATGACTGTGTGACAATGGGATTCGACAAATTAAAAAAAGATGAGAAGTGTTACCTCACAATATTTTGGGACTTTGGCTTTGATTGCTCTCCAAGCTTCAAATTTTAAAGGGAGAACTACGCTGTTGTGGATGTGATTTTAGTTGAGTGTTAAAGTTCTTAGTATGTATTAAAAATTTTATGTTTAGGAAATTTCTAGTTCTATTTGTTTTGGGCCAGTTCATTTTTATTTTAGAATTATAAAATGATTTGGGTATTAAGTTTTTGTGCAATTAATTTTTTAAGGTCGTGAATTTTGAACTTTGGAAATTTTTGTAGTAATTTTTTGACAATCTTAAATTATTTTTGAAATAATTTTATGGCAATCTTATAAGTTTTATTTTGGAAGTTGCCAAAGCTTTGGAGGGTGTTTTAATTTTATAGATTTCCATAATAGCAACAAGTTGATGCTAAGCTTATTCTCACAAATTAATCAGAGAAGAAAACATGAACTCACGCGAACAAAATATTCACAGTAAAAAGTTTAAACATTAAAGGCCCTCTATTATGCACCAGATGCAAAATATACTTAGCTTTCTTTCGACTTTCATTCAACAGGAATTTTGATCTAGACGTATTTTCTAACAGATGTTTAGTAAAAGGTGCACCAAGAACAAAAAGATATTATGTTACAAAAATTTGGGAACTGAAAGGCAACAACATACCACTTAGAATAGAATATATAGTGCAACTATTGAAAGACAAGTCTACAAGCAATCTTATATAGTCATGAACGAAATCACATCAAACGACCCTCACTATATTTGCACAACCTGAGATTTAACATTTAAACACCATCAGACCCAATGAGACAATGCACAAGGACAAACTTTCAATGGCTGATATCAGCTTTAACCAAGTTATTTCTTGAAAACAGCCCAGAGTTTTTGCAAGAGTTGTTTCTGCTGAAGTATTTGGAACACCTAAAAAAAGGAATGTTTATGGTTTTTGTATTGAGCTTCAAGATACAGCTTTTTTTGTTTTTTTTTTTAATTCTAACTTATTGCAGTTACAGATGTAGTAATTCGACCACTTGAAGCTATTAAACATTTTCAATTTGAATTGGAGCACAAAGGAATTGTGATCCAAAATTTACGACTTGTGACTCATAGGACAAATGTTACACTATCTTATTTTCACAAAAACTTGCTATTCTATTATTCTTTAGTTTCTAAAAGAAATTCAAAATAGTTTCCAAAGCTTAAAATTGATTCCAATTACAAATTTATTCCTTAAAAAATTAAGGAAAGGTGCTCCAATAAAACTTACATTCCATATTTTTATATACTCAATATTCCTAAACTAAACAGACAATATTAGTAAACATGCTTTAATAAAACCTACATTCCTAAGATAAATACTCATATAAGCATTACAAAAATAGCCCTAAGAGTTTAAGAAAAGGCATTTAATTTCGGTGACATAATATTGTCATTAATTTATTTTATGAGGGGTACTATGGGAAAGAAAATGTAACAACTCGCAAAACTCTCACTTTTAATATATATAATATAATATATAATATAATAAGATAAGTTTCATCTATTCTTTTAACTTTTAACAGCATATGTATGTTTTGCATAGGCAAGACATAACAATTGGCAAGATTTAAAAGATGAAAGATTTCTTCGAATAGCAAGCAATATGAATACGGTGATGATTTAACAATTGTCTTAATTTCTCCCCTTATCTTGTAAATATCCTTGTAGAGAAAAATAAATAGATGTCCAAATCTCATTAAAGTATTATTAATAAGGCTAGAGAAAGTATATTGGTGTAACACTTTTAATATATTCTAATAACGCCCATAATACATCATAATAAGCACCATAATAATTCCTCCCTCCCAATTCTTTAACTCACACATTCCTTTTGATTCTTTAGTCAATTTTATAATTTTATACCACTGGTTGGAAATAATGTATATGCATGTCACATCCCAATGACAATGCATTCAAATGCATGCTCATCCACCACATTAACTTTTTGGTATAATGAACTTTTTTCCCTCTCCCATATTTCAAAATTGAAAACTTGAAAAATCCATTTAAAATTTTAGATAACTAACCAATGAGTCGTGATCAGTTTAAAGTAATTTAAACGATAAAATATAGCATGTCGGTTTTGATCCACTTATAATATCTCTTTTAAAAAGAAAGCTACCTAAAACTTCAAAAGAAGCCACAGCATAAAATATGGAACAACGCTTCAACTTGTATACTACGAAAGTTTTGGCCTTGTATGAGAGCATCCCTTTGTATTGGACTCTTCCAAAGACTATTTTTCTTTGGCATGTGGTGTCGTTTTTTTAAATTTTCTTTTTTCCCAAAAAAAAATCTATTTTTAAGGGTTTACTTACTCAGAATTAACTCTAACAACCTATTTATTCCCTCAAATTAAAAATAACATTACTATATGCAAATAATATTCAAACATTTATAAAATTAATTTTCATAAATTAATATTTTTACAAGAAAATAAAAATTTTATTAGGATCTGAATATCGTGGATATTCATAATTTGGTACTATCTATTAAAAATTGGGTACACTTTCCTCCCCTATTTATAAGAATTTCTCCCTGGCTTTAGCATTTATTTGCCCTATTTTATTACTTTTTGATTTTTCTATTCTTGGCACATTTTGGTAGGTTGGGCTTTATCAAATAGACATATCATATCCTGTTTACAGAATAATTTTACTCATTGCAGATAAGCCTATGAGAGAATTATTCTAAAACTTTTGCCTCCTATCACACTTCCTTCATCCACCCCCCAAACAATCAACCAAAAAAAAGTGCTACTTTATATTAATCAACGATTTTTTTTTTTTTACTTACTTTTGAGGATCATCAATTTAAATTATGTTCATTTGAAGAAAATGAAAAAATATTGAAAAATACTTTTCTCTTCAGAGACAGCATTGAAACTTATTTCGTCTAGTTTTTCCTTGAAGGTTTTGTTTGTTTGATAGTGTTTTTTAGAAATATGTTTTTTAAAAACTCCATATACGTTTTTCAATCACTTTTTTATCTCACATACACATTTACCAAGAAGAATATTAAAAACAATTACAATAATATTTTTAAATAACACCTCAAATACTAAAATACCTTTTTTCGGCATATTTTTAGAAATATATTTTTTAAAAAACTTCAAACGCATTTTTTAACTATTTTTTATTTCACACACACATTTATAAAAAAAATCTCTAAAAAAATTACATTAATATTTTTTAAAAGACATCTAAAAAAAACAACTATCGAAACTGTTATTAATCATTCATTTGATATTGGAGGTGGACAATAAACTTCGCAAAAGCACTTAGAATGTGGTAATTTGTAGTTTTGATAGTTTAAAGACAGTAATGGTGGTTCGGCTGGGGAAAGTGGACTAAATCCTGTATGGAACAAAAACAATGATCCAAAAACAACACGAGTTATGTGCAAAAATTGTCAAGAAACCACAGAAAAATTCATGGTTGGGTTACAAGACATGCTCAAATACCATAAGTTGGCTAGCGATCCATGAGAACATAAATGCTGATCCAATATGTAATCCAGAAAGTTTGACTATGGGATCTCATCTCCCACCTATTATACTGATGCAACAAGTTAGGCTGCAACTTTCTCAACTTGTAGGGCATGCATTCTCGTTATTTCCTACTAGCTGTTTGGTTTCAAGCAACATTTATTTTCTCAGACTTTGAATCACAGTTAAGAATTGCAAAAGAAAATTTCTTATATGATAGGTACGAATTCAATCCTGCCTCTTTGTTAGGCATAAACATCAATGTTTTTATAATACTAACATCTAAGAGGCAGAGTGTTCACTTGTCAAGGGAAAAAAAAAAAAAAAAAAAGAACAGAAAAATTTCTCACCATTTATCAGCCAAGCTACTTTGCATTGGAAAGCATCAACAAAAATCTTTTATTCCAGACTCAACAAACTTAAGGAAAAATGTCTAGTTTGTTACAAACATTGTCTTTGACAACCTGATAATGAATCTCCACTAGCTACAAACCCACCCAAAAAAAAAAAAAGAAAGAGGAAGAGGGGGAGGGGGGGGGGGGGGTGGGGCAGTTCCTAAAAATTGCATTCTCTTTCGATAATTGGTTTATTGAGTTAGTGGTGGCATCCTTTCTTTTAGACTTGGAGGGAAAGCAGATGAGAATCCTGCACCTGCACCTAATTCTCATCATCATCTCATGTTCTCAGTGTCATGTGGCCTTTTTATCCCGGGATCCCATCACTTTATGCCTACCCAAAATTCGAAATATTAGGACAGGTGTCTATATTAGTTAGTTAGGTCATACTACTGAATGATTTACCATAGTTTCACATTGATATGACGTAGTTTTATATTAAATGTAATTAGACACCATAAAATTTGGACTGATTCATCGTGCATACAGTTAGTCTTTTCGCATTTAGCAGTCTATGTAACCCTTAATATGAAATTAGACATCCTGTTTTTTTTGGGTGTCAAACACCTGCCTAATTGGCTAAGGGGAAAAAGATGAGGATAAAACACTTACAGTGGAGGAGGCATATGGCATGTAATTGTGAAGTTGGCCAACAAAATGAATAAACCAAATCACGTTGTCTGCATATTTTGGCCGGATTCATTTTACATAGTTCTACTATTAAGCAGCATCTTGCTTTATTGAACTCTAAATAACGGTGACACAGGGAAACTAATACAGATAATTAGACTCCGTTTCTCACCTCTGCGGAAAACCAAATTAAGAAAGAAAAAGAAAAAGGATCCATTTGTTAACATGATTCCCCAGAACTCAGTGGCCTTTGGAAAATATCGTAAACCCTTGGCAAGCATTTTTTTTCCGCAGCATTTGCTGTGATTTTCTGTTTCAATTCTGTATCATCAGAAATAATATTTGTATAAAAAATAACAAAAAAAAAAAAAAAGGCAGAAACCCAAAAATATACTAGAAAGTTCCAGAAATTAGAACTTAAAAAAACCTTCACATTCCCTGCCGATTTACACAAGTGCTACAGAGACACTGTGTGCGTAAAATCTTTTAATTTTTTCAGAAAATATAAATTAAATTCATGAAACTAATTTTAATTATTGATCATACTTATGTTATACCTTATAATCTTAATATCGCAAGAGTAATTATTTTCTTTAGTTACTATTTTTGCAGGTGAATTTGTTGAATTAAAATTAAAAAAATAAAAAGAAAAAAGAGACACACAGACCAAGTGCATAATTATCCCTATTCAGCGGATAGGAACTTTACATACATCTACAGAAAGTTATGGGAAGAGAATAAAGAAAGCAACAAACGAGGAATTTAACATATCCTGTGGAATATATGCATTTTCCTATATAAACACGCACAAGGTAGGTTAGTGTAACAATTACAATTCACAAATACATTAATGGGCATTCGAGAAATAGAAATAGCTGCTGGAAACAAGCTGATCATACACGAGTTGGAAGACGTCTGTGACTCGGTAACTGGACGTGCACTCACTGGGTCATGGTTATGGGACTCGGCTATTGTGTTGTCCCACTGGATGTCAACGGAAGCCCAACTCAATTTCGACTTCACTAATAAAACCGTGCTAGAACTTGGCGCGGGAACCGGGCTTCCTGGCTTGACGGCGGCTCGGCTTGGCGCCAGCCGTGTCATCCTCACAGATATTGAACCATTAATTCCGGTGTTAGAGAAGAACTGTGGAGGTCAACGGGCTTGCCGACCAAGTTGGGGTGTGTCAACTAGTGTGGGGATCGGACGAGTTACCGAGTCAACTGAGTGAAGCGGGACAATTCGACTTGGTGCTGTTGTCGGACGTGTTCTTCGACGCGACAGAGACGGCGGCGCTGGCCAATACATTAAAGAAAGTAAGTGGGAAGGGAACAACGGTGTGGGGAGCCACAGAGGTGAGGCCGTGGACGAGTGATTGCTTACGTGAATTGGAGAGTGAAGGCTTTGGAATCGTTCAGCTGTCGAGTCAACTCAGTGACGGATTGCATGAAGAGGTGACCAGCTGCAATTCGGAGGAGTTTTCTGTTTTTCAGCTGGTCCCACCAGACCAAGATTTTGAGCATTTGGAGGTGTGGTCGCCGATTGTATCATGATGACACACCTTGAAAAATTCGTCAGGACGCTGAGACAAGTACAGTGGCCTGGAGGGTCAGACATGTCCTTTTGTTTAATTTTCATTTACTTATAGTTTAACGAGCTTATTTTTCATTTTTCAAGTCTTTTTTTTTTCCAGGCACAGAGGGAAGAGGCCTGAAGGGAGACAACAACGGGCTTATATTGCATTTGATAAAAATAAAGGCCCGTTTAGGTTATCAGTATATTAACATCTTATAATTTTTGTCTTTGAAGATAATCTTTTTTTTTTTTTTTTTTGGAAGATGATCTTTTTTTAAGTCTTACAACAAACAATAATATTAATGTATTATATCGCATTACAATTAAACTGTCAAGCTTCAAGCTTTACGCGAGTAGATTTTGTAATTTTCCGAGTTTGATTACCAAAAAAAAATTACGAGTTTGAAAAAACCTGCCCTTCTCCAAAGTGGGCAATCATGCACATTTGTCTGGTTAGAAATCTAGGGGTCCCGCATACATGATTCATTTATCCATTCCCGTCCAGCAGTATCTCCCACTCTTGTTTCGGTTCGTGAAGTTCCATATCAATCCATTGCAATACAGTTAAGCTAGGTAGAAACAATCATCCCAATATGGGCGGGACAACAATTACCAGCTCTTATGAACAATACGGGAGAAATACAAGATCCATTATTTATCAACATATCTTGCCACTCGCTGCATATATTCAATTCTAAAAAATTCAGTTTCCATGTAATGATCAACTGAAATTGCTTACGTCCGAGGACACAAACCAACAACACTACAGAAGCCCCTTTTTAGCCAAATCGCCACATAAACCTTTGGTTTACCTGTCAAAGCACGACAGTGTTGGGCTCGGTACGAAACATTGCCTAGTAGACTCATAATCAACCTTGAAAAAATTTAACCAAATATCCGAATTGCAACAGAAATTTCAAATGATATCCAGTAGTCGTGAAAGAACCAAAAGAACACGTGAGACAGGAGAATGGAGTAATAAGAGCAAAACAAATACAATCCAACCAAATATAAGACAAAAGGAACAGCGAGCTCCAATTATTCACTATATTAGGCACAATCAGCAATCCATAACATTTCTCGTCCCCAACAGAAAATGACGAATCACAAAAAGGGATACAAGGTGCATAAACAATTCGATGAACACCAGTAGAACACACATGTATACCTAAGAAAAACCTATCACTTGGGATAGTTTAATATCTAACATATACCAATTACCATAAGGTAAAAAGAGTGTAATTACATATCAGGAAGAGCTGAAAGGCTTGGGTATGTCTCATGCTTTTTGCTTTATAAGACTCGCAGTGGTAGATGCTCCAGGGTCATCTGCAATTTCGTTATAACCCACCCTTCCGACAAAACCATGCCATGTAATGCGCTCTTCAAGCTATATACTTCCAGGAAGAAATTTGGGGTTATCTTTCTCCTCAGCACCAGATGTGCTGCTCATGTTCACCCAAATACACAGCATTCCTTTGAATCAATTGGTTGATCCAATCACTCAGAAATGTCCAAAGCGATATAGCCTCGACCGAATCCCATTTATTTCTGGTTTCTGATAGCATCTTAGGGCTGATAATATGCCACACACGACAGCACAAATCAAGTTGCTGGATGCAAAGACTACAAACCATCAAATATTAAATCCCATGTCATCAACCATTGTAGTGGAGTTTCTGATTTTGGGAGCCTTGGCCTTGCTGGGCCTGCTGCTGTTGCTGCTGAGAAGCCTGTATATTTAGCGGCTGTGTGTTGTAATGAGTAAAAGGCTGGGAATAAAGTGGATTGAGCATACTCTGTCATTAAACGAAACGATTCACAAACTGTTTTGAGGAAAATATAACATCTGAAATGGGTAATATCAAAGGATACAGAACAAGCAAAATCGCAAACATCAGTACTTACAAAAATAAAGGCCACTTAAAATACTTTGGTAAATAATGCCAAATGCAATATCCCACGTAGAGCAAATTAGACAAATTTTATCACATGATGCTTTGACAAATAAGAATTAGAATGACTAAAATAAGGAACCTGAGACTGAAGTGGATTAGTATTGGCTACGCCAAAGTGGTTCTGAGAAGCATCATCTTGAGAAGGATCATTGAATCCAGCCTGTGTGAATAAACCTTGTGAACCATGAGCCATGTAGTCCTACAATTGTCAACAAAAGGATCCGTCTTATGAGTAGAGAGGAATTAAAAAATATATATATATATCCTAAGAGACATCATGCTACAACTTTTACCTATTGCATGATCTTTTCCTAATCAAGCTCCAGTGACAAATGACAACCCATAGTTAAAAAGTACCACAAATTTTTGAGATAGATGATCTCTTTCACAAATTTCAACAGGGAAAAAACAGGAGATCAAAGAGTATTAGTAAGATTAACAAACCTGGGACATGAAATCATTTCCAGTTCCAAAGCGAGAATATCCAGCTTGTGAATTCTGGTTCAAAAAGCTTCCTGGGAATCCACCTTGTGCACTCTGTGTAACATAATCAACGGCATATCCACTTTGAGAAGCCTGTACAGCAACAAAGCAAGGTTCAGTACAAAAATAACGGTCAAGAGTTAAAGAACAGAAAAATATACCGTACCAATATAAAAGCAATAATTTTGGGTTTGATTTTTTTTGGCTGGGTTTTTGTGTTCTTTTCTTCTTCTTTTTTTTTTATTTTTTTTTTAGGGGGTGGGGGGAGGGGCATGTTTAAATCTTCTTCCCAAGAACAATGCAAAAACGAGATGAGACATGCATATGAAATCAGTTATACCTGTGTAGAGAACTCAGCAACATTGTATGGAACATGTGACCCTTGACTTTTAAAGTCGTCACCCAGGAAATCCTGATTGGTAATTACAGTGTATTTGAGAAACAAATTCAAAACAAAAACCCAAACAAGGAAAATATTTATGTTCTCAGGGTCATTTTACCTGGGACATGCCACCCATGGAGAACCCATCCCTAAATGTTTGGCTTTGTCCCTGAACTGTCATCTGCCAAGACAAGGACAAATGTAATATTAGCAGTCAATGAACTCTTTACATATCACAAAAAAATAGCAACAGGGTAATAATCAGAAAAGGGAAACAAGTAGCAATTGGCTGAGGAAAGAGCTAACATTCGAAACATAGCCAGGTTGAGTCAATGGTCCACCAACAGAGGGCTGGCTATTTGGATTTTCCAAAGCCGGAAAGTTAAAGTTAGACCCAAGACTTCCAATAGGTTGCTGTGAGCCTTGCTGGTGTGGAAGATGACTGCCAATAGGAGTACCAGTGCTACCGCGCCCAGCCCCAAAACCCCGGCTTCCAGGCTGCGGAACATGAGGAACTGCTCCAACAGGTCCATGCACAGCACCACGGCTAGGAATTGCATACGGTTGAGATGGTGGGGCACCATGATAAGGAGGGACAGGAACCCGAGGCATGGGGTAACCAGTAGGGTGCATACCAGCTTTATGCGTACCATTTGGAGGGCCAGAAGGCATGTAAGAACCTGTTTCAAGGATAACAAGTATTCATGCACTGAAGATCCTAATTCATTTTCTGATCAGTTACAATCAATCTCTTGTTTGTAGCTTACAAGCATGATTAATTGTCTAATAACAACAAATATAGTTATTTAGGGGAAAAAACTACAGAGAAATGCTACAACTGCTCAGCGACTTGTAATTGTTAAACTAAATGCTGAGCCAACTGACCAGTTACTATTCACTATATGCAAGTACACATTCCCCCCCCCCCCCCCTCTCACTCCTCTTCTTCCAACCACCAAACAAATGGGATAGCTGGACCAAACACCAAACCCCTCCCCCCAACCCAAAAAAGAGAAAAAGAGGGGAAGTGGTTAGAGAATTTAGAAATCTAGCTTACCCCTAGAACGGCTGCCCCTCCTATCAGCATTTGTATTTGAGGCGGCAACAGACCCAAAAGCATCATTTGGAATAATTCCAGGTCCACCACCAAAGAAAAGTCTGCGATCATTATATATCTGTGACACATAACCCAAAATCCACTTCATTATAAAGTCACAACAATGAGAAATTAGAATCAAAACCTGTCCCAGAATGAAACATTGGCACAAGTAAAACAATCATAGCGTCAATAGCTGTAAAATTAAATAGAAAAAATCATCCACACTGCATTTCCCGTACCGCACCTTTTTGGGCTTTTGAAATTGAACCATACTCTGCTTCAAGTTATTTAGTGGTCCTTCAACCAAGCACTCATTTTCCTGACGAATAAAACCACAGGAGGCATCATTAATAATGCATAATTGTAAAGCTGAAAATGTGCATTTCCAGGCATCCCAGAATAACATTTTGTTCAAACGTATACTAGCAACTAAAACGAACGAATCTGAAGAAATTCGAAGATGCAGTTCCAGGGAATAGCAGCAAAGCAACCAACAAAGGCGATCAACTTCAGAACAGCACTTCAATCCAAATATGACATTCAAGTACCAGAAAGCAAGGTGAAATACCTTGTAGTGAGTCAATAAGCTATTCCAGAGTGGTTGTTTGCTAAGAACTTTAGGATTCCCCAGGATGACAATGCCATAGCGAGCACGTGTCAGGGCAACATTAAGTCTTCGTGGGTCATTCAGGAATCCAATACCCTAAGTGCAAAGATTTCAGCAGACAGACATCAGTTAACGGTCGGTGTCAAATAAGGAGGAAATCTGAAACTGTCACCATAATTTCTAAGATTCTATTAAAATAAAACTACATGATGAAATTTCTTTTGAAATATAAAAAATCAGAAGTGAACCAACCTGGTGTTCATTACTCCTGACACAAGACAATATAATATAATCTTTTTCCCTCCCCTGGAATGAGTCCACACTTGCAACCTGAGATGAAAATTTTTCATGTAATAGTTGTTACAAAAAACGAAATACACCTCCACCAAGTGCATGTGGTATTTGTCTTACCTCAATTTCCTTGTAAAGTTGCTGCCTTAGGGAACCATTCCTCGACATATAGTTAACTATGTATGCTCGCTGACCCTCATAAGGTGTTATAACTCCTATCTGCAAAATGTGAAGCAAAATAGTATAATAACATTTAAAAAAAAAAAAAAAAAAAGATCACAAGTGCAACTAGATTAAAGTAGAGAAGATTTGTTTACCTGACTGGGTACCACACCACTTTTCAAGAAAGTAGTCACGATCTTTTCAACATTTGCAGCCTCAGTCCTATTCAAATAGGATGTACCACTTGCACTAATCTCCTCTTGTCCCATCTATGCATATCAGAATGATGCAGATTGAATACAAGTCATAGGAATGAGAAAAAGAGCAAAAGGTAACAAAACAAAGGGGAAAAATAAACATAAATCCAAAAAAAATTAGATAAACATAAATCCAAAAAACAATTCAATTCTTTGTTCTATCAGGTTCCTTATCTAGCAAGTGATCTCAATATTGATTTCCTGAAAAATCAGGAAAGGTAGAACATCTGCGATGCAAATGAAAGATATCAGCATGGCAAAAAACAACTCAAGTTTGGATTTTGAACATATTCCCATGATTTGCATGCCTCAAAAATTCCACAATTAACACTGTGGATAGAAATATCAATACCAGCATTGTCCCCCTATATCCCTCTTTCTAGTAGACATCAATGCCACAGCATCAGGCTGGAATTGATAAGTTCTCACAAAATTGATCCAGATATCACATGTAAAATGAACCAGTTTACCTGGACATAGAAGAACATGGGTCGATTTGGCACAGGCCAGGGAAAATCAATGCCAGATGATTGCCTCTCATTGATGGTTACTCCATTTTGGAGAGTACCTTCATAGAAGCTGTTAGATGGAAATTCTGAAAGGGCAGGATGCATTCGATATTGAACCTGCAATTCATGACAATATGAATGTTGCATATCAGTAAGATTTGTATCCAGTAGTTTTACAGCTTTCATAAATCTACTCCCAAGTATCCACTAGTTTTGGACCTTTCATGAAAGTGAATCCCAACATGACATGACAACAAAGTAAAATGTACATGGTGACGAACTAATGCAAACTTATATAGGAACTGAATGCATCTAATGCACTACAGTTCAAAATGTTCAAAAGCATCTCTTTTACCAGATATATACCCAATGTAAGTTTGTAATATATTTTAGTCCATTGCAATGTGATGGGAAACAACATTGCAGAAGCTAATTTAGCCTTTTGCTCAGAAAAGACTTTCAGCAAGGACAGTGTAATGAGAAATGAAAGCAGGGATAGAGGATATGGGAGGCTAGAAGAATTCAACAAGCTTCAAAAGGTGGCCCAAAAAATTCTAGGAACCATAGTAGCAGCTATAAAACTACACGAGTACCATATATTGAAACAAAGCCCTTACACAACCAGAAAATCTCATTCAACCAGTAATGTGCCACATGCAACCATCAAAAGGACAATCACCTGTAATCTTATTGGTTTCACGCCAAGTAGCACAAGGCGCTCAAAGAGTGATTGAGCCAGCCCAGCACGGGCAGCTTTCTTGCACATAATAACAGGACCAAGCTGGCAGTGGTCACCAACAAGAACCACCTAAATAATCACTTGTCAGATGAGAATGCCAACAACAGTAGCAGTAAGCAAAAAGAATCAGTTAAACAGACAACAAGTACCTGCTTCGCACCAAGAACCAAAGGAATAAGACATTCAGGCTCAGTAGCTTGAGTAGACTCATCAATGAGCACCTGCAAGGAGGAATTTTGAGGGGAAGGAAAAAAAATTTAGACATGAATTATGACATCAGGCTGCAAATTCAAGTAGCACAACTATAAAGTTGCATTTCATGCAATGCACCTGGCGGAATCTAAAATTTGCCAGTCGAGGATCTCCTGCACCCACACAAGTACAACAAATGACATCAGCACTCTGAGATATCTCCCTCTCTGTTGCCCGTTTCAGAGCCTTATATTTCTTCTCATCACTACTGGATAGTTCTCCTGTAAATTGTTAAGAGGAGAAAGGAGATCAGCAAGCTGCTATAAATAGAACCGAGTTCCAACAGAATCATGCATGTCTTTGAAATTCAAATAAATAAATTGTTCACCGCATACTCTCCTAGACAAATTCCCCAGAAGTTCATTTGTAAAGTCTACAACTAATTGAAACAATATCTACATTCATAAAAACTTCCAGACATAAAGCTACTTCATAAACTTCATTTCAGATATTGTAATGATCCATGTAACAAATATGGAAACCACCTTTGAGCTAGAGTTTTGGCCAAGACAAAACATGGGAACCTCAACTAGATGAGCCCTACTGTGATCGTGATTTGTTTAAACTAATCCATTCATGCAAAATAAAATAACCATTTCAATAACTATTGGACCAAAGTTAACCAGGCCAGCGTACACCCAAAAAACAGTTAAGCATCATGGAACAAATTAACATTTCAAGGATGCTCAGAACGTTAATATCTTGGTTAAATAGAATATCTTTAAATCACAAGTAAATTGTACTTCAAACCCAGAAGGCTGAATGAAATCCACTAGATAAAAGGCCCAAATAGAACTTAGAAATGCCATTACTCATTAAAGAGCCAATACAAACCATCATATTCAAAAAGCATGGATCTTTTGAGTACCAAATCTTGATCAGACATGATGATTACAGACATGTGCCTATATAAATGAAGCAGAGTAAGGCATAAACACAAAACACACCTTGCTCATCTTTTAGTAGCTGTAACTTGTGCAGTTCACTCTTTTCAGAAGTATCAAGATGCCGAACCTGTAAGGCAATAATTTAAAAATCATAAAATTCTGAAATCAAAAAACACTCACACAGAAATGATGGCCCAAAGAATTGATATCAGATGTAGGAACCTGATAGTGAAGGGTTAAGTGTTCAACAGGTGAACTAACAGCTTCCCTCGACTTTGCACAAAGTCTAACAACCTGATGAAAGAATGATTTTGCATAAGTCACGTGTAAAAGTTCCACCGCAAGGCTAACAATTGCAAGCTTTTTCTTTCCCTTTTCATTACTTTCAATTTTTATTTTAAAAGGTGACCAATCATAAGGAATCAAATATTTGCAGAACATGTCCACATACTTACACCAAAGCAACATTCTCAACACAGCCATAGCTGTATAATAGAAGGAGAAACCACCCCCCCCCCCCCAAAAAAAAAAAACCAAAAAGAAAAAAAAAATGAAGCACACACACAACACATCACCCAAAAAAAAAAAAAAAACCCACATTAAAAAATTGTCATAAGTTGCATCAAACAAGAAAACTGAGAATACTAAAAATGAAATTAATGTTAGATTGCCATTTTCTGCATTTCAAAGCTCCCGAACAATTGCATAAGCAGAACAAAGCAAGTGATAGCTCGCATATATCAAAAATTGGAACTCTTCCATTTTTAACATTAAAAAAACGCAAAAAACTAAAAATGCTAAAGTCAAGTGGTTTAGAGGGACATGGATAAAGCGAAAAACAGTTAACTCTAGAATAAAGCTGCTTCAACATAATGACAGAGAAATATACTACATATAAAAAGATTACAGGTTAAAATGTATGCATGACAGAAATTATCTCCTTTAGAAAACAAAAAACACAACCAGATACCATGATGGATATAAAAGTAAAGGATGAATACTCAATCTGGAGAACTGTAAAATCTTCTCCAGAAGTTCCTCAGAAAATAAAGCAATTTGCCGAGCCATAGATAATTATGAACATTTAGACAAGAAAATGGCATGACAGTAAGATGAACCGAAATGAAGTTTCCAATCAGTAAATGTTATTATAATTTTTTTTTTTTTTACCTTTAAACCAGTGGCACTTATTTTTTCAGCTAGTTGGTCTACAGCAACATTACTTGGAGCACAAACCAATACCTGACGAAAGAAAAAGGTGTCCAATTTATAAAATTTATAGTACAAAGTTCAACCCCAAAAAGAAACAGCAATCAGAATTACCTGTCCTTGACCCTGTTTGGCCATATGATATACAATAGAAGCTGAAGTTACAGTTTTACCAGTTCCAGGTGGACCTTGAATCAAGCTTATGGGCTTTTGAAGGACACTTTTCACAGCAAAAACCTACAGATATACAAAGCAGTCAGGAGACATATGGTGACTGCATTATCATATACCTTAAGAAGATAGAACTTCGTTTTCTATTTCCTGCAGTACAGATTATCAAAGAGAGTAGCAGATTGCCTGTAGTATTGCTTCCCAAACCCTCCCCTGACATGCAGGAAAAATAGAAAAAGGGAAAAGGAGGGAAAAGTAATGGACCAAAAACAAAGAAAAAGTGTTACATGACACTTCATTAAATTACATTCGCCCCTCACCTTTCTCCAACCAAAAAAAAAAAAAGCCCCTCTTTCAAAATAATAAAAGAACAGTGTGTGTGGACACTTTGTAGGAAGGTACTAAAGTAGAAATATGCCTCACATTTCCTTGTCCAGCAAGGAATAGCATTTAAAGGGTATGTTTAAGCCGATATAACCATTTGCAAAAGGACCCTGCCACAAAAAAAAAAAAAAGAGCCATTTCCCTCATCTCTACAAACCATTACAGACTTCTCCGCAGAGACAATTTTCCTCTCAATACTTTTGTTTGAAAGCTTCAGGCCTACAGTATGCATTTGTCCACTAAAACTATTGACAGCACCGTAGATATTTATCAGGCTTGGTAGTACATTCAGTAAGTGGAAGAACATAGATACATTATTCAAAATATCATTCAACATCTTTAGGCTCCAGATATGATTGCGTGATATGGAACTGTAAACCAAGAAATGCAGGAAAAAAAAAAAATTATAACCTCTGCATCTGAATTAATGAAATAGAAGATCATAGATGGGAATCAGAATAAAAACAAAAAAAAAACTCAATTTTCTATACTAAATTCCCCCTGATAGTATTCAATTTTTATAATAAGAAAATTCAGAGTATAATATTTAGGAGACCCACCTGAGATGCATTCAGCTCTGGAAGACCTGGTGCACCAAACCTACGAGGCAATGTATTACGGACCATCTGCATCTCAACTTCATGGCCTAACAAGTGATGGTAAATATAACTGCACAAAAGCAACAACTTACAGTAAGTAACAGAAAACCAGCCACATAGAAGGGAATATGAATTCCAGAATCATGACAAGTTCTGCATATAAACAGGTCAGCCAAACAAAGAATTAAGAAATTTAAGACTCACATTTTTAAAGCAACTCACAAAACAGAAGCAAATAAGAACAAAAAAATGATTATGTGAGCATTGCAATTGTAGATTTAGGCAGCTAATTACCACTATATTTCCAAGGAAATCATGACAGTAACCAATTAGCGTCCTAAAAAATTGAAGGCCCAAGCTCAGCTAATAACTTCAAAACAAGTGTAATCGGTAACATCACTCCTTGCAATGCAAGAGGCCCCAAGGACCATGCAGGAACTTGTAAAAAAATTTCCACAATTTTCATTGCCGAAAATACATGATGTAAAGCATACTGCAGTAGGTTTTATATAGCAAATCACGACACTGCTCATTCAAGGAACTTACCCACTAACACTAGTTTCATCCACAGCAAAAGTTTTCATTGCTCCCTGCATCCGATCGAAACTTGTGCTCTTCCAAACGAAATCAACACTAAAACCATGGTTCACATCCACAGGGACACCCTGCATGCAAAAACATCAGATGCAAATCCACCATTAATAACTCTCTCTACAACACAAATGATAAGACAGACAAGTAATAGGAAAAACCACCTGACTAGCACGAAGCTCAAGTGCAACCTCCTCTTGTGCAGTTAATTTTATCTGTATACAGAAGTTGATCCGTCATTATATAACATATTAAAAACAAAACAAGAATAAAAAAATCATCCCATGATAAAATTCTCCTTCATGTAATTGAAAAATGATACTTATTGGCTTCTCAAAGATCTCCATCAAATGAAAAGCAAGCCAATCAATAAATAGTTAATCTTAAGAGGAGAAATCTTTATTTTAACATACACATATAGGTGAATGAAAAGTCCTACCACATGTCCCACCGACTGCCAAGCTGGATGAGCTGCATCCCCTGAGTAACGAAGCCGCAATTCATCACCAGGTACAAGGCGCAACTCATTATCTTCCTATAAAACGACATGCAAATTTTATTTCAAGAAGCACATAAAAGGAATGTCATTGCCCAAGAGAGATAAAACAGCAATGCAAGAGAAAGCAACCATCGGAAGCTAAATAGAAAATCACCAATAACATATTTGGTAATATGAGTACCTTTGGGAAAATAAAATATGCAATTCGCTTCTTGTTGAGACCAATATCCCAGCGAACTGTAACATTATCTTTGCTTTGAGACTCTTTCATCATCTGCAAAATCAGAACAATAATATTCATATTATCACAAAGGGTCATAGTTCCCATTTGGCAGAACTTCTCAATGACAGAATTCCATTTCAGAGATAGATTTAGGCCTTTTAATACATTTTAGATATTCTTTTAGACCTAACAGTCCACTTATTTATTCAAATTGTGCGTAGTGAAACAATTCAAGAAGTGTAATTGAGTGCCTAATTGACATTATCACCCTTGTTTATTGTTAAGCCATTCTATCGGAGTTATTACACTATTTTAAGCACAATTATTACAACATCCTATACAATTGAAATTAAAATATTTTATGCATATATTCACATTTCAAATATCATTTTGTCAATTAATCTATTTTTGTTTAATAAATTACTATGAATTAATAAATGTTTTTGTCATAAATTTATTACGAACTGAATTCTTTATATGTAAAGTCAATTCAATTCATACGAGAGACTAAGATACCTCATCCGATAGATATTTTTACATTGAGCTAAGTTTAAACCTGATATTCACCTTTTAGTAAAGTGGGTCCACAACCTTGACGGATGGGCTTCTATAGGAAGTCCATTTTCCAGGGTCAAGAGAAGTGGCTTCCCAGCCCAACTTTTTACCAAACACTTATATTTCCCAAATGGACTTCAATCTCTGGAAACCATTTCAGGTGCATTACCTAACACCCTGATTACTTCAATCGTAGAATTTAAAAGTACCAAGGAATAAATAAGTAAATATCTTGTGATTTTCTACGTAAAAGTTTTCCTCAAACAGAGACAGACAACACTTCGAAAACTCTGATGATCTTCAACCATTTTCAAGGGGAAAAGAAGGAAGAAAATAGAAAGAGGACAGATAAATATGTCCTTTATGGTACTTCTTTTATGTCTTCCTTTTGTACTACACTTCAGTTCTCTTTCTTCTTTTACCTTTGTGCATTTTGATAAGGGGAGAGATTATTTAATGCTTTATGTTAAAAATTGTAAGCATACCTTGTCATAATCAGCTTCGAGTTTGATCAGTGGTGCAAAGACATTTTGATACTGAAATGGAAATAAAGCAGTAAGTATAAGAACCAGAAACACTGCTCACTCCAAAATCAATGCTCATAATTGGAACTCCAAGCAGCCATAACTGGAGTAAAGAAATCACAACAGCTATTATCAATGTAGGCACCTGATATGCATCCTCATACTTCAAAGCTACAGGCTGAGGTTCATCATCTACCCCAGGCTTCTCAAGATCTTCCAATGTAGCATCAGGATTTGTTTTCCAAAGCTCTTCTACTTTGTTTATTTGCTGAGCACTGACTTGGCGTGCCCTTAACTGCTCCTGTTCTGAAGGAACCTGTAATTTGCAGCCAATTGACACATTCAAAGCAGGAAACTAACCTAAACATATTGTCAAACAATCAGGGAAGACAGATCACCTTAACGAGCCACTGCAAGAAACATCTATCGTCAATGAGAGGGCACCACTGGCTCAAGTCCCAATTCATATCCTTCAAAGCATTAACACTGAGACAAGGTTCCCTGCAAAGCAGTACCACAACACTCTCTGTCTTGGCAGATATAAACCCAAGTAGAAAGACATTTCGACAACCACAGTTGTAGCACTCCAAAATTGTTTCTCCAAGGGGACTATCCTTATGAAGGCATACTTCCTTGTGTTTAGCGCGCACCTACATATAACAAACAAGCTAGGCTATGACATACTATCTTAAATATCACACATGCAGGAATTGCATCA
Source organism: Mitragyna speciosa (assembly GCA_024721245.1). Classification (NCBI taxonomy): domain Eukaryota; kingdom Viridiplantae; phylum Streptophyta; class Magnoliopsida; order Gentianales; family Rubiaceae; genus Mitragyna; species Mitragyna speciosa. The sequence goes on from CM045559.1 coordinate 4,895,032, forward strand.
GCTGCCTTACAGCCTTACAGGTAGGTTCAAATTTTTAATAAGAAAATACATCCCCTCAAGATAACATTAATATATATATATATATATATATATATATATAACAACGAGATAAATCAAAAAAAAAAAATACTATGCAAAACAAAAAATTAACAACTTTTAATCCCAAAGATTCACCATCTTATAAATAGGGCAAAGTTGACTTTGACGTAGTGATCTGACATGAGATATAGCTTCCATCACTAAGTACAAGACATTGTATATTTCCTAGCCAAATTACTTCCAACTACTTCCTATTGTATATTTCCTAGCCAAATTACTTCCAACTACTTCCTACTTATTCTCTCTGCTACCAAAGCCAACACTAAGTACAAGACATTGTATGTTTCCTACATGAAAACAGTGGGAAATCAATTAACAAGGTCAACGTCATGACTTTTACATCAAATAATGCATGGTAACAAGCTTCACAGTGTTCCTTCGCATAAAAAGAGACAATGTCTAATCAAACAAAAGGACCAACTGATAATCCAATCCAGGTCTAACTACCAACCTATGTAGACCTTTCAAAAGTTTACTACCAACCTATGTAGACCTTTCAAAAGCTTACACTGGTTAACAGAATTTATTGATGAAATGCAAGACTTGTCCAGCTAATCTAATATAACTAATAATAAAACCCAAACTGCAGAATACATAATAAGATCCAAGAGTGCAACGAAGAGCACAACATAAATCCAAACATAAATGAACTCAAGTACCACTCATAATTATTGTCAATATGATGGTATTATCGGTGAAATTAATGGATACTGCTGTTAATCAAAGCTTTGCTGAATTTCAAAATAACTTGGTGCTAACATATTTTACCCAATCAGTCTTTGTTAGTTTACAAGGTTCAACAATAATCTCATATTGAACTATGAGCTAGATCTTTCCTGAAATCCTGTTTGTTTAGAACAAAGACCGAGTATACACTAGAAAAAACAAGGGCAAAAAGGCACCAGATTGTTATCTTACTATATCTAAAACACAAGAAAAAGTTTAATGTGATGTCACTTAAATAGATTTCCCTAACTACACTTCAAAAAATATGACATTTGAAACCAATGATTGCTGCACAACAATTAGCTTCAATTTGACATCTGACGGCCTGTGTCTATCACTCTAATAAGACTGATACGCGTTGAAACTAAGAATTTCACAAATGATGACAAGCACATAATTGATGCTGAAACTCTACTTGTTTTCAGCTAACTTTTGTAGACTGCACCAAGCACACTCCTTTAACATAAAGCTAAAACTTATCACAATAAACTCTCCTCAATCCCTCAAATCCATCCACGAACTAATTAAGAAAAAAACATTCAGCTAAAAAAAAAAAAAAAAAACAGAAAGGGGGAAAAAGCAGCAACGAATTTTTGGAAAACCACAAAACACTTGCAAAATTTACCACTCACCAAATGATTCACAATATGGGAACCAGAAGTATTCCCCCTTGAATTACAGAACCATTTCCGACATGATGGCACATTGCACCTCACCACACACGCCGGATTGGTGACGCCACAATACTTACAGGCATGCTCCACAGCAAAATCCCCTTTCCCATATTCAAAGCCTTCGTCATCTCCAGTCTCCTCAAAATTCAAACCACTCATCCCAGCCGCCAAAGCATCCAGCGCTGCCGCTTGACTATTACTACTACTCCCCCCATTATTACTACTCCCATTATTCCCTCCGCCACCTCCGCCCCGCGATTTCGTAGAAGGAGACACATCCGACGACGAAGCCGGCCTATCAGGAACCCCCGCAACTGCCGCTTCCACCGAAGCAATAGAATCAGAAGGTGTTGGCCATACCGAGGATCGAATCGGCTGCGAGAGCTCCTGAAACTCAGGGTAATCAAAATCCTCGCCCTGAGTATTGAATTCCAGAAAGGTGTACGCGTCGTTTCCGGTATCCGGCTGCGACGCCGTTTCATACAAATTGTTCGCCTGAGAATCCATTTTTCCCGAACTCCAACGATTAAATCACGTATAAATCACATAAATTAGGGTTAGGGTTTAGAATCGAAGGTAGGTTGTAAATGCAATTCGCGAGAGTAGGTTAGGGTTTGGAAATGGGGGGTTAGGGTTCGAGAAGAGAGAGAATAAAAGTTCGTTACGGAGACTACGAGCAGGGGTTTTATAGGGGAAGGATTACGGGAAGGTGATGACGTCATGGAAAATTAGAAAGGTGATGTTAAGTAGTCACATTTGCTTGTCCAATGAGAAATTGCCGTATCATCTTACTTTGACTTGGTGTATGTGCGCCTTGTGTAGATTGTAATTTTTTTTTTTTTTTTTTTTTTGAGGTTGTTACGCTATTATTACATGGAATTTAGATAACGGGACAACAAATTATAGGAATTAATTTTACTTGTCTCCTGTCTATTTAACTTAAGGAAAAGACGAAAAGCGGATTATAAATATGAAAATTATCAAATCAAATCTATTGTCCAATGTTTTTAATGTTCAATTATATTTAATATAAAACTACATCGTATTACTGAATGAACATATAATTTTATATAATTTCTTATTAATACAACAGTAGTTTTATATTAGACACTATTTGACACACACAAATATTGGACATAAGATTTAGTCTAGAAAACTACATATTACTGGGGATTTTATCAAAATTCTACAACCAGTGGAATTGAAAATTTTATGTGTAATTTCGGTATTCAAATGATATTATTACCATTGATCAAGGGAACTTATTTTTAATGAATACTTTGTGTTAATTGGCAAGCAAGAATTCTTTCAATTCTTGGAATATATTCGAGAATGGAATACAAAGCCAATGCTCTTTCATGTTGCTCAATTGTGCTTTTCCTGATATTCAGGATCCTTTCCGCAATTGAGGTAGGTGCTCCATGATTCTCATGGTCCCATTGCAGATTCTAATAAAACTGTGCCATGGAGATCTAAAGCTTGTTTTGCTTCGTCGGAGGTTGCAAAGTGGTTTTAGTATAAAATTTTCTTTGCCATTCTTCGTGACAAGGTGAGATGGTTTTGAGGGCTCTGCAAGTTTAACTCTCTGAAGGGCTTTTGTTTTTCACTCCCTGCTAGAAATGGAAATACTTTCACTTCTCTCTATTGACATAATAGAGATAGGCACCTGGAGTGGGATTTGAAATTTTTAGGCCTGTTTATGATCTGAGAATTGAGTATACTGCAATACAAAATGAATCGCTTTGTAGATGATCCCTAGTGGAAAATGCCAAGTCATGGAGTGTTTGCCGATTGTGAACATTATTTCCGATAAGAGGCATCAGAGAATGCTTCGAAGGATTGATCCCGTATTCACAGTGGCGGAGGCATTTCAGTCGGATAGATGGGTTGGAAAGAAGCACATTCCTTCTAGACTGCACCTTAACAGGAATGTTTATTATTGAACATGCAGGAGATGCAAAAGGCAAAGAGAAGGACAAGAGCACGAAGAGCTAGAAAAGAAGGCCCTCTTTGAAGAAACGGGAGTCATGCATATCTAGAGATGTTGCTCCCAGGAAACTGAAGGAATTGAAAGATAGCAGAGACTCATCCGTACCATCATAGATTAGTACAGTAAATCTTATATGCTGTTGAAGTATCAATAATTTGGCACCTGATTCTTTATCTTCATGGATTTGTCGGTGATGGTCGTTGGGAGGCAAAGATAACTGTTAAGAATTGGCTGGGCATCCAATAAATGGGTACAGAAATCGGTCAATCATGTTTGTTGCAATTGGCTCTGGCAAAATTCTTTACTGCCACATGTTTTAAGCAGTTGATGGGGCTTCAGATTCTGCTGACATCAGAAAGTTGTCCAAAATATGCACAGAAATGCTGCGAGAATGCTTTTATTTTCTCTAATGTGCAATTTTTTTTCAACTAATTTTCTTGCATCGCAACAAGTGACACGATTTTTTTTTGAATTTAGACGCTATCCCCCTTGTTATCTTGGGTTCTAACCATCAGTAAAATTTACAGGTGCATGTTACCAGTTTTGTTACAAGGCATGAAGACAACGAATCAGGTGCACAAGTTGTCGTATCTGTGGAAGCCAATTTTGTGCATCGAAAAGAACCACCTGTTTGCAAAGCCTCATTTAAGAAGCGCTGAATTTAAACTATTTCTTCAAGTAGTTTGTTTTTATCTTGTTTCTTCTTGTTTCTTCTTGTTTCTTCTGATCTATGATTCCCCAACCAGAGTTGGCATTTGCATTTCCTATTATTTTACTAGAAGCAAGTTCTAGGAACAGAAAGAAAGATTATTTTGCTTGATTCTTAATTTTTCCTACATTCAATCAACTAGAACATAACCTCGTCACCAGTGATTGAAAATTCATTCTCAATAACTACACGATTTGCACCAACGGCGACAAACATCAGCCCCAAATAAAAAAGACAGTAACATCAGAATTACTCCTACATAATCAACTACAACAGACGTTAGGAAATTTCTGAAATTTAATAAACTAGGAATGATCTTAAGTCAGGTTGATCAGAAATCCGCCTGAGTCCATTACCAAGTGACCAGACCCGCAAACTAGTGTCCAGTAAGTCAGCTCCAGTTCCACTTGTAGGGAAATCTTGGAGCTGCGAGAGTCACACTACATTACGCCATGATACCCAGCTGAGTCCAGAAGAACTGCTTTAACTTGTTCAGGTAAAACATCCTGACCTTCACTGCATTGCTGTTGAAAAACAAACTTACTTCAGTTACATCGTCTCAACAGAAGAGAGATAGAACATCTCAAAGACAGATCATGAAACACCCATTATAACAGTAACAGAACTGTCTAACAGCTAATTCTGGAACAAAGAACTCAATAGCACGTAGTATTCTTCTTACAATGCTTTGACAGCCTGAAGACCAATCTAATGCGTATCATCCATCATTGAAATTTGGACTTCCAAGACACTAAATTCTTTATTATTTATTGTGGCAATCAAAAGAACAAATAACATGGCCTTGGAGGGACGGATGAGGAATTATTTATTTGATTTTCCTTCATTTCAACATTCTGATAGGCTCAAAGTACCGGCGAATAAATTATCAGCAGCCAAAGGCACAAATGTTCAGCTTCCAGGGGAAGTGTTAGCACTTTGCAATACATAACTTTTCATATTTAAAGCAAATTAAAAGAATGAGCATATCAACAGATAAATAGAGGGGAAGTGTTTGCGCTTTGCAGTTTGCAGTGCTTAAAACCAAACAATGAACATCAAAAGATAAATTGACTCGAGAATAACCACAGGGAACATTACTCGATTTAAAACACTGAAGCCAGACGAAAAGTAACAGAAATAGGGAAGCTTTTCCGTTAATTACATCTTATGTAGAGCTGTAAACGAGCCGAGTCGAGCCGAGTATTACCGGTTCGAGCTTGTGTTCATTTAATAAACGAGCCGAGCCGAGCCGAGCCGAGCTCGTTTATTAAACGAGTTCAAATTTGTGTTCGAGCTCGGCTCGTTTAGTTATACGAACGAGCCGAACTCGAGCTTTCACGAGCCGAGTCGAGCTTTGTTCGCGAACAGCTCGGTTCAAATAAGTATAAAAGTGTTATTCGAGCCGAGCCGAGCCGAGTATCTCATGTTCGAACTCTTGTTCGTTTATTAAACGAACGAGCTCGAGCTCGCTCGTTTAATAAACGAGCCAAAATTTGTGTTCGAGCTCGGCTCGTTTAGCTTCACGAACGAGCCGAACTCGAGCTTTCACGAGCCGAGCCGAGCTTTGTTCGCGAACAGCTCGGTTCGTTTACAGCCTTAATCTTATGTACAAGAACACCCACTGTACAAAACCAAATAAAATAAGCATGGTAAGGGTTGGAATAACAGATCAGGATCCTACCTCAGCCTGGAATACATCCAAAGCAAATCCATTGAAACAGCTGATGACAGCTTGCTGTATGTCCAAGCCCAGATTGTCCAGGGCACTAATGGTAGAAAGCAAAAGACCTGGTCTGCGTGCACAAAACATGTGTATGTTGACAGCCCGCCCTTCTCTTAATCTTACCTCCACCTATAAAATGAAGAAAACCACAATATGGGATACAATGGGGTTTCAGAAGAAGAAGAAGAAGAATATGCAATGAAAATATAATGAATACCAAACGTTAAAATTCTCAAACTGCAACTGTCTAAGTTTGAAATGAACCACAAACTTTAATATTCTGATGCCATTATCAGAAAAGCTTGGTCACCTCCTTGGAGTATCTTTTGGATTAACGAGCCCTATTATGACTTAACTTATGAAATCAACAAATTATTTGACCATCTTAATTTTTTAAAGCGCTTAAACTGCAAGTGAGCTGTTCTGAAGTTAAAGCTAAAGTTTCAGAAATAACCGTTAGGATATGCATCAGCCCAAGGACTGCATTTAGCCCAATATCTGTACAAACACATAGCAAACAAAACTAACAATAATTTAACCGTGCTCAGACACCACCGAGTATGAGCAATAAACCCTCTGCGCTCATGTCATTTTATTCTCTATCCATTTGTAGGTAGTTTTTTGTAATGCTCAAATCATCAAACCAATGCATCAAGCCAAAAAATCAGTAAAATATTTACCCGTGCAGGTTGGTTGTTTTTGGGGCTTGGCAATGAGGTTGAGCACAGTTCCTCCTTGACACGACATGGTAAAGTAGGCAAGGTAGGTGTCAAAGGCTGGAAGTTTGATGTTTGCTGCATCATAGATCCTGGTGGGGTAGCTTCAAGTTCACGATGCAAGTCATTGATGCGTTGCAGAAGCTCTTTTAAGTATTCAATCGCATCCCCAAGTATTGAAGCCCTATCCATCTATAAAAAAAGCTACCATTTTCATCAGACTAAGCCATTGTAACCTACCAACTAAGCTGGATGTGTAACTAAATTGGACGCCGAAAATTAAATCCCAATTGAACAAACAATCTCTTTCTTAATATTCTAAAGTTCACTAGACAACAGGATAAATCAACGACAAAATGGGAATGTACCTTGCTGATTTTGGGAACAATAGACCTGAGCATATAGAGCCTATCATTGAGCTTCTTCCTACGGCGTCTCTCAGCCATCAAATTCTTAGCTGGAGGGCCTTTCTTCTTGCCCTTCAAGTTCTCATCAGCACCATCATTTTCATTACTTCCATTAATCGTATCCACATCATCATTCATCTTAACCTCGTCAGAATCATAATTTAGACAGGAAACATCATCAACATCCTCCTGCTCAGCTTCACTATCACAGTCCCTATTCCTTTTTTTCTTCTTCTCTAATTTCACTCCATCCCCCTCCCTGTCCTCCTCCAAACTGAAGCATTTTTCAGCGGCGGCGGAGGCGGCAGCTGCAGAATTCTGCCGCAGAGCCACTCTCTTCTCAAAGAGAGTGGGCCGCTGCTGCTGCTGCAATTGCTGCTGGAGGCCATCAATTGGTAAAACCTCAAGTGGCCTCAAACCCATATTATTAAACCTGTTAGGAAACGTAACCCCATTCTCAAAACCCTGCAGGCCCTCGGGTAAATTCAACTCAGGAGTTCCCAAAAAGCCGGAGAAATCGGAATTGGAAGAGGTACAAATGGGGTTGTTGGGCAGGAACATATTAGCATTACTGCTGTCAAAAAACCCGTTCTGGTCAAAAGGGTCGCTAGAAATGGCGCTGAAAAGCGAAGACATGTAAGAATTGGGAGGAAAAAAGGAGGAGGAGGGCTGTGACTGTGAGTATGTATCGGCTAGAAAAGATGGGTTCGAGGAAAAAGGAAAGTCGGTGGAGACGAATGGCTTGAAATCTTGGGTAGGGAGGGGAGTGAACGTGTTGTTGATGAACCAGTCGGATTCGAGCATGGATTTGAAGGAGGAGGAGGCGGTAATTTCTTGGTGGGCTTTGCATGTCTCTGCTGCTGATGGTCCTGCATCGGTTGTGGTGGTCGACCATGAAGCTGAAACTGCGTCGGCTTCATCTCCACCTTCCGGCCAACCGTTGCCGTTGGAGCTCGGTAACATTTTGTTTTCTTGTTGAGGTACAGAAACTCGTGTGAGTGATAAAGACCTCACCGCACCGCCGTGGTTTATCTCTTTCTTTCTTTCTTTCTTTCTTTCTCACAACTGTTTTTTTTTTTTGACAATTCGGAGAAAGGGGAAAGGGAACCTAACCTACTCAACCCAAACTGAAAGTCAGAATGGGAGAGGACCTAAACTGAACCCCACAAACCCACTCCAAAAGCCATGGTAACTTTTAGAGGGGCCGAAGGAGCTTAAGTACTAACCCTAACAAGCAACTTGTCCCGATGTGGGACTTTATGTTTTTTTGACAATTCGGGGAAAGGGGAAAGGGAACCTAACCTACTCAACCCAAACTGAAAGCCAGAATGGGAGAGGACCTAAACTGAACCCCACAAACCCACTCCAAAAGCCATGGTAACTTTTAGAGGGGCCGAAGGAGCTTAAGTACTAACCCTAACAAGCAACTTGTCCCGATGTGGGACTTTATGTTTTTTTGACAATTCGGAGAAAGGGGAAAGGGAACCTAACCTACTCAACCCAAGGGGAAAGGGACTTTCTCACAACTGTTTTAGTGCTGTTTTAAGTCATGTCTTAACAGTATTAATTGAGAGCTCTTTTATTTATTTATTTTTTATTTTTTCCTCTTTTATTACTATCACTGAAGATGTTTTGGCTGTTGGACATAATTTATGCATAAAATTTGAATGCGCACACAAATAATTATTCTTTCCTATCACATTTACTTATTTTTATAATTTAATTTCATTTTTTCATAAATTTAACATTAGATATCCCAATCAATGAGCACTTCCTTCTTTTAATTTTTTAATACTGATTCATTACTTCGTACAAACAAAAATTTAAAGAGTGGTGATAAACATCTAAAATCTCAATATCACATAAGGTTTAAAAAGAGTTTGGTGTTTATTTCATCAGCATCGTCATTAGCATAGTGGTGACCTATTATGCAATGAAACATTGGCATGCACACGCGAAGCACAATTATGTAGTATTTTGCTGCAAAAGTCAAGTTTTTTTTTCCATCATCTTCATTCTTCTCCGATCTTAATCCTTTAGTTTTTTCACTTATCTATTTTCCAGGGAGGGATGGGCGTGCAGGGAAATCGATAGTCAGATTTGAAACTAGCATTTCTTTTGAGGGGAAACATGCGCAGGTTTCTCCGTGCATTTGTACCATTTTTGTTGAAAGGTACAAACCTGAACTGATAATTGTAGCAAATAAGTATTTCAAACATTTTCTGTCTGTTTTCCATTTGAGGCCAATTGAAATAAAAAAATTTTACCTTTTGATGTAGTCTGCTTTTGTCATGCATTGCAACTCCGAATGCTATGGCGTACTGATTTCCCATTTCGTATAGTTTACAATGAGCAAATGCCAGGAACTAAAGAGGGGGAAAAAAGCATTCTGCTTGATTCCTCGCATTACCAATATTCAGTTAGAATAAAGATCTTAAGAGAAATTTTGAAGTAACTGTAATATACGCACCGAATATTACTAATATCAGAACCATTACTATACAATCAGCTATGTTAATGACAAGATAATTTCAAAAAAATTAAAAAACTAAAAATTATGTCAATTTATGTTGATCAGAAATCCCCGTAGTCCATTACAAACACCACTAAAAAAAGAAGCTGTGATGCCACTCATATAAATAAACATGGAACCACACGCACAATATATCTCTCTATTTCTAATAATAATACAAGAAACAATGGCATTAATTAAAACTTACCAATTTCAGAAATATAAACACTAAGAGGAGACCATCCAAAGATGTTAAAGGAAATAAAGAATGAAGAGAAGAAACAGGAACGTAGACAAGAAAATCCTTCCTATCTGTCTACGAATTTTCTTTGGGCTTGTAACAAATGGATCTGCCAATGAATTTCCTTGCAAATATCAGCTGGAAGCTCCATATTGAGCATAACCAGCAGCTGTTAATATATAGTGCAATTTACCATTCACAGAAGTTCAATTTTGCCTTCAGCAAGACATTATTCTTCAGGAGCTAGGCCACAACGAGCTGAGTCTAGCAGCAAGTTTCGCACTCTTGTAGTCATCTCTAAGCTGAATAAACCTGAGATTACGTCCAATATATAAATTTATCTTGTCATGCAATTCACAACACAGAAACATAACGGCAGGGTATTGATAGCCAAACTTTTTCTATGATCTAAAAATCACTGCTGCACAAAGAATCACTTGCAAATTTGATGCGTTATATGCAACAAACCAGTCGAATATTTGTTTATGACTTAAATATTTATCATCGTGTCAAATATGCCATCAAATAGTTCATCTGTTACACAGAGAACTCTAAATACATCTAAGAATAATTTGCAACTAAGCGACTATATCAATTACCTTTGTGCATCTTTTCTAATACTTGGGGTTCCCTCAAATAGACTGGACAGGCTTTCAGGAGCAACAATAAAAACATTTGCCATGCTGTTGGTAAAATTTATCATTAGTTAAAAAGGATCAAATAAATAATATTCAGGACATCTAAAAAACACGTGCAACTCACATGCCAAGCAACTCAAATTTCTCATCAACTGAAGGAGCATTGAAACTGCGGACAAACTCCCCATACTCCGTTATATCACGCTTTAATCGCAATCCTCCACTAATGAAGAAAAATCAAAGAAAATAGGTGAGGTATCCAAGAAAACAGGAGTCACTAAGAACCCAAATTTAATAAGCTCAATAACCTAACGGAAAAGTTTTAGATACTTTCTATCTCATCCTTAAATTTTCTTATGCTAAAATTGAGAAAATTTTAGCTAAGAAATCTTGACTACTCCATGTGACTCAAATACATCTCTTATAATCACAGAGCCTAGAATGTGTCAAATGTGTTTGCAATCCAAAGTAGATCCTGTCCTCCTCAAAGAAAAATTATAAAAGACCGAATGACAGTAATATATTTCCACATATGCAACCATTAGGAATTCTCCAAAAAAAAAAAAAAAAAGAAGAAGAAAAGACACCTTTAAACAGATAGAAGAGTTACAAAAAGTGAATCATGAACAGTACAACACCCAGTAGCATGTTAGAGCAAAGGTTACCTAGGATTAAAAGTAAACTTCTGCCAATGATTAAGCAGACCCTTGTGCAAGCGATTTCCCTACAATGCCAAATTACAACAAATTCAGAACATTAATTCTAAGGAATAAATAACAAAAAAGAAACTGATTCAGTTTAATTTGAGATGGATCACCGGATGCAAAGCATATATACGGTTTAAAAGAAAAAAAACACCATTTTGGTGGGAGGAAACATTGATTTATTCAAGATATCCTCAGCTATTACTTTAAAAAGGGCTGCTTGTCTTATGTACAAATGCATATATATTTGCGTGCACAGACACAGGCCACAATCAAGCCACCTTAATATTATGTAAAGGCAAATGATTCATAACCATATTACCATCTGTGGCTTTTATCAGTTAACTTCCAGTGATAGTTGCATACAAGATACCTTGCTTAAGTGACTGCCAAAAAACAAATAAATGGCTGGACATGCAGGGAAAACAGGGACTTTCACAAGGACAAAAGAGACTTTAGCAACTTCAAACAATGGAACCAAACATAATGGACAAAATCACACAGGTGTCAGACTTATTACGTTACATGGCTATCGTTTCTGGGAAAGACACTAAATGATCATGAGAACGGTGATTAGAAGAGGGAAAAGTAGAAAAAGGAAGAACTTCTATACCAATTCAGTCAGAAAAGCTTGCTTGTTAAGACCCTCTAGCGCTGTGAATGCAGCTTCAAGCACACGTGATAGGTAAGCCACCACTCTAGTGAAGGGAAAGATGCAGGAACTTCAGTCATTAGAAAAAAAAAAGGAATTGGTACACATGCATCATGCAACAACAAAAACATCAATACAAAATTGGAAATTGTAAAGAAAAGAAAGAACACTCAATGCATGACTCAACACTTCACTCAATGCATGACTCAACACTTCCTATGAAAGTTTAGCTAATATTGTAAACATGGCAATTATGAGCAAGTTTCATAAACCTCGTGCAGGCATTTGTTGGCCGATGATCAGGAGCAATCCCATCATCAGGAGACCGATAATCTGTTGCTTTTTGCTCAGCTGATAGCAACCGTTCCACCTGACAAGAAGGTCAAAGTACATTTCCTTGATTCAACAAAGTTTAGGTGAGAGTTCAACATCGACAAGGCAGTTAAAGATGTAGAAATATAGTTTAGAACTGGAAACTAGGTAATTTGCTTGGGATTTGATCACAACAGAACAGTTTGCTCAATGGGTAAGTTTATTGATCAGGTGCTATGCTAAACAATATTCAGCTTGATTTTCTTAAACTGATAGTTTCTGTGCCTTCTTTTCTTTATAATTGCTTTGAGGTTTATTGGATAATGGTCTATGCTCCTTAAGAGCAGATTTATTACAAAAGAAAAGGAAGAGGGAACATAGTGGGCCGTAAGCTACTATTTTCCATTTTTAGACTGTTAAAGAATATTTATGTAGCCCAATAAACTGAGTCATTTTAAACAGCAAAAACTCCATTTCTGCAAAGAGGAATAATTTTTCCTAAAAGATAAAATCAGTAATGATAGACCACCACACATTGGATGGTAGAAACTAGTTCTCTTGGTTCAGCAACGATATTGAGATTATGCTACACTCAATAAAAGAAAATCAAATACAGACCTCAGCCATGACTGTTTCAATGCATTGCTGAAGCCCTTTATAAGCTGCACCCTCTGCACTTGACATAGTTGTTGCCATTTCTTCACAGGAAGCAGCATGAGCACCATCCACTGGTAGTAAAAGCCGGGAAATAGAGTTTGCAAAATGCTGCATAGCAAGAATTTGATAAAAATAATGTTTGGAGAAAGATGTTTTATTCTCTCTCAAGCAAGTTAGAGAACAACATTTTAAAACATTACTATCAGCAATCCAACATACTTGCTGAACAATAGCCACACTACTTCCACAGCGTTGCACAGCCACCATAAATGATCTGAAACTGCTTTCACCAGCTGCCGCAGCAGCTTCGGCCTATGGTCATCAATCAAACATTTCAATTTATAGATGAAACACCATCTACTCAAAATATGGGGCCTATCTTGCATAATTTTCCACTGAATATAGTCTACAATCTAGTATAATCATGTAACAAAAGGAAAGAGCTCAAGTATTTACAGCAGAAGCAGCAGCAGCAGCAACTCTTCGACTAACGCTTGTTCCAAGAACAAACCTTTCCCTTAAAGCAGCTGCTTCAGTGAGACTATCTCTAGCCCTTTCAAGCCCTTCAGTTGTATATAGACTTACCTACCAACATACAAGAAAGATAAACATTTGATATCAGGACAATTTCATGATCATGAAAAGTAAACATCAAGAAGTGCAAAAGGACATCATCTAACTTGGTCAAGAAGGCATGTGAAAACAGCTCTCACGTTGGCTGCAAGTGCTGCAGGCTGTAAAGTAACCAGTAAATCAATTAACAACAAACATAAAAAGTAACAACCGTTGAAGCGTTAGCTCAGCATACAGTTAGTTCATCAGAGGCATTACGCTTGCTTAGGTGAGTGTAGGGCAGTGTAAAGTAACTACAGTGTAATGTTTAAAGACCGAAAGAAATTTATTGCAAAGGAAAGTACTACTATTCATTGGCAAGGAAGTATTCTTGATGTGAAATAGCAGCTACCAAATTTGGTATTATTTTACCAGAGTGGTTATATACCTGTGATGCAAACAAAGTACATCTGGATATGGCTTCTTCGTTCCACCGCACGAACTCTGTCACCACAGTAACAGATATCTGCTGGTGAGAAGAAGCAATTGAAGCTCCTTTTGAGCGTCCAATTGTCCCTGTTGATTCAGATGATTGTTGACTTTCAGCACGAAGTTCCTCTAACTGTGCAACACAAATTGTGTTAGATGACAATAGTTATTTCAGAAACACTACATAAGCCATAAATAAGGGGGGAGAGAGAGATTGGTCCAGACCTTTGTCTTATACAGTTGTCTAAGAGAAGCTTGCTCATATTCAATGTAGATATCTTTGTGAGGAAGGAAAAGAGACTCAGTTAGGCCTGTAATTAAGATAACACCAGTTTAGTCCAAGAGACTTGATGATCTACCTCAACACTAAATGAAAACTATGAAGAGTGACTTTACTAAGTTCAACTAAACTCTAATCTATCTTTATTCCAAATGGGAATTATGTATCCTATTCTCATTTAGGCCCTAATCCATATTAGCTGACCCGTCGCATGCAAATTAGAAGTGGGCTTCACAATGGAAAGAACTGGGCCTCATAGTTAGCAATTACTCCAACGTACATACTTGAAGTGTATGTTGTTCGACTGCCAGTTGAATCAAAGAAAGAAAATGCCAATGACAAACAAAGACAAGAGAAAAACCAAGCAGATGACTTATTACAGTTCATCCATTCAGTGTTGTGATAAAGTCAACTATGAAAAACCAGACATTACACAAAACCTAAATAGTATGCTAGATCACTATGACAACCACCAGATCCGATCAACAAGAGTTCCTTATTTAATTATTATTATCTCCAGTACATCTGGTAAGTGTTTGTACCTTCAACATCCAAGTCACCACATCCCACACCACGCAAGTCTCTTGCCAGCTCCTGTGTCTTCTCATATGCAACTGCTAGCATTCTTAGATACTGAATTCTCAGGCAGATTATAAAAGAAGGTCAACTTGAAGGTATAGTTAATTCAACTAGATGATTACAGAATACATATAGAGTACATGACTCACTAATATAAGTCCGCCTTCTTCCATGAGAGGTGGATTAACAAGAGATGGTTTGTCCAGAAGTTTGTCAAGAAGTTTTGGAACTCGGTCCTCCAATACACGCTGCATCAAACCAAACAAAGGAATATAATTCAAATCGGCAATATTTAATGGGAAGGTGCTAGATGAACTTCAATAAAAATCCACTAATGCTGGATTCCAGATGATTATTGACCACACATTGTAAATACGGTGGGGGTTTTTTTTTTTGGGGGGGGGGGGGGGGGGGGGGGGACCTAAAATTCTCATTCCTTAAAATGGATGAAACAATTCACAAATTGTTCACTAATTTTCCATTTCTTAGCAGAATGCACATTTCATTGTTTGAGTCAGCAAATGACTGGTCACTTTTCTTGATAGAAGTGATTGATATACTTCCAGAGACACAATCGCTTTTCGTATCTTAGAAAGCACAAGCACATGGTAAACAAAAAAGAACCAAAACAGGAGGGACCCAGACCTGAACCAATATCGACATGACATCATTTGGAGAAGGAAATACCGCTCTTATGGTGGCAGCTTCTTTGCGCACCGTATCTGCAAGTTGTTGGCACCACATCAGATAGAAAGTTTTTTAAAAAATTTGAACTTGCATAAGATAAATATAGTCAATCCATACCAGTGATTTCTTTGAACAATGACGAAAGACCACGTGCAACATTACTAGGACTAGGCAGGGAACCCTGGTCGCCAAGAACTAATCTAGTATCTTCATTCATAACCTCGACATCGAACATTGGACGAAGTCCAACATAGTGTTGCATGGCACTAGTACCCCTATTGAACTGCATCCACATTAAATTCGTCAAAAGAAAAAAAGAAAAAGAACATAGACAAGATTTCACTGGAAACGTTTCACTTCGAAAAATGCTGACAAACTCAAGAACTGTTGATAAACATTTTTAATCTGATTGGAAGATATCTTGTCCATACATGATAACCATGAAAATCCACAACTTGTCCATCTGAAATTAAAAGACTAAGCAGAAGAAAAAAAGAAAGAGGGAAGGAGAGAGGAGGGGGGAAGGCCTCAAGCAATTCAATTTAAAACCCACTCTTGAATGATCGATTAGAAGACAGCAGGTCTATTTGCCACTTAAGAATTGTAATGCCATGTGATTAAGCAAAAACTATCAACTAGAAAAAAACTACCACCCAATTCTGGAGGTAAGAGACAAAACAAAAGCAAAAAATAAAAATAAAAATAAATAAATAAATAAAATGAAAAGAAGAAAAAAGGGAACAGACACCAATTTAACATATAATCTCAAACTAAATTTGTTTCTTTAATTTATTTTCTTTTTTGATTAACCGGGGCTAGAGGTCAAATAAATGAATAGTGTACAATGTAAGTCATCATCTGGGAGATGACAGAAACAGGTTACCTGTGACAAAATTTTAGCACACTCAGCCATCGTAGACAGTTCCCTTCTTTGAGATGCTGCATCAAATCGGGACAATAACCTGTTCTCCAATTCTACATGACATTTGACAAAAAAGACACTTATTTAACATGTTATTAGATGGACAAGAAACCATAATTAGATTGCATATGTGAAGTGCTCAAGCAGGTTTCACTTTATTGTTTTATGTACATTGCAAGAAAGTCCTTCGAAATATCTCTAAATATCAGATTCTCAAAGACATAGGGGACTTCTTTGAAGATATCCAGGTCTCTTGTGACTTTTCAATTTGCAAAAGATGAGGTGGTCACATTGTTGCACCATGTACAACTTTTTCCTCTTTGTTTGCAACAAAACCAAAACCTCACACATCAAAGCACATTGTGCTTTCACAAAGCATCAAAGGCCTCATTGTGTAAATGTCCTTAAGTTGGAGATGTCATCAATGTCCAAAATACAAAATCTTATAACATCACCAGTATCACCTATGCCATGCTATATTTCTCAAAAGATTTCCACAAGATTAAATTTTGAACATTTTAAGCAAGTAACATAATTATTTTAAAACAAAAATTGTAAACAAAAAAAACCATCCCACATTATCCATAAACCAGAAAACATCAGCAAATGGACCGTGACCAGCCCAAAAACAGGGCAGATGATGATGGTATACAATGTCCAACCAAAAGGAAACGAAAAAACTGCACTCCCTCTGTCCAATTTTATGTGTCATGTTTCATATTTTTGTCCGTCCAAAAATGCATGTCATAATTTGAAAACTCAAAAAATTTAAATGATTTCCTTCCCATCTTATCCCTCTTATGCAAATTTCAAAGAAGGTTGGAGTAATAAATATCCTTTGAAATTTGAATCGAAAGGCATACACAGGAATACATCACTGCTTTGTTTTTATGAAATAATGTCACTGTTTTTCATCTCTTTTTGTTCATTGAGTTGGAGAAGTCCAAAGGAGGCATGCAATTTATGCATTGCATGAGAGAACCTTTTGCAGTTTGACTTCAGTTATACATCAGGTATATGTTGCTTTGTATATCAAACACATTCCCACAGCACTATATCTCAAAACACAATTACCAGGAATTTTTTTTCAATACAAAATTTGAATTTTAAAAGTTTAACAATGATGGTTTTTTTAGGAGTTGAACTAAATATCCCTCAATCAAGCAAATGTGATTCAGCTTAATGATCGTTTGAATATGAGACAAAAAAATTTCTATTGAAATCAAAATGCCCAGTTTTATGATTCATGTGTCCGCAAATTAAGTCCTCAACCTTTAGGACAGTTAAAGATTAGCTGCTTGGCACAATTAGTGTAAACAAGTTGGTGCAAAAAATACAGCACATCAAGAAGTTCCTAGTAGTAATTCCTATTAGTACGATCAATAGCAAGAGCACTAAATTCAACACTAATATACCATTACAATACTCTTGAAGATTGGCAACTGCAACTTCCAGTCCTCTGCTTGCTGTTGCATTCCCCACGACTGATGAGACACTCACAGCTTGTCTTCCAATATCTTCCTCAGCAAATGACCCTAACATAAAAGATACAAACAAACTTACATGATTCATTCAAAAGGCTCCTCAAGACTTTCCAAATGATCTCTATTTTATCAGTGTATGAAACCCCAAGATGGAATCTTTAGACTCACTGTTTGAAGACAAAACAAATCTCTTTCTCACCCCCCCCCCCCCAACAAAAGAAAAAGGGGGGGAATGCCGAACTCATCTTGACAAATAGCTACAAGTATCTGTCATACAATTATTTAGGTGTAGAAGAACTAAATAAAACTAGATAACTCCACTACATTATAATAACTCATGATCAAACAATGACACAACATATAGGTATGATAACATGTTCTCGGAATGACAAGTTTTTGTATAGTCCCTGCTTTCAGGAAAATAAGTTTTAACGATTAACCAAAAAAAGTCAAAGACAAACAAGATTCAAAAGCCCAGCTCAAATTAAAGGTTTAGACGCTAAGATAATGATCAATGTAAAGAGTCATAGATGAGTTTGCTGACATGTAGTCAAGTCAATTCAAGTTATTATGGCACAAAAAGTATCCATAAGGACACATATTTCGGTATACATTCAGTCATATATTACAGTGATAACAGGTTCATAGCACATGGTAATCTTACTTAATTTCTGTGCAATGGAAGCAGCCTCAGCAACACGACTATCATCAGAGAAAAGAGGAGAAAGCTCCATAAGGTCTCCTGGACTGCTATTGAACTCCATTAGATACTGCAGTACGAAAATCAACAAGACTTTGTTAAGGTTTTAAAACAATAAAAGACAAATGATTCAAGTAACGGAAACCAAAATGTGGAAATAATTAACTAGATACCTTTATGAGCTCTATCGTCTGACTAGCAGTCTCACGTTGAGCATCTGCACTCTGACAAAAGTATCTCAAAATTAAAGTTATACTCTCAATGAAACTAATCTAGTTAAAACCAACCTAGTGCAGAACAATTAGAATAACAGGTGTTAGCAATTCAGAATCGGAAAACTCCATTAATTAGCCCAAAAAAAAAAAAAGAAGTGAAAACAATAAAATTTCACAAGGTAATTAAGCATAAGACACATTATACCTGCAGGTGATCTCCAATTTTTGCTGCAGTTTGGCCAACACTAGATATACGTGAATCCAACCTTGCAAAACTATTAAACAAGCCATCCACACCTTTCTCAAGCTGTAAATTGTAATACAAATGAAATTATATGCATGGTGATAGCTTTCCTAACAATCATTAACTTCAAATGTAATGAAGGTGCAAAAAAGCATTTATTTAACTCGGAAAAGGGCTACAGGTGTAAAGTGGAAAGCAGAATCCAATAGAAGAGAACAACCAAGAATCTGCTTTAATGAAACAAGAAAAGAGAGGCATCCTATGTGCCTCATTAAAAGAATTTGTACTCACTCATTGTATATAATGGATGTTTGAGAATTCCTTTTTTCGTCAAGAAAAATTAATTATCCAACTCTTTAGCAAAACATTTAAAATTGAGAGCTTACAGTAGTCCAACTTTCATTTTAAAATAATGATTACAAGAATTTTCCATTCCATAGGTGGATCAGAAGTATATGAAATACATAGAACTTGTGAGCCCTTTGCCTGTCTAAGATAATGTAGTTTTCTTTTTCTCGGATTACAGAAGCAATAGGGTTTTAAACAAACATTTACCTCCAGCAGAACACAGCAGTTTCTATTAGTTTTACTTAAGGAGTCCAAGACAAACTAACCTCAGCAAGTGTCTTGCGGTGCTTAGAGTCTTGGACCGCAACTTCTTTCTTGAGATTGTTGAGTTTCCCATCAATCTTTGACAAATAAGAGCAACATTAAACAAAATAAAAATAGATAAAATAAATACAAAAATTCATCCACTGGTCCTAATACATTACCTGCTGCCTAAGATCAACCAACTGTGTACAAGAACTCTGGAACAAAGACAGTAGAGCATCAACCTCCGGAAACATCGGACTCGATGATTTTGCTCCATCAGACCGCAAGTTCCCATTTGGCATAAGATCATTTGCAGCGACATTGCTATGGCCTTCAACCGAATCAGCATCCTCTTCTTGATAAGAAGGCAGCAGCTCATTTACTAAGTTCCCAAACAAAGCATCAAAAGAAAAATCCCCCTGCATAGTACAAAAAAACCAAGGCGTTGGCCCTACTTAGGCAAACACATGAAAATGCATTCAATCACTCAATGAAATGATGTTCGAGGGGTTCACCTTAAAGTCATCTATGTCTAGAACAAGCGGATAGGATTCAGCAGATGAAGATTTTGTAAATCTACCATCTCTACTCTCTTTCATCTGATTCAAAAAATATACACACACACACACACACAATAAACTGTTAGTATACACGTGGTATTCAAATTTGTAGGTTTTTAACGCTAATAAATGCAGGATATAGAGCCATTTGAAGCTAGATTCTCCAGTTCAGCATTGAAAATATCTTTGTAATTAGGCTTTCGTCTAGTCTACTACATTCATTAATCAAAATTTACAAGTAACAATCACACCAATATTTATATTTCTAATCAGAAAGGAACAGGAGAACGGCAGGGGAAGTGGGCGGATTGCACGAGGAGGCAGTGATCCAATTGGGGATCAGAGGGAGAAATGGAGATCAGAGAGGAGTACGAGGCAGGTAATTAAAGGGGAACAATATCAGAGAAAGGAAGAAGAGAAATACCTTCTCTGGTGGTGGTGGCGCTGCTGGGAGTAACAGTGTCTACCGGAATGACTGAGAAGGAAGACGGCGGAGACGAGGAATTGCCGATTGAATTAAATTTCTCTGAATTCTAGAAACCGAAAATCGCCGGCCACAGGATTTTATTTATTATTATTGTTATTCAAAGTTCTCTGCCTCTCTGGTTTCGTTTCTCTTTTTTGTATTCGTTTACATCTCCATTTCTTATTGCGTGTAGTATTCTTCAAGTCTTTTTACTATTTGGTACTCGAGAATTAAGCCAGAAAAAAATAAATAAATAACAAAGGGCGCGGTAGCTCAATTCCTGGGTTTCTCCGGGCAGGTCAGACCCCACTCTGGCAAATTTGTCTTTGTTAGTGGTTAAGAATTATTTTATATTTTTTTAGTAAATTAGGATAATATGATTTTTTTTCCAAACTAAGTTAAATTAGTATTAATTTAGAAGAGTAGTTTTTTAGTAAGTTGGGATAATATAAAACTCTTTAAAATTAAATTAAGTGAGTATTAATCTAGAGGTGACAGTGCTTGTAATATTGAGTATCACAGCGTCTTTGACGCTACTATTGTTCATTGCCATAGGAAAATAGCATTGTCAAATATCATAACTAGATTTTTAATTACAAACAAATCTTGACCATAGAAGAGTCATTATCAATCACAAACTCTCATCTTTATCTAGCCTATAACCTATACTGCTGGTTTCTTATGCAAGAATCTATATATCGTTTTTAGTTTTTTTATTGCAGCATAGACCCTAGGGAAAAAAAACTTTTGTTGACATTTTTATTACTAGATTTTATATTTTTCTTTTTGAATTAGGGTTTAAGATTAAAGATTTAGGGTTCAGGGTCCAGGGTGACAGGTTTATATTTTTAAGATTTAGGGTTTTAATTAGATTAAGAAAATAGTAGCAACTCTGGCTTTTTGTTTGTTAAGAAAAATTATGGTTAATTTTTTATTTGTTAAGAATTATTTTATATTTTTTTAGTAAGTTAGGATAATATGGCGTTTTTTTCCAAACTAAGGGCGTGTTTGATAACACAACTTAATGCTGAAAATTAATAGATTAAGAGATTTTTAAATTCAATGTGTTTGATAACAAAATTTCTTAATCACTTAATACATTAAGCACTTATTTAATTTGTGTACAAAATTTTAAGTGAAAATTTTCACTTAATTTGCTAAATTTTGATACTCTTCCTCTCCTCTCATTGCACACACACATACATACACTCACTCTCACACTCTCACCCTATGCACACGCATATGCATACTCTTTCTTCTCTCTCTCTCTCTCTCTCACACACATACACACACACTCTATCTCTCTAACACACACACACACACACTACTTTCACACAAATACACATATTCTCTCTCCCTCTCTCTTTCTCTCTCACACACACACACTCTTTCGCTCTCTCTCTCTCTCTCTCTCTCTCCTCCACACACAGTTTCTCTTGCACACACCTACACACTTTCTTGCACACACACTTTTACACACACACACACTTTCACATATACATTTTCTATCTCTCATATACACGTGCACATATTTAATTTTTCTCGTCTTACATACTTACGTACATCTTTATATATACACATACTTTCTCTCTCACACATATTCTCATACATAAATACACTTATTCTCTCTTTCTCTCTCTCACATAAACAAACAATATCTTTCTTTCTCAAATACATTATTAATAAATTATTTTAAAATTTTAAGATAAAATAATTATATTTATGAGAGGAGATATTTAAATTCAGTGCATATATTCAGTTAATTATCAAACAGGTAAAACTTTTTCAATTCAGCAACTTAATACTTTCAGCACTTAAATTTCAGACTTCAGATTTTAGTTTTATCAAACGACACCTAAGTTAAATTAGTATTAATTTAGAAGAGTACTTTTTTAGTAAGTTGGAATAATATAGAACTCTTTGAAATTAAATTAAGTTAGTATTAATCCAGAGGTGACAGTGTCTGTTATATTGAGTATCACAACGTCTTTGATGCTACTATTGTTCATTGCCATAAACAACCCGTGCTACATAACATTAGTTGGAGGGGTATGCTTGGTACAGTTGTTAAAAATATGTTTTGGCAAAATTTTAAATACATTTTTTAATTAAAATTTTATTTTTAATATTTATTTATTATAAAAAATCTTTAAAACTATTATAGTAATTTATTTTTTTGCAAAAAAAGATGCCTTAAAAAATTAACTCTATACACACAGGCACATGCATACATACATATATGCGCCCTATTTTTACATCTAATTTAACTATATATCTCTTTGTTTAATTAGTTTTAATTTTGGATTTGTGATGCTTGTTTTACACCTTTCCAAACTCGAGTTAATTTTGATGCAAATGATTGGGAGGATGTTTGGACATCAGGCATTGGTTAATTGAATTAAATACTTTCTTTTTAATTTTAGGTTAATTATAGTTTTGATAATTTCTTATAATTTCTTTTTTGAAGATCTTGTTTTATTTTATCCTCATGCTAGGGTAAGAAGATTCTGTGTGTGTGTGTGAGAGAGAGAGAGAGGGAAGGAGGAGGAGGAGGAGGAGGAGGAGGGGGAGGAAAGAGAGCGGGGGGTATATTGAAGGATAGGATGAAAGAGCTTTTTTCAACTTGATATTACCATATTAGTCATCACCTTGCTGCTTAAAATTTTTGAATTTATGTTTAACTGCAATCAGGTCATTTTGGTCAATTTCTGATACTTACCTTCTGTTTAAATTTAAATTAAGGGAGTCAATTGGGCGGGTTGGGCGGTTTTTGGGCGGGTTAGTATTGGATTTTCATTTATATGGGTCATACCCAACCCGCCCAACTATGTATTGGGTTAATATTGGGTTAACTCAAACCCATGACCCAACATATTATTTTATAGATTTTGGTATATAATACTTTTTCACACATATTTACACACAAAAATGATTACAAAATGATTTTTTCACACATATAAACACATCTTTTCATATATAAACATATTTTCACACACTAGAATACTTCCACACATACAAACACACACTTCTAATTAAGCATCTGCAGATTCTAATTGTAGAAGAGATAATTAGCTCCAAGAGCGTTGACTATGCAGAGAACATGCAGATAATTAGTTACCCTTATTAAGCATCCACATGATTCTAGTTTAATGGCTTTTTGTTTTATACACTTTTATTATTATAACTACACGACATATTTCAAAATTTCAATTGCTTCAGAAGATGGTGTCATTTTAATATATCTTCTCCAGTGTGTATGCTTCTTAATTAAACTACTCTTTCCTCTTTAATTTTTTAAAAAATTTGACTAACTACTTTAGAAGCTGAATTTTATTTTCTATTTATACATAGAGAATACATGAACTATTAAGAATGATGGATTCTGCATTATTTTAAGGTGCCAATCATTTATTTATCCTAAAGTTAGCATTTTGTAAGGATTACAATTTTGTTGAGAACATTAAATTTTGAATGGTTTTTTGAAGTAATGTTCGTATTCTGGACCGAAATTTCTTAAAAGTTCACTAAAAAAAATGTAGCATATGTAAAATTCATTTTCCAAAAATTGACTTGGATAGTTTTGAATGCATTTGAAATTTTTTAGAATATTATTAAACAATGATATTGTAACAATTTTTGAAATGTAATGTACGTGAAATAAAAATATTGTTAGAATTATAAAGGTGATTGAAAATATGTTTAAAAAATTATTTCAACATAATTTTTTGCAAAATGCCTTTAACAAAATGGAGCCTTTTGATTTTTTTTTAAAATAGAAGTTGGGTAATGGGTACCCAAGTAAAAAACCCAACCCACCCAATAAATAAGTTGGGTTTTCTTAACCCAACCCATCAAAACCCATAACCCAACTGACCCAACCCATCCTTTAAACTTAGTGGGCGGGTTGGGCGGGTTGTTGGGTTTTGGGTTTTTTTGCCAACTCTAATAGCTATTTACTTTTTTTGTTACTTTTTCTAGACAAAAAAAGTAAAAAAAAAAATATATTTTGAGATAATTGTAAATATAATAATATTAATATTTATCTTCCAGGAGAGAAATTATAATAAGTGTAATTTAATAGTTGCACTTATTGTAACTAATGAAAATATGTCAAATAAGTTTGCAAGCTAATTTAGTGGAACTCATGATTAGTTTTGTGTTTTGTGTTGCACCTATTGTAACAAGGGAGAATAGAGGAAATTACTTTGGAAGCTAACTTAGTGAAACTCATTATTAGTTTTTGGTTTTGTGTTTTTAAACAAAGAAAACTAGAAAAATTCATGTTGGTTTAGTGTGAAAAAAGAAATGATGTATAAACTTGTAAGTAAAAGAAGAATCTATTTGTTTGCCCTATTTGTAGATCGGTGGAAATGCAAGGTAATCTTTAATCTTTATATTTTTGGTTATATATGTAATATATTTTGCTATTTATTGGGATAGTTTAAAAACTTTATTTTTGTTTTATGTTTGACAAACTATAAAATTTTAGTTTCAAATGATTTCTTTGAGACTTGATTGTGTTTGATTTGTATAAAAAATGTTGCTACTATAGAGTGTTGGAATTATAAGCATTAATTGTAACATTTTTGTTATGATTATACAATAGTTATGACTTGTATCATTGTTAAGACAATACATTGTGGAGTGTTGATGAAACAATTATAAAAACCTGTTATAAAGTTTATGTTCCTTTTAAATATTTGTTGCAATGATGTTATTTGTTTGTGGTTTGGATTGAATTGATTAATATTATATATCGCCTTGTCAAGCTTTTATTTGTTGGAAATTGTTGGTTATCTCAGTTGGCTTTGAATTGCAAAATTGGGAAATCTTCAGAAAGTAAGGGAAACTGTGCCAGAATTTCTATACATTTGCATTATTGTGTGTATGTTAATATACATTGCACATTTATGTAAACAAAACGAGTTAGTTGTTAATTGTAGTAGGCATGTATAAATTTAAATGGTGAAATTCAACAAGAATTTAGTACTAGTGCAAACCAGAAGTAAAAGAAATTAAAATGAACTTTTTGTGTCCTACTATTAAGAAATAAATTATGTTAATTTTGACATATGTTGCCTCCTAGTAGTTCAGAAAAAAAGCTATATAAATTCGTAAGAAAATTGTAGTTCAAAAAATTATGTCAATTTATAAAAAAGAAATTTTTGTGTTGATCGGAAGGCAATAGTTTTGTTTTCCTAAATACTGTAAACTTTTTCACTTGCCACCCTTAATGATCTCCACTTGGAGTATACCTTGATTAATATACAATAAAACAGCTAAAGTCATTTTAAAAATGCAGATATGGCGTGAGTAACTTTTTCATTGCTTTTGCTTTCTTAGGTGATTCATTTATGAAAAGGGATAATTACACAAACCTCCCTTGAGGTTTATGACAATTGCAGGCAGTACCCCTCAGGTTTCAAAAATTACACTTAGCTCCCCTCACTATACAAAAGGACTATAATACCCTTAGGACAATACTTTTTTTACAACAATGCTTTTTTTTTATACAACAATGCTTTTTTTTATTTTTTTGAGAGAATTTAATAAAAATAATAAAATAAGAGCAAAGATTTTTTTTTTCAAACTATTCGGTGCTTGTAATTGGCAAAAAAAATAGACGTGTTTTTTCTCTCTTTTTTTTTAAGTTGATTGATGTTGAATATATTGGTGACTTTGATTCCACAATTTGGTTGTGATGTTGAATAGTACTCTTAGATTTATGGTAATGGTAGAGGTGTTATTTTTTTTCTTTAATTGGTGAGTGGAGGCGGTATTAAATTTTTTTTAAACAACAAATTTGGTCTTATATTTTTGACAAAGTTACTTGAAAAAAAAATCTTTCACTTAAAGCCAAGAGGGTAAATTTGGAAATTCATGTAATTTTGCTGCTGATGTCATCATTTTGTTACCCAAACAATGAAAATAGGGGAGGTAAGTGTAATTTTTAAAACCTGAGGGGTACTGTCTGCAATTGTCATAAACCTCAAGGGAGGTTTGTGTAATTATCCCTTATGAAAATGCAAGAATATTCGTGACTTGTACATAAAAGAGCAAGTATATACACGGTGTCAAATTGGCATCACAGATTCAATATAAAGATAAGGCAAACGGGCACTAAAATGGATCGGATCGGTCAAATTGCCACAATAGTCATCCGACTTTTACCTAAAACTGGGGCTGCTTGGTACATGGGAATCGGAATCAGGAATCGGAATGAATCCCTTATAGCCTGCCTGGTTTGAGGGAATGGGAATCGGGGAATCGGAATCATTTCTGAAAATTTGGGAATCCTCCATTCCCGACTAAATTGGGGGGAATCGGAATCATTTCTAAAAATTTTACAACTTTGACTTCTTTTTGATTTCTTATTTGTTTTGTTGTGATAAACTATTAATAAACATCATCATTTATTTGTTAATCAATAAAATTAGATGATTTAGGATCATAAAATCTTCAAAAGTGAATGATTCCGATTCCGATTCCGACATCCAACCAGGCAAGGATATTGGAATGAAAAACTTCATTCCAATTCCAAAGTGAATGATTCCAATTCCGATTCCGATTCCGATCTGCGAACCAAGCGCCCCCTAAGTATATATTTGGTTGAGGGGAATCATGGAAGCAAATAGTTATCAATAATAGTGACACTCATTGTGATGTGTAAAAAGTAATTATTACTATTCTTCAATCAGAATGAAAACAATTAGTTAACGTTTTTATGATTCTCTCAAAATATTAATCTATCAAATTCATGAACCCTTTTATGAAAAATAATACCAACCTCACTACTAAAACAGGAATGAGCAAAAATCATACTCACTACTAAAACAGGAATGAGCAAAAATCATACTCATAGTAAGGTTAATAATATTCATAACGTGAAGAATTTAATCAAACAAATCCTAAATTATGTCTCAAGATTTTTTTTTTGGGCAATACTTCCCGTTTGGTTTTTTTAATTAGGTGACTGTTTTCTTTTTCTTTTCCCTTTTTTTTCGTTCTCTCTTTTTTTCTCATTTCTCATTTTAACTACCGTAATTTTGTTGAACAAAAAACAGTTGTTGTTTTTATCCATCCATCACAAGCTCAAAAACCATGCAACTATGTATATATTTCAATTCTCAGTTTGATTTTTTTCTTCCATTTGATTGTAATATACTAGAGAATCATTGCAAATAGATATTAAGGGGGAAAAGGTGAAAAGAGAGAAGAAAATTAGCCAACTCAGAAGTTGTTCTATATAACTTTAAAATGATAAAATGCCCTACAAGCCAAGGCCCGCATTATTCCCCTTCCTTTTCCTCTTGTCCTATCTGACGACAAAAAGTATGATACTTCTTGTTCCTTAATGGTTGCATGCCTTGCTTCAAAAATTAAGGGGGGTAAAAGCTTTGATCTCAACTAAATTGGTGCAGGAAAAATTCCATGTTCCCTCTCTTCATCCCATTTCTCAATCTGCAAAACCAACATATACAAAACTCCAAAACCATTTCTTTAATTCTTCTGTGAAAATCAAACCAACAATTAAGCCTAATGACTAGAAAAATTAGTAGAAAAAATAAAAAAGAGAGTAGAAAACTAGCAACAAGAACTGAATATTGTAAGCTGGTAAAAGTTTATTTTTTTACCCATTCATATGGACATAATGCTCGATATAATTCTGCAAACTTTTCTCAATTTGCTGTATCTTCATCATTTTCTAAAAGGTACCTACATAATTAAGCACACAAGGTTTCACACAGTAAACCAAATATTGATGATACCTAAATGTATATATTCAGCACCATAGAATATACCACACGTTGGCTAGTATATAAAGGGCATATCATAAACGAAAAAAATCAGCCCAATGATAACACATATACACCTGTGAAATTCATAATAACGTAGGCAACAATTTCGCAACTGATTAGTAAAGATTGGCGCATCGGCATCCGCATCAGCCACTGGTTCCTTGTGATGGGCATCGTTCTCACCCTTTGCCTGCATCGTTTAACTGGGGTCATATGTACTTGTATGTGGGAGCAGAAAAATTTTAGCAATTAAGAATTTGGGCCATGTTAAGAACTAGTAAACCCTTCCGGATGTGACCATGCAACTCTGACCATGGTACATAAAAGCAAAAGTCAACGACATTCGAATTCAGACCAACCAAGATAAAAGAATCTTACCAATTGTACTGCATTTCGTATGATAAAACAATCAATACTCAACTAAGAAAGTAATCGTAATTAATATTCAGTTTCCTTTATCTTGAGTAATCCCATTGGCAAGAAACCAAAGACAAAGTTAACCATAAACAAAGAAAGTCTAACAAACACATATAATTTAACCTTTTTGGGCTTAGGGTCGGCAGAAGTTGGAGGGCGTGCCTTGGAGACAATAGGATGCTCACTAGAGGGCCTTGGGGCTTGTTCACCTTTAGCAACTCTGTTAACATCCTTATTCCTCATCTTGTCATGGGGATCTACAACTGACTCAGTCGACATTCCTAAATTTTTTCTTTGAAATTTAAGTTTCCTATGGTTGCAAACTGTAATCAGCTTCAGTTGCGCTTGTGGTTGGTTTTTGCAACTTTGAGCTGCTAGCTATCTCAATACAGCAAAGGGAGTGATGCAATGCAACAAACAAAAAGCATGAACTTTTAGTTGCCGACCCCATCGAATGGGAATTGTATAGATTTTGAGGGGACTTTATTACTCCGAAGACAAGTGGCATTAAAGTAGAGAGACGTGTCTGAACGAGGGTAGCCACCGCTCCAGCTTGGTGTCCTTGCTTTCAAACAAGGCTTTAAGAAGTTGGCTTGGAATATTGTCTATTTTACAACTTTTCATGACTTTCCTATCAAGAAGATATTAATGAAAAGTTCGATAGTGAAGGTTATTTGGAAATGCACTTGTATTTTGAAGGATTTCATTTTTTAATTTTTGTAAAAAAGTTTGAAATTTTTTTACACTCTTATGTTCACTCGTGTTTGTTTGATTGAATTGAAAATATTTTCTTAAAAAATACTTTTAGAATTTTCATTAATTCCAAACACCAAAAAATATTTTTCTACATAATATATATATTTTCTCTTGCAAAAAATAATTTATGAACTTAATGAGTGTAAGTTATTTTTCAGAGAGTTCAAGAGTGGTATTAAATGTTAGACATTTACTTTTCTCAATTCATTTTACCAAACTGATTTTTAATTCTTATCCACACATTTTCTCTTCATTTTGGATTCCACAATAAGATATCTTTAGTTATACATACTTTACTTTTTTTATAAATTAATTGTAAACAAAACAATCTCTACCTAACTCGAATTATTTGTCAAGTATGAATTTTATTGTTGTTAGTATCTTTTTATCATATTAATAATACTAAAAATAAAAAAGTAAAAAAATCCTTTTCAAAATATTTCTTTCATTGTTCTCCAAAACAGTGAAAAAGTAGAAGAAATGACTTTTTCCTTGTAAAACTATTTTCCTAGGAAAATAATTTCCGATGAAAAACATTTTACATCCAACCAAATAATACTAAGATTTTTTTTTAATGTATGATGTTTGATAAGGGAAATGTTATTTCTTTCGAGGGAAATTAAATTCACAATTATGAGCTCAAATACTCGGCTCGCCATATCGAACAATCCAGTAAATTTTAAAATTTTTTGTATCATTCTCGATTTATTGAATTGACAATTTTTGGGAATATTGCATCTTGCAATTTATTTTCCAACTACCATAGCAAAACGAATTAAAAGCTAGTGCCTTTGAGACGTTTTCATGGAAGCTTTTATTTATGGATAGTGCAAATAATTCCTTAAAGAATATTCTAAGTGCTGAACTACTTTCTCAGAATTGGGAGTCTTCATTTTATATAAATCTTCGAAGTTTTGAGATGGTAGAGTCATTTGGCACATTGGTAATTAGCCAATGCATGAAATCCCTCCTCAGCTTTCCAGGAAGCTTCCTTCATGTGGTAGCCCAATCATCCATTTCTGATCATCAGCTATATAAACACCTTCTGAAAGGAAGAAAAATCAAAGCAAGAATAACTAGAAAGAAAATGAGGCATTTCTGTTTTCTTTCCATTTCAGTTTCCTTCCTTTTGATTTTACTGATTCCTCCTACAAACTGTCACTTGATGATACAAAAGTCACGCAATATAATAAACTCAACCTGCAAACAATGTGCTGATATCTCCCCCATCTTTAACTACAAATTCTGTGTCACCTCTCTCCAAGCGGTTCCTGTAAGCAAGCGTGCTGATCTTTCGGGACTGGGAGTTGTTGCAATGGAGCTGGCTCTCGCAAATGCTACCAGCACGATAGCAACCATAGAGAAGATGATTGCTAGCAACAAATACGATCCTTTTGCCACAGGCTGTTTGAGACATTGCTTGGAACTGTACGTAAAGGCAGTCTCAAAGGTGGTAATGGCAATCGGTGCATTCGTGTCAGAGCACTTGACTACTGCTAATGTATTTTTGAGTGCAGTTGTGGAAGAAACAGTGACTTGTGAAGCAGGGTTCAAGCAGAAGAAGGGAGAAGAGAATCCATTAAAAAAGCAAAATTATAATCTCTTTGAATTAAGTACCATAGGTCTATGCATTATTAACCTAGTTGCTTTGGACCATCCTCTGCCCTCATGAACTGGGAAAAAGTAAACATATACCTACTTAGTATGAACATCCATTCGAAGGCCATTGCTTGGTTTTTTTTTTTTTTTTTTTTTTGGGGTGGGGGGGGGGGGGGGGTGGTGTTGGTTGTGTGTGTGTTTGTTTATTGCTGCTCTAATGTGCGTTATCGGGGACTATATCGGGATTTTAAGGGTGACTGTTGTGATCTTCAGCTTAGCCAATTTTATTTTTTGTATATTCTTTACAATTTTATTCGTTGATAAATGGCTGTCTCCAGAACATCACAAGATATTCAACCAAGTACAAGTTATGATGATAATGAATCTCCAAAAGATATAGCCCAGAAATGGTAAAATTCAAAGGATTTTAAGTATGGTTCATGTTAGGGTACAAAAACTTTTGTAACCTATTATAGGAACAGAAGTCTTGTGTAGAATAATATGGCAACATTTCTGATCATAACACACTTTGTGTGAAGCATTAAATTTCTTGGGCTAGATATCAGTGAGAAGCATAAAGGAATGAAATCATCCTATAGAGCTGCTATTGGCGTGAACATTGCATGAAGCAACGAAATGTTGATTTCCTCTATCCTTGAATTTAGTGATTAACACTGGTAAATTTGATAAGACAAAGTCACAACTAAAAACTTCTCAGCTACCACTAGCCATTGTCAAAGAAAACAAGCAACAGTTAAAATGGCCAACTAAAGCAATCTGCTTGTAAGGTTAATAAGTTTAATGGAGGTGGTGCTATAACGTACTTAAGTACTGGATGCACTCGTAAGAAAAGCAGCTTACAGATCTCAAGATTAAAGCCAATCTTTGTAGCTTATTTGCACTTATTATGTAACACGAGGTGCGCCAAACTGTGCTAGATGGCAATCAGACAAACTGCAGAGAGAGAAAAAAAAAAAAAACAATTTACAGATCAGTATCATCTGAAGCAATTTCAAGACTAAGGTTAAATCAACGAGAATAATGCAATAATATCATCAGAAGTGCAAAAGACAACATCCAATGGAGTCGCATTTGAAAAAATCTCGGTGATGACTTCAACAAGAAAAGACCGAATGAAAATGAAATGTGGACAACAGATACTCAAGCTGTGTTTTGAATTTCTATTGTAACAAATTTTGCTATTGATTAACCATTTGGTTGGGACGCGGAGGGAATAATACATTCCCTTAGACAGATTACAGCAAAAAAAAGAGCATTCCATTATAAAATAGAAGGAAAAAGAACAAGTTATCTCAGTTTAATGCCCTTAGATAAAAGAATAAAATCTCTCTTAGTTATAAGAGTATACCAATCTAGAGAGCTGTAATTGAGGTATGTTGTGAAAAACTGTGTCTAGGGAAATATTTTGTGGTGTTTTTATCAATTTATATGTAATAATTTGGATACATATGAGGCTCAAAATTTTACTTCCGACTTTCTCATGCTACAACAAATACCATTCGATTGGACAACTTTTAGCATTCGCAGAACAGAGTTAAAGATTAAATTAAAAAGAAAAATTTATATCAAAATATGATGATGTGAGATGATCTAGGAAGATCGTGAGGACAAGGAGTGTATGCAAATATCATTAAGTATTGGGTTAATGAGTTAGTAAATCTCCACAGTCAAAAGTGACAAAGGTAAAAATTTTCTTTGTGACACAAAATAAAAGGAAAGGTATAATATGGCAATGGATTGGACTATGTTGAGCTTGGTAGATACTTCAAGTGGAAAATACAAGCCATGACTTTGTCATTATGCTCCGGGAAAAACCTCGAGGCCCCGGAAAGGGAAAAACAATATTATAAAGAATACCACAGTGCGTCCCTGATGAGCTTTCTAGGAAGTTTCCTTCATGTGATCATTACCTATATATGTATAAACCTCAATAGCATCAAATCAAGAAGTTAAACAAAGAACAAGAAGAAAGAAAATGAGGCATTTCTGTTTTCTTTCCATCTCAGTTGGCTTACTCTTTTCCAAAATAATTCATCCTGCTAACAGTTACTTGATAACGCAACAGTCTGCAGACATTATAAACTCAACCTGCAAACAATGTGCTAACCAATCCAGCAACATTGACTATGATTTCTGTGCCACTTCTCTCCAAGCAATTCCTGTTAGCCATGCGGTAAATCTTCCAGGACTAGCAATTGTTGCAATGGAGCTGGCTCTAGAAAATGCTACCAGCACAATTACAACGATAAAAGTAATGATCGATAGGAAGGCATCCGATCTGATCTGTTTGAGAGAGTGCTTGGAACTGTATGACGATGCTGTCTCACTCCTTGAAGATGCAATTCCTGCCTTTCTATCAGAGAACTTTGATAAGGCTAATATATATATTAGTGCAGTTATGGAGCTGACGTCAACTTGCGAAGATTGCTTCACAGAGAAGGGAGAAGTATCTCCATTAGTAAATAATAATAATAACCTCTTTAAAATAAGCAGCATTGCTGTTTGCGCCATTAACCTAGTTTCTATGGAGTTACCCTCTCTATCCTCTTGAACTCAGAAGGAAGCATGATCCTGCTATCAGTTACTTGTAAACCTATTGGAAGTAACGAAGAAAAAAAATAATTCCTATTGTAATAGTTACTGTAATACTTACGACGCAACGGATAATGACTAGCATCAATGCCAGGCAGGCTATATATTGATGCACTATTATAATGGCATGAAGCCAAGCAGACTATATTTCAAATAGTTGTACTGTAAATTTGGACTACTGTCAGAATTGTACTGCATATGCTTGCAAAAGTTTCCCAGTTGAGACAACTCTATAGATAATAATCAACCTTCAAAAGATCTAGCATCAGGAACAGAAAAAAGGAGGATTTTCAGGGGTGACAGGTATGATAGTTATTCAAAAGTTTTTCTAGCATTGCAAGTTGCACGAAGTAAAGGAACTAGAACTACAAATATTATCAAAAGAAAAAATATAGGCGTAGATCTGTGAAGACAGCAGCACAAAACAACAATTGTTTTCTTGTTAATTACCAGTAAAAAGGAAAGAAGAAAAATAAGATTAAAAAGGAAATAATGAGATTCTAGTTGCAAGACTAATCCAGTTGAAAGAAACAATTTTACATTATCCTACATATGGACGCACCAGTTATAAAATTAGTTTACTAATCTTACACTTAAGCCAACCAATGTAGCTTCCTTGCAGATTCCTGAATCAGACAAGGGGCAGTCAAAATAACATGCAAGGAAAATCAGACAATTTAGGTCAGCATTATCTGAAGCTGATTGAACATGCAAGATTAGTTCACCCACAAGACTTGACAACAAAAAGTGACAACATTCTATACAAGGTCTATGCCAGTGCATTCGGGTTTCTACTTATTAATTTCGCGACTTTTTGCTTAGCAATTTGCAATGCTTAATATTTGGCTAGAAATTTGACTAAATAAATAATCAAGTAATTAAACTTCGATACGAAGTGTGCATTATGAACCTATGGTTTCAATTCATATTTTACAAAAGTTGGCAAAAATGCTATTAGATTTTGGTTACTAATAACAATAATAACAATAATGTATTTTTTTAAAACCATTCTTCTTTCACATAGCAAAATCACTCCTCTTCGTTATCAACACAGAATTTATGTTATTTGTGTACATTTACTATTCTCATATGCATGGCAATATTTCTTATGTTCATTATTTTTATTAACTTTTATATTAATTTTTATTATTTACCATGTACACTTAGTATCAGTAATTGCACATATATTTGTGAGAAGTGTACACACACCGCCCTTTTCGAGTTACAGCCACCCACTGTTCCCTCAAGTAATCTCAAGTAAACCACGGATACAAAAACAAGGGAAATTCCCAGAAATGTGTTGGAATTAAAAGTTGTACAAAACAGAGTTACGTGCTTTTGAGGAAGGAACACAAGAAAAAGAATCGTATCTAATTCACATTGAATCATTGCTATTGCAATTTGCAAGGCAACTCCCAGTCCCACTTGCCATTGACTTTTGCTGATTAAATACCGTTTTCCTTGGTACAAAAATATTTGATACCAAGGTTCATCGTGTTATGAATCTAAAGGACACTGTTTCCTTCTGCTCAAAATTGTAGAAAATAGTCTTCATCCTTGAATACTGAAGCAGAAAAGAGAAAACACTGAACAAAAAATGGCAGTGACTATTCTATCCTTCGTGTTAGATCAGCTCTCAACCTTCCTTCGTGAAGAGGGAGAGCTTTTGGGCGGGCTTCGACAAGAGGTCCAACTCATCAGGGATGAGTTGGGGCACATGGAAGCTTTCTTAAAAGTGGCAGAAGCCAAAGAAGAAGAAGATCCCCAGATCCAAGAATGGATCAAGCAAGTGCGGGAAGCAGCCTATGACGCTGAAGATGTTCTTGATGAATTTGTAATTCGCTTTACTCACCGGCGATCACATGGATTCTATGGCTCTGTTCAGAGGGTTTTCAACTCCATAAAGAATTTGCTAGCTCGTCATCGGGTTGCTGGTGAAATGCAAAGCATCAAGGCCAGAATAAAAAAATATTTCTAAAGGGCATCAGAGATACCAATCTGAGTGTGGCATTGGTAACCGAATATCTGAATCTCTTGCTGTCAACAGTACCACATGGCACTATAGTAGGGACGACGCACTTCTCATTGAAGAAGCTAAATTGGTTGCCATCAATAAGCCCAAACAACATCTCATTTCTCAGCTCCTTGAGGATGATTCCCAACTTAAAGTCATTTCGGTGGTTGGTATGTATGGGAGGACTAGGGAAAACTACCCGAGTAAAAAGGTCCATGAAGATGCAGATGTGAGAAAACATTTCCAAATCCGTGCGTGGGTGACTGTCTCTCAAATATGTGATTTTCAGGAGCTCCTCAAGAACTTGATTCGAAAATTATATGCCGAAATCCACGAACCAGTCCCACTATTGATCGAATCCATGCCTAGTGAGGAGCTGAAAGCAATTGTCAAAATATTTCTCGAACAGAGAAGGTACGCAATCGTCTTTGATGATGTATGGGACCTGAATTTCTGGAATGCAATCAAATTTGCATTGCCTGAGAATGGCTATGGCAACCGTGTAATGCTAACGACACGAATAGCTGATGTAGCTGCTGCCTCCTTCATAAAATCTCGTGACTATGTCTACAAAATGAAGCCCTTGTCTTTGAAGAGTCTTGGACTCTGTTTTGTAATAGGACATTAAAAGAAGATTGCTGCCCTGGCCTATCTGAAGACTGTTGCAGAAAGTATTGTGGGTAAATGTGAAGGCTTGCCCTTGGCAATTGTTGCAATTAGTGGGATTTTGGCTCTAAAAGACGAGTAGATTAGATCAATGCGAGATGATTCGATGTAGTCTTGGAGGCGAATTAGAAGGTAGTGGTAAATTGGACAGGGTTAAAAAAATACTTTGTCTAAGCTACAATGATTTACCTTCCCATCTCAAGACCTGTCTGCTGTATATAAGCATTTTTCCTGAGGATTATTAAATTGATTGTCGTCGACTAATTAGACTGTGGAGTGCAGAAAGATTTGTAGAATGGAAAGCAGGAATGACAACAGAAGAAATAGCCTGGAATTATCTCAAAGAACTTATCAATAGGAGCTTAATTCAAGTGTCTAAGGTGATCTACGAAGGATTACCATATAGTATTTGTATTCATGACCTTTTGCGAGTAGTTATTGTTTCTAAGTCGCAGGGACAAAACATGATGACCATAGCTACTGGACAACAAACAAGGTGCCCGAAAAGGTAAGACGTCTAGTAAACAGTAATTTCCTTCGTGATACCAAAGAAATCCATTGCTTTAACCATCTTCGATCCCTGATCACATTTGGATCCATGTAGCCACTATCCAAACCTTTCTTATCCAAGCTTTTATCTGGTAAATTGATAAAAGTCCTGGATTTGAGAGATGCACAATTGGAGGAAATCCCAGATGAAATTTGGAACTTATTTCATCTCAAGTATTTATGCCTGAGGGGGACAAGTGTCAAAACAATCCCAAAATCCATAGGAAAGCTTCAAAATCTAGAATATTTAGATTTGGGTGACACTAATGTTAGAGAATTACCAATAGAAATACTAAAGCTAGAAAAGTTTCACCATCTTTGGGCGTTCCAGCGTGTTGATTCCTTGGATTGTGACTACGGATATTATGGATTTATACCTCCAACTAATATTGGATGGCTCCTTACTCTGCATACATTGCACGCCATAGATGTGGGGAATGATGAAACAACTGTTAAAGAGATCGGAAAACTCACACAATTAAGAAAGTTGGGGATTACAAATCTTAGCAGAGAAGACGGAAAGGTACTCTGTTTCTCTCTCGAGAAGCTCACCAATCTTCGGGAAGTATATATCTCTTCAACTGAACAAGATGAGGTAATTGATTTGAACTTTTCACTTTCTTCATCTTCTCAATTTCTTTGTTGGTTATACTTGAAGGGACGCTTAGAAAAAGTACCACAATGGATAGTTTCTCTCCAAGGCTTGACAAGGACAGATTTGGCTTGGAGCCGGCTAAAGGATAACCCACTTGAATCCCTTCAATATTTGCCGAATTTGGTTGAAGTTTATCTCACTCGGGCTCATGAAGGATAAGGGTTGTGTTTCAAGGCTGGATGTTTTCTAAAGCTCAAGAAGTTGCACCTTAGGAAATTTCATGTTTTGAGATGGATGAGAGTGGAGGAATGCAATGCCTCACCTCGATCAACTAATTATGATAGAGCTTCCATTGCTAGAGGACTTACCTTCAGGCCTTGAACACTTGAGACAGCTTCAAAAGCTGGATTTGAGTGATATGAGTCTTGCACTGTTAAAGAAACTGGAGAATCAAGTTGGCGAAGAAATGAGTGAAGTTTACACTAAAATTGCGCACATCCCCAAAGTTATCATTGGTTGTTATATAGATGGGGCGTGGAAAGAGACTCAACTCTGGGGGAAGAAGAAAAATGTAAGCCAAGCAAGGTATTCATATTCTTCCACTGCTAGCCAGGGCTTCCCGCTTTCACTTGTCTTTCTTCCCTTTTCAAAAGGGTAATAAGTTTTAGAGAAATGATGTGGTGCATGATTGATAAATTTTATTGAGTGAGTAGTACAATTTGTAATAAAAATTAGTTTGATTTGTAGTAAAGTACGTTGTCATAATATTTTGTTATGCTATTTAATTTTTAATTGTTGGAATTGCACGCATAAGGTGGTGGTCCTGGTAGTACTATCTATGATCAAACTCTGTAGAAGTTAATGCAATTTACTTAGCAGTTAAAAATACCTTTTATTAGCTGTATAATTTCTGTCACACACTACCAAATTAGTGGGAGGCTAGGCTGATCTGCACGTCCTAAATTTAGCATCCTAACATTGTAAAGTTCAGCCGGCCAAATCTGACCATAATCAGTAACGTGCTGAATTTGACTTAAAAATGTGAAGCTTATCCAATAAGGTATAAATAAGCCACCAAGAACTAAAGATTTCGAGTACGCTGGTCCACACCATATTATTATTTGAGTCAAAAATTTAACGAGAATTCTCAAGTAATAACTAACAGGTTTCTTTAAAGTAGGGGGATTCAGTCAGTCTAAACTCCACAATTTGAACACCCAAAAGTAAGAAGGGAAATTCATTGGTAAGTCTTCATGGAAAATACTCAAGAAATGGAGTTGCAAATTAGAGGTCAGCTATCAAACTTCTACTTTTGGTTTACTCTTACTTTTTACATGTTTGCAGTGCCGGATGGTTACTGGAAAATGTTTCTTGTTGTAGATACTTTCTTGGAAGTTCTTATAGTTTTTGATTTGGCATAAATAATTAAAAGAATATATCACTTTCCAAATTCAGATAGCACCCTTCTGTTTTTGGCATAGAGATGCAAAAAGAAGATACTAAATAACATTGTTATGCATCGTTCTTGCTGTAAATTGTAGATTAACATATAGGTAGAGGACTAAATTCAGCAATACGAAAAATGAAATCCATTTTGTAATGAGTTGTGCTTTAAGAACGAGCCGTCATATTTGCAGAATTTTCTTTGGTAGGATGGATGATTCCGAGTTGCGACTATCAAAGATAAATTTTCTATTTGGGGTATGGAGGTGGAATATGTGCCAGGCAATATTCTCATGCAATCCTGGCTTGCTATAGATTTTAGCAAGATTGAAATACATAGGCCATGTGTAGATGGCCTCTTCTTTCTTTTGTTAAAAATCACGTTTGAAAAGAATGGAACCTTAGTAGTCCCGCTCTTCAATTCAGAAACAGTTAAAGCTGGGTTGAAAAAGTTATCTCTGGAAAACTTGTCACTAGGGACTAGAGATCAGTCATCGAATATGCAGAGCAGAATCCTATTTCTAGGGAGTAGGAACCGCTTGAGAAGCTAAAAACTTCTCCTTGACTGTCTACCTGTTTTTCTGAATTTCCTTAAATTGGTGAAAACAGTAACGCATATAGCAGGTGCGCAATAGCCAGTGGAATATTTTTTGTTGTATACTTTGAACGCCAATCGTGTTGTTAGTCAATTTTCTTTATCTGCAATGTTTCCTCCGTACTTAATTACAGGATTTTGGTGGAATATGTGCTATGTAGTGACATACATTGATAACCACAACTTCTCATCATGTATCCACAATTTCAAATCATGGCTGCTTAGACATCTCAGATTTCCTATCATCCAGTTTAGGTTAGAAATAAAACATTCTGATTAATCATTCTAATTACAGTAATCTTCTTCTGTTTGTAATTGTACCAGTGGAAGACAAGGATTTGAACTCACAGAGGATCTCAAATAGTACAACTCAACTGCAACTTCCTTCGTTCAAACGATACAACTGGTGGGTTCGAGTATTACTCTACATTGTTTTTCTTCTTGCTGGTCAATCTGCTGCCACTCTTTTGGGAAGGTTATACTATGATAATGGTGGGAACAGCAAATGGATGGCGACATTCGTACAATCAGCAGGCTTCCCAATCTTAATTCCGGTCTTAGTTTGGTTTCTGCAATACAAAAATCCTACCATCATCAACTCCTCTTCAAACAACAACCCTCAAAAACAACCATCTATCTCTGCCCTTCTAATGCTTTATCTCTTCTTTGGTGTACTTTTAGCAGGTGACAATTTGATGTATTCTTATGGCCTCCTATACCTTCCTGTGTCCACTTATTCTCTCATATGTGCCACTCAATTGGCCTTCAATGCAGTCTTTTCCTTCCTAATCAACTCGCAAAAGTTCACTGCATTGATCTTCAATTCTCTAGTCCTCCTTACTGTCTCAGCCTCACTTCTTGCCGTCCATCCTGACGCTGAGAACTCAACAAATGTCTCCAAAGTAAAGTATGTCATTGGATTTATTTGCACGGTTGGTGCATCAGCTACATACTCATTATACCTTTCTCTTTTGGAATTATCGTTTAAGAAGGTTCTCAAGAGAGAAACATTTGATGCTGTTTTGGATATGCAAATTTATCCATCTTTTGTTGCAACTTGTGCTTGCGTGGTGGGACTTTTTGCTAGTGGAGAATGGAAAACACTGCAAACAGAAATGGAAGATTATCAAAAGGGCAGGGTATCCTATGTCATGACCTTGTTTTGGACTGCTGTTTCATGGCAAATAACATCAGTAGGTTTGTTGGGGTTGATTTTTGAGGTTTCTTCTCTGTTTTCAAATGTGATCAGTACCATATCTCTGCCGGTTATACCGATTCTTGCTGTCATATTTTTCCATGACAAAATGGATGGGGTGAAAGTCATTGCTCTGATACTGTCTATATGGGGCTTCCTATCCTATATCTATCAGCATTACCTTGATGACGTTAAATCTAAGTCGAGTACATCCATGCAAAATCAAGAAGCCTCTGGATCTCGCTCAGAGACTTCTTGACAGTATGATTGGTCGATTTTGGAGCAGCATTCGTTGAGCCAAAACTGATATATTATAATAGAGATGTTGCCATTATTCTTTTTTATTGTCTAGTTTGAATACAAGTTTAGTGGAAAATTTATATATACTATTTTGAGAGCGTATGCGTTGCATGTGGCATGTTGGTCATAGAATGATTGTTGATAAACTTTTTCTTTCAAGGTTAATAAGAGAAACATATGATCAAACTATTTAAACTATTTTAAAGTATATAAAGCTAATTGATATTTGTAGTAAATAATATGTTAATTTTATACAACTGAATAGGAAAACATGTATTCAAAGTTGTCGCGCCCCCATTTTCATTAAAAAAGGAGAACATCAAAATAAAAAATAAAAACTAAATACCACTCGTGAAAACTAAAACTAAAGAATGGTTAAAATTGATGTTTGAAAGCTAATTAATTTTTTATGCGATTTTTGGAGTCTTAAACAAATAAATAATAATAACAATAAAAGTAAAATAATAGGGGTTTTGAGATTTTAACAAAAAAATAAATAAGAAAACAAAATTAAAATGAGGCCAAAATGAGGAATTAAAAATAATGTAACATTTTATGAGCCAAAAAATAAATCTAAAAAACAGGTTTATATTTGAAGAGTGAGGAGTCACTATTCGATATTGGATTTTTTGGTGTACCAAGACACCAAAAAAAATTAAAATCTCTTTTTTGGTACAAACTATTCCTCAATGACTCCTGATTTTTTGAAAAAAAAAAAAAAAAAAATGAGTCTAAAAGTCCAGTTAAGAGGGAAATTGCCAAGTTATTGGCTTAGGTATCCAAACTCCTAGTAAAACCAGTTGCGAGTAGGGGTGTAATTGAGTTGAGTTCGAACACTATTGAACTCAATCTCGAGCTCGTTAATATTATTGCTACTTATGATTGAGTTCGAACTCGATCAATTTGTAATTCGAAACTTAAGCCCAACTCGTTAATATTAAGAAAAGCTTGACCTCGACTCGAGATCGCTCGTGAAAATACAATCAAGTTCGAACTCGAGTTCGTACTCGAAATTTATATATAATTGGCATAGGCAAATTAGTAATATTATATATATACACACACACACATACTGCTCGAACCCACCTTTTATTGCTCAAATTCAATCTCGTTTAGTATACGAGCTGTTCGAACTCGACTAGAGTTTGATGTTGACCGAACTTGAGTTGAACAATAGACTCATCGTGAGCTGCTCGCTAACAACCATAGTTGCGAGTTCAATTTCAACTCTTTTAATTTTCAAGGCTTAAAATTGAGTTGATTTGGTCTAAAATGCACTAAATTAAATCAAATAAATTGTAAATAAATAAAATATATTTAAATATCAATTGGAAAGAATGTATAAAGTCCAAACCTCCATGGAAAATGCTACGGAAAAACGCACTATCGATGTATTTGCTTGCAATTTTTCACAAATGAAAATAAATTGAATCTAAAAAAATAAATAAATAAATAGAGTGAAGTAAAATTTATAATGTAGTCATATTCCAATATTGGGTTTACATGAATTTTAAATAAGGATATAAAATAATTCACTAATTAACTCCTATTTTACTAAAGGTCCCGTTTGGTTCAAATTCCTCAATCACTATCACTATGGATATCAGTAACCCTACTATGAGTATGCATTTTGATGATTCTTCCAACATGTTGGTTTAATAATAGAATGGGTATCATTATAAAAACACTTGTTTGGTTTACTAGAATGACTTTCAAGTAAATTTTAAAAATTTTAAATCTTTTATTTATGATATACATATTTTTTAGATATCTTATTTTGTATCTTTTTAAAGAAAATTTTCTCAAAAGACTTCTTCAATTTTAAATATAACCATGCTCTAATTTGAATTTTATGCAAACAATAACCTTAAAAAAAGACATTTCTATTCTATTAATATAAAGTACTATATATGTATGATTTTCAATACAAATTTTTATTATAAATTGAATGTAAAAAAATTATTAAAAAGAATTTTTATAAAAAAATTTATAAAGTACTAATAAAAAATATTCAAAATCAAAAGACGAGAGAGAGAGAGAGAGAGAGAGAGAGAGAGAGAGAGAGAGAGAGAGAGAGAGAGAGAGAGAGAGAGAGAGGAAAATAGTATATTGGGAGTGGATAACTCAAAAGATATTTATTTTTTTAATGGGTGTATTTTTGCCCTTAATCATAAAGATTAATGGGTTTGATAGAATAGTATTTTGGAAGGAATCATTAACACCCCAATTAATCACTATCATTCCTATTGAATGATAGTAATAGTTGTTTTACAAATATCAACAATGGGTGTCATTACTTATGATATCCATTCCCCTCCTTCATTCCTCTAAACCAAACACCCTAAAATTAAAATTAACTAACACAACTAAACTGTTAAAGCTAAAAATAACTTAATCTAGAGTTAGTTGCATTAAATTAAAATAAACAATAACTAAATGAACACTAATTAGTCTGATGTTAACTTTCTAGATCCTAAAGGACCTAAAAAAGTTTAAAACTTTTAGGGCTCGAATCAAAATAAGGGTAAAACTAAGGAATTTTTTAAAAAAATCTTTTGAAAGTTTTCAATTTTACCAACGCTCAATAGAACTCCAATACGCGCGGGACTATATCTTTTCTTCTTCCAATTTTTATCCTTTCGTTCTTTCTTTCTTGGTAAATTACAAAACACCCTATTCTGGTAACTTTCAATTGCATAGATATCTAATTTTTCAATATGATCACACAACTCATTTATGGTTTTACTTTGTGGTTTTACAAAACATGCAAATAGACGGAATATTTCGCAGTATGAGTGTGTAACCACTCCATGTCATAAAATAATTTCGATCAATAACAGATTATAAAAATTAAAAGTGAAATATTTTGTGATTAAACATTCATTCCATCCATTTTCTATATTTTATAAAACTACAAGAATTATGTAATTATATTAAAAAGATGGGAGGACTAAGTGGTCGAAAGTGATACTAATAATTTACCTTTCTTTCTTTCCTTTTACTGGCTTTCCTAACTATCCTTTTCAACGAATTAACTACAGAATTTGATTCTTTAACATACACACGCACGAAATTTACACTAAACACAACGATCCAAAAAAAAAAATTTTCAGAAATTGAACCAAGAATATATTAGGATATTTTATCAAACAATTGATGGGCATAATTAAACATACATTTTTCTCAGAAATTCCGATGAACTTTTGGTAATAAGGCAAATAGAATTCCTTACAATGTTTTTCTGATGAAGATCGTAGGCAGTGAGGGTCAGTTTGAGTTGTAGTGGCTATTTAGGCAAATTCGGCGAAATCCTTCTACTCCTTTTCTGCTTTTCTTTCTGTTTTTTCTGTTATTTTTTGTTTATGCGTGTGCACGCGACTGTGTGTGCTAATGTGTGTATGTGCAGGTGTTTCTGTGTGTGTGTGTGTGTGTTATGGTGGTGTTATGAGTGATTGGTGGAGTGTGCGCGCTCAGGTGGTGATAATGCAGGTTCTGCTATGAGTTATGATGTTCAGGTATGTGAGGGTTGAGTGAAAATTGTAGTGTGTAGAAGTGAGTGTGAGCTGGTGAGTGCAAATGTGGTTCTGTTATTTGTAGCAGGTGAGCGTTCTGTGTGAGGATGTAGCGAGGACAGAAGCAGGTGTGAGCGAGTGTTGGTTGTGCAGTGTTGTGGTTTGTGTATGGTGTGAG
Organism: Mitragyna speciosa; assembly: GCA_024721245.1. Classification (NCBI taxonomy): domain Eukaryota; kingdom Viridiplantae; phylum Streptophyta; class Magnoliopsida; order Gentianales; family Rubiaceae; genus Mitragyna; species Mitragyna speciosa. The sequence goes on from CM045559.1 coordinate 4,939,795, forward strand.
TGTGGTGTGTGCTAGGTGTTGCAGCGGAGATTGCAGGTGCGTGTCTGTGTTGGTTGGTAGCTGGTGCTGGCGTTGGTAATGCAGGTTGAGTTTGAAGGCTTTCTGTTTGCAGTGGTTGAGGGTGCATGTGGATAGTGTCATAAGGTGCCTGTAAGAATGTGATGCTGGTGATTGGCAGCTGCTTTTTTGTGAGTGGATAGTGCTGCTGCGGTGCCGTTTTAATGTGGCGGAAGGTAGGTCTTAAATCTCTTACTAATCAAATTCCATGTGTCTAAGCATTGTAATTAGTTAATGTGCATAGATGATAACATCAGAGGGAAGAGAGGAACGTAAGAAGGGAAGATCTTGAATTTAAAAAAAAAAAGAAGAAAAAATAGAGGAAAGAGGAGGAAGTAAGGAAAGAATGGTTTTCACTAAAAAAAAAAAAAAAAAAAAAGAAGGAAAGAACGGTGTTGGTAGTGGAGGCGTAGAGAAGTTAACAGGTGGAAGAGTTGGAGTAGTAAAAACAGAGTGGTAAAACGGGTCTTTGTATGTGGAGCTGTAAATGTCCTTTCAAACACAGCCTAGCTCAACTCGTAAAAGTTTGATTTTGACTCATTCTTATAACTAAACGAAATGAGTTCAAATACAAATTTTAACTCGTTTGATAAACGAGCAAGCTCGGGTTCGCTTGTTTATTAAATGAGTAAGAGTTTAAATATGAGATACTCATTTCAATTCGGCTCGAATAATACTTTTACACTTATTTGAACTGAACTGTTTGTAAACAAAGCTCGACTAGACTCATGAAAGCTGGGATTTAGATTGTTTGTATAACTTAACGAATCGAATTCGAACACAAAGTTTGACTCATTTAATAAACGAGCGAGATCGAATTTGTTTGTTTATTAAATGAGTACGAGTTCAAACATGTTATACTCGACTCCAATAATACTTTTCTTTCTCTATTTCTATTGCTTTTTTTTTTTTTTAGCTAATTTCTTTTTTTATTTTATTGGTTGAGTTTCCCCTTTTTCCCCTTTTTAAAATCTATAATTATACATAATAAGGTTCTTCCTTTTTATTTTCAGAGAGTAGTATAATCTCGTGATTTTAAATTTCTTTTTTGTGCATTTATGTATTTTTTTCTTTACTGTTACCCCTTTTTTACTTCCAATTTTCTATTTCAGTTCTTTTTTGGGATTCATAATTACTGCATTTCTGTCAGTGGTAATTTTGTCATTCTAATGCCTCTGACGAGAAAGTGTAGATGTTGTTGTCGATAAGGAAGCAAATGTATACTGCCTAATTTTAGAGGGTGATTAGTAATTTAGTCAAACCTCAAATAAATGTAGTTAACCCAACAAATATTGACCGTATTGATCTAGCCATCAAGCTTAACAGGGAAATCTATTTATACTTAAGCCGAAGAGTTAAAGTGGTAATTTATAAATCATGAGAAATTATGAGATTCTAATGCTAAACTTCAAGGTGTAAGAGGTTAGTTACCCTTTTTTCCTCGTTCAGCTTTTCAAACTTTTGACCTTCCATCTCCTTCTCCCTCAAAAACCCATCTTTATCTCCACAAAAAAAATTTCAGAATTTTATTCCAAATAAAACAACGTGGACTGGCATACCTGAAATCTCAAATGTTTGATGGACTTTCTCAATTTGACCAGTTTCACTTGTTTTTCTTCTAAAAATTAAAAAGTCATATGTTATTTTCATCCTACGTATATAAGTAATGATGAACAGAACTTGTATGCAACTCTTCCTCGTTTTCTTTGTTTTACGTATTTCAAACAGATAAACGCTTATCGACAAATGATGGTCAGAGAATTGGCTGGCTAAAGTAATTACAAGGAAATTTCTTCAGCACATCCTAGGATGATGATCAAGATTGGCTGGCCATCGCTGTACCTTGCAGGGAAATTATTTCTTCTGTGAACGCCGTCCAACATGTACACACGACACAGAAAAGGTGGGTAAACGAGGGTATCTTTACATTTAGTAATCAAATTTTTTTCAAGGCGTCACCCATTCGTTTACATGTGAATGCTGAGCAGGTACGTCTACTGGACCCAAAATAATTTAAAGCAAACATAAAATACTGGAACACAGTGATCGTGATTGTTTAACAAATTTCAATATTTCAGCATTATTCATATTCAATAAGGCATGAAGCTACAATAAAACTTGGAATAGTGCACACATTCTTCCACATCAAGAGTAAATTTTAGTAGCAACAAGAATGGCAGACGCTGTTGTACTTGTATCATTCTTGTTAGATCAGCTCTCAAATTTTCTCCGTGAGGAGGGAAACCTGCTAGGTGGGCTCAGACAGGAGGTCCGAAACATCCAGTATGAATTCAGGCAAATGAGAGCCTTCTTGAATATTGCAGAAGCAAATGAAGAAGGCGATCCTAGACTCCAGGAATGGATCAAGCAGGTGCGTGAAGCTGCTCTTGATACCGAAGATGTTCTTGATGAATTTGTATTTCGATTTGCTGGACGTCATTCAAACGGATTCTCTGGTTGGACACAGAGTTTTCAGATCCATAAAGAATCTCCGAGCTCGTCGCCGATTTGCTTCTGAGATACAAAGCATCAAATCTAGAATTGCAAATATTTCTGAGGCACGTCAGAGATATCAATCTGAAAATGGTAACTACGACCAACAAGTCTCTGGATCTCTGGCTGTGAATGACACGTGGCTCTATAGCAGGGATGATGCACTTCTCGTAGAAGAAGCTAAATCAGTAGGCATTAACAAGCCCAAACAACAACTCATTTCTCTGCTTCTTGAGGGGGATTCCCAACTCAGTGTCATCTCAGTGGTTGGTATGGGAGGACTTGGGAAAACTACCCTGGTAAAGAGAGTTCATGAAGATGCAGAAGTCAAAAGGCGATTCCAAGTCCGCTCTTGGATTACTGTCTCTCATAAATGTGACATCAAGGAACTTCTTAAAAGCTTGATTTGGCAATTTTATGAAGAAATCAGGAAACCAGTCCCAGAACTAGTTGAAGACAGTAAGGCACTGAAAACATTAGTCAAAGACTTCCTCAAAGAAAAAAGGTACGCGATTGTCTTTGATGATGTATGGGACATAGATTTCTGGAATACCATAAAATTTGCTCTGCCTGAAAGTATCTGTGGTAATCGTGTAATGCTAACAGCACAAATAGCTGATGTGGCCTCTGCGGCTTGCATTGGACCTCACAATTGTGTCTACAGAATGAAACCCTTGTCTTTGACAAGTCTTGGACTCTCTTCTGTAACAAGACATTTGAAGACAATCTTTCTCCTGCCCATCTGAAGGATGTTGCGCAAGTTATATTGAGCAAATGTGAGGGATTGCCGCTTGCAATTATTGTAATTGGTGGATTTTTAGCCTTGAAGGACAAGAATAGAGTTGATGAATGGGGGATGGTTCAACGAAGTTTTGGTGGTGAACTTGAAGGTACTGGTAAGCTAGACTGAGTTAAAAGATACTCTCCCTTAGCTATAATAACTTGCCTTCTTATCTCAAGACTTGTCTGCTGCATACAAGTTTGTTCCCTGAGGATTATGAAATACAATGCAATCGACTAATGCAATTGTGGATTGCTGAAAGATTCGTTCAAAGGAGAGAAGGACTAACAGTTGAAGAAGTAGCCTCGCATCATCTCCAGGAGCTCATCAATAGAAATTTAATTCAAGTTGCTTCTGCATACTGTGATGGAGAGCTCTTGACTTGTCGAATCCATGATCTTTTGCGAGAAATCATTCTTTCAAAGTCGAGGGACCAAGACATGGTGACTATAGTTACCAAACAATACACTAGGTGGCCTGAGAAGGTACGGCGTTTAGTGATTTATGATTTCTTTGGTGAGATCCAAGAAAGAAGTTGCTTTAAACATCTTTGATCATTAGTTACATTTGGATCCACAAAATCATTTTCCCGTCACTTGCTATCTGAGATCTTATGCCGTTCTAGGTTGCTAAGGGTGTTGGATTTGAAAGGTGCACTATTGGAAGAAATTCCTGATGAGGTTTTCTACTTTTTTTATCTGAAGTACTTGTGTCTAAGAGAGACAAAAGTGAAACATGTGCCAAAATCCATTGAAAAGCTTCAAAATCTTGAAGTTTTGGACCTGGAAGAAACTAAGGTGAGGGAACTGCCTATGGAGATCCTAAAGCTATGTAAACTTCGCCATCTCTTAGTGGTTCAACAACGTGACTATCCTGATGATTACGGATATTATGGTTTCAGAGCTCCGAGTAAAATTGGAAGTCATCTTTCGCTACATAGGTTACTGTACATTGACGCAGATGATGATCAAATCTTAGCTAGAGAGATAGGAAAGATGGCCGAATTAAGTGAGTTATGAATTACAAAGCTTAGAAGAGAAGATGGTAAAGAACTCTGCTCCTCAATTGAGAAGCTCACCAACCTTCGAAAGTTGATTATTTGTGCAATTGAAAAGGATGAGGTAATTGATCTGAATCATTCTTCATTTTTAGCTCTCCCATTCCTTCATTTCCTGCGTTTGAGGGGGCGGTTAGAAACTCTACCACAGTGGATATCATCACTTCAAGGCTTGACCAGGATAGATTTGCTTTGTAGCACGTTAAACATAGATCCGCTCAAAGACCTTCAGCACTTACCCAATTTGCAAGAAATGTACCTGCATCAGGCTTACCAAGGTGAGGGTTTGTGTTTCATGGAGGGTCGTTTTCTGAAGCTCAAGGTATTATATATTGTTAATTTTGAAGTTCTCAAATGGGTGCAAGTGATGGAAGGAGCTATGCCTCGTCTCCAGCTGCTAGATATGACAAACCTCAAATCAATGGAGGAGTTACTTTGGGGGATTCAACACTTGACAAATCTCCAAGTTCTATGTATGAACATGATGAATGACAAATTGATTGCAAAGTTGCTCAACCAAAAAGAAGGTAGTGATGATTACCACAAAATTGCTCACATTCCTGAAGTTCTCATTGGGAATTGGACAGAAGATGGATGGAAGAAGGACCACCTTATACGGAAGAACAAGAATGAGCAAGAAAACCTTGTGCCATCTCATGTTCAATAGCCACGACTTTTGTACTCCTATCGATTGTGATCATCTTTCACATGTATGCTTTGATTGTCATTTGTTTGAGTGGCTGTAAAACGTTTTGTGTGGAAAAATATTTTGTATAACATAACTCTTATTTGAATTATGCTATTTTTTTTTTCAGGACTGAAAATCATACTGCTAACCAAAGAATTGACATTTGAGCTTCCCTTCATACATTTATAGTAAAACATTACATCTAAGTTGAGAACGTCCTTGCCAGAGCAACTCTCTACTCGGACATTAGGGGAAAAATTACGGTATAGGATAGAAGCATTTAAGCCGAAAACTTTCATCACATTGCATCTCTGAGTCTGTCTACATTCCAATTTCCATTGTCTGCAATAGCAGATGAAATGGCCTTTAATTCACAATTTCCACGTTCTAGTAATTCTAATTGACGCCCTGAAGTCTAATTCACATTTTCCTTCACTCTTCTTACTGTGCAGTTAGAGTTCCAAAGACCAAGTACATGCAGAAATATTTTTCGTTCCAATTCTTTTACGAACGAAAATAGTTATCATCTCAATGAAGGAAAAACAAAGTTTTTTATTATTAAAACGATAGAAAAAGAGAACATAAACTATATGCACATTAATTAAAACATTGCGTAGAGCGACTAGAATACGTTGTCCATAATGTGTTAGTTTACAAGAGTTCAGAGAAGTTGAAAATTATTGCTTAACTAGGAATGTGCATGTGCGTTTCACATGCTTTGAATGTGTGTCATTTAGTTAATCAGGTGAATTAAAAATTGTATATGGAAATCAAATATAAATTAAAAGGTAATAGATTATAGTGTAAAGTTTAATGAACAAATATGAAATTAGTCATTATAGAAATGTAAACGTGTATTGAAAAAAAATATAAATAGGAAATTTAAAACTTTAAACTTCTATTGAGTATTCTTCTTTCTAGTTTTCAATTTCTTTTGCAAGCTAGCAATCTTCTTCTCCTCATCATCATCTGTGGTTGGCAAGTTCTAGTTGAAACTGGTGATTTTTTATTTTGAAGATGTAATAATGATAGTCTTCAAACAATTTGTGCATATGTTGCTCCATGGATTGTATATATTTTGCACTTTATCAATTGCTACTTTGAACCAATAGAATTTATTTTGCAACTTTATGTCATGAAAGATAGTTATCTAGTTATTAAACATAATAAGTGTATAAAAATAATTAAGAATAAAATTAAAGATTTTGGGTCCTTAATAATTAATTTTAATTTTAATTAGATTTTAAAGACGTGATAAGTGGCGAGTTCTCTAAACTGATTTTGTAGAGTAATTATGGAATAACAACATAATTTTTCTCTCTGTTTAGGTAGAGGATAGGAAACGATTATATTTTTATCAACTTAAAAATATACAGCATCATCGCTAAAGCATAATGCAAATAGCCATGGATTTTTAAAATCTTGACGTAGTAGTCCAAACAAATAATTGCTTTAAGAAAGTGATTCTTGCATCAAATTCTAAATACAGTAACACAAACAATAAAAATATTAAAAAATAAGGTATTACATATCCTTTTGATTTTAGACATTTGTTGGACATTACAATAACTTCTGGATTGGGAGCTATGGAATTTGGGTTTAAAATGAATATTATCATTCCTACAACTTATGCTTTTATATTATGTTATAGCATCATCGCTGTAGCATAATCCATGTAGCCGTGGATTTTAGAAACCATGACGTTGTAGTCTCAATAATTAACTGTTTCAAGAAATAATTCTTACACTGAATTCTAAATGCAGTAACGCAAATATTAAAAAATATTTTAAAAAAGGTTATTGCTATCCTCTTTAATTGTAGACATTTGTACAATATTAAGGTAACTTTTGGATTCAGAGTTATGGAGTTTGAGTTTAGCACGAATATTATCATCCCTACAACTTTTGCTTTTGTATTATGTTAGAGCATCACCGTCAGAGCATAATGTATACGGCCATGAATTTTCAAAATTATAATGCTGTAATCTAAATAATTAATTGCTTTAAGAAAATGATTCTCACACCTAAATCTAAATGCAATATTGTAAATATTAAAAATATTTAAAATAATAATTTATTTATGTGTCCCCTTAAATTTTAGACAATTGTTCAAAATTATAGTGACTTTTGGAATTAAATTTATGGAGTTTTGAGTTTAAAATGAATATTATCATCCCTACAACTTATGGTTAAAATTGTTTTCGTAAGCAATTATGTGTTCACTAAGCAACAATTCCTTCGATGGACCGATGCTATTGTATAAGATTCCAGGGTAATAATACCACGAAACTATTGTCGTTATATAGTTAGGTAATTATAGTACAAAATGAAAATTCCAAAAAAAAAAAATTATTGCATATGCATAGTTATATCTAAAACAGTTTTAGTGTAAAATAAAGGAGAACTGCCATCAAGTAAGCATATAAATGATATGATCATTAGTTTTCTAAGCTCACGTAATCTAATGAAAAATGTGCAAAATATGAAATTATTTTCAATAATTTAATGATCAAACAAAAGAAGAAAAGTCTCAAATCAAGAATAATATCAAATTAAATAAAATTGTAGGTGTAGTAGAACCTTAAAATAAATATACGAATCCCAATCATCACAACTAATATGAAAAAAACAAAAAATATAAAAATGGATTAAAAATTTATATAGAAAATGAAATAAACTAAAAATTCCTATTTAAAAATATGACAAATTTAAAATCTCAAAATTATAGAAAAACATATATAAAATAAATTGAATACCTTCGATATCTTAACTTGTTAAAAAAAAAAAAAAAAGAGGCTATAGGATTAAGTTTCCTTAGCTTCCGTTCTAGTTGATCTTTGAATTTTTGTTTCCTTTACTTGTATCCTTTGAAATCTATAAACTCTTAAAGAGAAGCACATAGCTTGACCCAAAGTTGAATATTCATTTTATTGTTGAATATTGCATTCTAATAAAGTTGATTTAGTTTAGAAACTTGCAGACATTAAAATTCTCGGAAACAAAAGAGGGGTGGATAAAATTTTACTAATCTTATGATTTTCAAAATTTTAAAAAAATTGCAGCAGTTTTTAATTTTAATTGGGACCTTTCTTCTGATCAATAAGCATCTAAAGTTAGATAATAGTATTGAGTGGAAACATTTTAGGAAGAACAAAAAAAGAGGAAAGAATAATTATATACAAGAGTAATACTTTTTTCTTGGAATCTTAATTCAAGATATCATACATGTTTAGCACATTAGAAAGTGATAGGGTTTGAACTTAAAATATATTTAAAAAAGTTACCTCAAATTCAATTATTTCATTAGTATTTTATATTCAAAAGTTAAGCCATTGTCACCTTTCATAGTTTCTATAATCATGTGGCATGTGTTTTATACTAAGATACATGTAGAAGTGGTCATGAAAAATAAATTTGTAGGTGATTTGTTCTAAATATGTTGATATTAAACGTTGAATTACATCAAATTCCTATTCAAATTTGCTAGTGCCTGTAGCTCATATTAATTTGTTCAGATAATGAATTTAATGGGTTGATTACATTTGAGATTACTATTTTTCATGTATAATACTCATTGTCATCTCTATTTATATATGTTAAGGTAGTTTTGTATAGTTATTATTTGCTATCAAGGAATTCTACAATTTAAAAAAAAATGGCAAGTAGATAATATAAAGAGATAACATATTTCATTAAATTTTTTCTACTAACTACAAAAAGTATCTAGTAGTACCCTTATTCATTCCATTTTGTGTTTCATTCTTCTTTCTCGACTTATATTTTAGGCTAGTGATACTACTAGAGCATTATTTCTAACCAAATCAATTTTGCTCTAAAATTCTAATTACCCTCCCAAGTCAATAGCCATTAATTTGTAACATTTTTGTGGACACCTCCACTCTTAAAAAAAATAATTTTCCTTCTCCTTTTCCCTAGTTCCTCTCTAACTTGCGTTGCCATCTCGATACTACAATTCCTAGGCGATCAAAATCACATGGCTAATACAAAAGACGCGATAAATAAAATATTAATAAAGAATGGCCGACAATAAAACATAATATCAGTAATTTTTCTTTCATATCAAGAATGGTCCTTTCACGGGTGATTGCAAAGAACTCTTGACCGTCCTCTACAATCCAGATAATTTTATCATTCTATCCCTCTCTCATGTTTCCCTGTTCCTCCATCATTCTATATTTCCTCACCTTCTTTAACAATAGATTCTTTTTTTTTTGTTTTGCACTACAAATAAAGATAAAATCCATAAAAGATTAGTCTTTCTTTTTCTATTGTATAGTGGGAAAGAATTTAGGATTTTCAGATTATAGGATTGTTGCTTTCAAAGTGAAGATTTTTCTTTGATAATTAATCTCGAATTCATTGGTGAATCATCAAACAAAAAATGGGTTAAACTCCCTTGCCTTTTTTGATATAGAATTCTTGAAACATTGAAATGAAATTTTTTTATCTATTTTCAAATTATATATTATTACTTGACTTAATTAGCCTTTTTTTTTCCCTTTCCTGTTGATACTTTTAATTTCAAATTTTCCCATTTATTAGTTTACATTTCTTCCATCAGGTTATAAACATATCATTCCCAATTTTCACTTTCTTTTGTGTAATTCTAAAGCACTATACATAAAGTAAGATCGCAACATTATATTCTCAGTGTTGGCATCATAATTTATATATAACTATGAATTTAACAAATTAGAGAGTTTGTGAATCACAATCTAGTTTCAGTAATCGAATCTCAATCTAGTTTTACTTATGAGAACAATGATGAGATAAAGGAATTATGGTATATAGCTTCCATCAATGAAATATATGCATGGAACTAACTATTTTGTTCACCAAGAAAAAAATATAAGTATGTCGAATGTGCCAGTTTATGACATAATTAAGTATAACTAATTATAATATAGTGAAAGAAATTTGTTACACCACTAAAAAAGATAATGGTCAATTTGTCAATTGTTACATAATTTAATCAACATTTATACAAAAAGACAAAAATGTAATATTTTTTAAATTCTATTCAATGCATTTTACATATTTTAAGTAAAAATATATACGAAAGACAAAACTTTAGATTTTTTAAATGTTGTCTAGTGCATTTTGCTTCAAAGGATAGTATAATTTATGATTCACTCCAATATTAGATAAATTGGCAAATTACTTAATTCTTAACTAAATCCAACATTAAAAATAAAGTCCAATTCAAATTATGGAAGACTGTTTATCCTATAACTTTAACTGCATGTCGTGACCTTGATCACCCAATTACTAATTTTTCAAAAAATAAAAAATATAACCAAGCTCCATAAAACAATTGAGCTATACTTTTTTTTTCCTAACGTTTGTATCTAAATCAATCAATTTCACTTAAATTGTGGTTCAAATTCTGGATACTACGGACTGAAAATTGGAATAAACAAAGAATGGATGACCATGTTGTTAGAAGAGTGAAGTTCCAAAAAGCCGTAGTAATAGCCTTGAATTGCTGCCATGTCCACACCAAATTCCTTTGTCCTCCATTAAGTGGATAATCACATTCTCCAGCCTCAACTGTCACGGCCCTGTAAAGTCTCTTTATATCTCCTGCTTCTGATGAGTGCCTAGACATATCTCTTTTTGCCTAGGCATCAGAGACACATAATCCTCTTTAGCGCCTGCGTCTAACTCATGGCCTCTAAAATTCCAAGACCTGATGCCTGAGGAGAACAAGTACATCATTAGCAATACTTCTTTCGCTTCAACTCATCTGCACAAATCTAGAATCCAGAAATATAGCTCACTGAAAGACATTAAGTTTGAATTTGAAAGACATCAAATCCCAAACAGCCAAACATGGCCTTAACCGAAACCTCAAATTCCCATACAAAAATCAATTTAATAAAAAATAACCTCTAATTGAGAACAATGCCTCTTTCACGGCCAAGAATAGTGGAAGGGTAAGACAAAAAAGGGTCGAAGGTTGATAATTATAGAGATAATTACAGAGATAATTACAGAGATTTTACAGTTTTTAATTCCGTTAGGACTTTATTTGGTGTTTTGTATTTAGAGTTATAATGAAATTGAAATTTTATATGATTTATATTAACATTATTATGAATTTAGATATTTTCTGTGAACATGTCCAAGCGTAATTTTTTTGTTTTTAAATAAATATTATTAGTTCCACTTTTATAAATAAATCATTCATATAAATTTTGTTTGTTTGCTGAAATAAACTTTTATTGATACCATAATGATTAATTCACGCTTTGTTTGGTTAAGCATTATTGTAAATATAGTTTTCCATATTTTTTAATTATTTTTTATTTCACAAATAAATATGCCCAAAAAAAATTGTACAGTACTATTGTTTTCAAAAGACTTTTTTAAAAAACATAATCTATGGAAACTATGATCCATATTCTTGAGCACGTTACATTCTTTTCTTTTGAATTTTAGATTGTTCAATGTATTCATCAGGTCAAGAAACATAAGAATGTACAGACAAACATTAGGCTGGGGGGAGAATTCAAAAGAGCTGGGCATAAAATATTATTCAGTAATATATATTATTCTTTTTATTTTTCTCGAGCGACATAATGTCATACTTTGCAAGGTGTATATTTAAAAGGTTGGCTCACATCATAAATCTTAAGGAAAATATTACAAGGTAAACAAAAAAGGGGAAGATCGTTAACACTCAAAGTAGATCATTAAATCCCTTGCGTTTCCTTTACCCTATTCTTTTTATCCTGAGCATTCTAAATAAAAACAATAAAACTAACTTGTTAAAATACCAGAAATTAAACATCAGGTGGAAAACAAAAAGAAGAAAACAGTAAAACTAACTTGTGCTTCTTGCAAGTAATTTGGGGAGATTTGGTTTGTCACCACCGATCTGGTGCAAAACTGTAAACCAGAAACCAAATCGAACCTTTTGTTTTCGTTTAAAAAACCGAGCACCTATAGAATACAAAATTGTGCCCGATAAGAAGCCTATTATATTAGGATTACAATTGGAACCTTACCGTTCTTTTAAAATTATGTTAGGAATTCAATTGGTGGTTTGCTGTTAGAGTTGTAATGTAATTGAAATTGCATGTGATGTACGTAATTTGCTTTTTTTGTGTGACGTGATTTAATTTGTACCAACAATTATGTAAGAATAGATTATAAAGGTAGATTAGGAATCACAAAAGAAGGAAGAAATATGAATAAGGGTAGATTAGGAATAAAAAAAAAGAAGAAACAGGAATATATTTTATAGTATAATAGATAATAGATAATAGATAGATTATTGAACATGTGCTGATTAATCGAATAACGTTTGACCCTGGAGGTAAGTTGAATATTGATAAGAACATAGACTTTAGTAATTGAAAAATAGAATCATCACATACGGTAAGTTTTAATCAAGATACAGTCCGTTCTCCACACTAAAACTATACAAAATAAAACATCTCCCCAAATGAGCTATATTTTAGCAGAAAACCAATCACATACAAAAGTAAAACTTGCATCTGTAATGCAAACTTCTGTAATCCTACTACTACCCTTACTAATTTTCTTCCTTAATGTCCAGGAATTGCAAGCCAATGTATCGCCAAATTTCATTCACTTCATTGATATATAATTATCAGCTATCCTTTAGATGTGATCGCATAGATTTTTTCTTTTCCTGGAGATTGTAAAGATTTCTGTTGTTGGGTTAAGAGATGTCAGAAAATATTTGGAGTACATGGAACTTTAGAAGGTTTCAAATTTAAAATTTCTCATACTCACCTGGAGAATATAGCTCTTATTAGTTGAACTGGAAAATATGGGGATTTGATTACGGTACAAAGTTTAGTCAGTTTTGTACCATACAAAGAATCAATGGTTGGATGAGAACAAAGAGAGTGGGCGCACATGAGTTGTTAATTTACTCTACAAATAGGTGGGTCCACATGAGTTGTTAAAATTGGATTTGGGGCACCACAAGTTTTGTTTGCCATAATTTGATGGCCATGATTTATCGTGGCAAAATAGATGACTAAGATGTTACCATGTGGACAAAATTTGAAATGAAAAAAATGCCAAAAACGAGGTGATTTTGGAAGGAAAATTGGTTACATCAAAATGTTGATGAATTACATCAAAATGCTGAAGAGTTACATCAAAATACTAAGGAATTACATGGCCCACAACTTGTGAAAACTGGCCAAAGACCAAATTGTGAGGCCCCATACCCGTTAAAATTCTACTTTTTCTTTAAAAACTTGTTTTGTACACTATAGAAGCGTCCAAAATATGGCTCTTATTAGTTGGTATGCACAGATGGTGAAAACAACTGAATTGAAAGGTTCCTTAATTTGGGCCAATTTCGTTGAGGTCTTGGGTACAGGGTTTGCTGGTTGACCATTTGTAAATAACATGCACAGCATGCCAATTGTGATTCTTACTATTAATAACTATATAAGAAAAAAAACGTAAATGTTATCTTTGCTACAAGAGGCAGCAAAAACTCCAGTGCGTGTGCATTTTTGTTGTGGATAATTGGAGATGAGTATTTTAGGTGGGTAGGTGCCAAAAGTGAAGAAGTTAATAGTTACAATTTATTTTTCCATATTGAATCATGTCCATCAACTTGTTAGAAATGGCGCTTGTGATTTTCCAAATTCGAAATGAAACATAACAACTAACAGGGCCTCATTCTACATCAGCAAAGCTTGAGGTTAAGAATACAAACAAATCAAGGATTCTTTGTCTCTTCCCTGCAGCCAGGATGAAAGTAAAACAGGAGACATTACTCAACAAATTGGTGCAACGTATTTTCCAGCAAAGGGTGCTCGTGAAATGAACCCAAGAACTAATTTGTTGGTAACTGACACTCCAGGAGACGAGTTTTTTGCCAAGCTGATGTCTTGAGGATTGGGATTAAGCGATATTGCGACATTGGTTGTGGATGTTATGCATGGATCGAAGCTACATACATTGGAATCGCTCAATATTTCGAAGATGAAGGCTAGATAGTTTATTATTGCCCAGAATAAGGTGGACAGATTGTGCTTGTGCGGTGGGACTTTTTGCTAGTGGAGAATGGAAAACATTGCGAACAGAAATGGAAGATTATCAAAAGGGCAGGGTATCCTATGTCATGACCTTGTTTTGGACTGCTGTTTCATGGCAAATAACATCAGTCCATTTGTTGAGGTTGATTTTTGAGGTTTCTTCTTTGTTTTCAAATGTGGTCAGTACCATATCTCTGCCGGTTATACCGATTCTTGCTGCCATATTCTTCCATGACAAAATGGATGGGGTGAAAGTCATAGCTCTGATACTTGCTAAATGGGACTTCCTTTCCGATATCTATCAGTACTACCTAGCCGACGTTAAACCTAAGTCGAAAACATCCATGCCAAATCAAGAATCCTCTGGTTCTCGTTCAGAGACTTCTTGACAGTATGACAGGTCATTTTGGAGCAGCATTGATCAAGCCAAAACTGATAAATTGTCATTAGGATATTGTCATTATTCTTTTTTAATTGTCTTGTATGAATACAAGTTTAGTATAACACATATGTTGCACGTGACATGTATGTCCATAGAATGATTATTGATAAATTGTTTCTTTCAATGTTAATAAGAAAAAGATATGATCAAACTATTTAAATCATTTTAAAGTATGTTAAGCTAATTGATATTTGATTTGGATAATACATTAATTTTATATAACTAAATAGAAAACCATACATTTAAATTGGTCGTGCTCCCATTTTTATTAAAAAAAAATCAAAATAAAAAAATAAAAGCTAAAACCAACTAGTGAAAAATAAGAACTTGTAAAAACTAAGATTAAAAAAATTTAAAATTGAGGTTTGAAAGTGAATTAATATTTATATGATTTTGTGGAATTTTGAAATAAAAGTAATAATAACAATAAAAGTAAAATAATAAGGGGTTTTTATTTTTGAGATTTTAACAAATAAAAATTAAATAAGAAAACAAAATTAAAATGAGCCTAAAATGAGGACTTAAAGATAATGCAAGATTTTATGGGCCCAAAAATAAATCCTCAAAAAGATTTTTTTTCCTAAAAAATTAGAAGTTACCTCTTGGTATTGGATTTTAGGAGTATCAAGTCACTCAAAAAGATTATTGAAAATCTTTTTTGGTACCTAAATGACTCCTAGTCTTTCAAAAAAAAAAAAAAAAAAAAAGAGTTTAAAAGCTTAGTTGAAATGAGAACTGTTGACTCAGATATCCAGCTTCTGGTAACCGTTGGTGAGTGCAAATTCGACTCCTTCAATCGTAAGGACTAAAATTGAATCTCTTTGGGCTAAAACACAGCACATTAAATCAAAGAAATTACAAATGAACAAAATGTACAATAAATGTCAATCAGAAAGAAATGTATAAAGTCCGAACCTCCCTTGTAATTGCATTTTCACAAACGATAATAAATAAAATTCACAAAAATAAATAAATAAATTAAATGAAGTAAAATTTACAATGTCGCAATATAAATTTCTGTCTCTTCTTTCACTAACTTTCCTAACTTTTCTTTTTAACAAATTAACTACAGAAATTGATATTCTTGCACACGCACGAAATTTACACTAAATGCAATAATCAAACAAAAAAAGTCAGAAATTCAACTAAAAACAAGTTAGGGCATTCTATCAAGCAATTGAAGGGCAGAATTAAAACATAAATTTTTCTCACATATTTTGAGGATTTTTAGGACCCCTTACAGTGTTTTTCGGCTGAAGATCATAGGCAGGTGATGTTCAGGTTGAATTGTAGTGGCTATTTAGGCACCTTTTCCTTTTCTACCTTTCTGTATATTTTCTCTGTTGCTTTCTGTTCATGTGTGCGTGTGTGTGAGTGTAGGTTGTTTATGGTTTGCATTTGATTGTGTGTGCTAAGGTGTGTGAGCGCACGCAGGTGTTTCTGTGTGTGAGATATGGTAGCGTTATGAATGAGTTGGGGAGTGTGTGTCCAGGTGGGGATGATGCAGGTATTGCTATGAGTGGTGAAGTTCAGGTATGTAAGGTATGAGTAAAAGTAGTAGTGCCTAGCAGTGAGTGTGAGCTGGTGAGTACAAGTGTGTTTCTTTTAGGTGTAGCAGGTGGGTGTTGCGTGTGAGAGTGTTGTGAGGTTAGAAGCTGGTGTGAGCTTGTGCACTGGTGTAATTTGTGTATGGTGTGAGTGTGGTGTTTGCTAGCTGTTGCGGTAGAAATTGCAGGAGTGTCTGAGTTGGTTGGTAGCTGGTGCTGGGCTTGGTATTGCAGGTTGATTTATAGAAGGTTTTCCGTTTGGTGCTGTTCAGTGTGCATGTGGACAGTGTGATCGGGTGGTTGAGTGAATGTGGTGCCGGTGGTTGGCAGCTGTGGTGGGTTCTAGTGTGGTTGAAGGTAGGTATTAAATCTCTTGCATATCCAATTCCATGTGTCTGTCCCATTTGGGGACTCACAATTTATATTTCTCACAAGTTGATGCTATGATAACGTAACAAAATGAATAGTTGAAATATGTGTTATGTAGACAAAATTGAATTGAAAAATTACCCAAAAAGGAATGCTTTTTGAAAAAAAATTGGTTACACCACAATTCTAGACAGTGACACTACAATGCTGGATAATTATACCAAATTGTTGAGCAGTTACATCACTCTCAACTTGCGAAAAATGGCAAACGGCGAAATTGCAAGGCCGCGTGTCCTATCAAAGCGTTGTAATTACTTAATGTGAATAGATGATAACAGTGGAGGAAACAGAAAAAAGAATGAAGGGAAAATTTTAAATTGAAAAATAATAAAGAAAAAAGGAGGAAGCAAGAAAAGAGCTAAAATTATCTCAGATAATGTTGGCAGCGGAGGCAAAACAAAGTTCATTAGTGGAACAGATCAAATTCTTTGTTCAATTTTTTTTGGTGCTCAATTGTGCATTATGACGTAGTTTCAAATTAATACAACATAATTTTATATTAGACATGATTAAACGCCTTAAACAATTGAAAAGAGGATTTGGACTACTAGTGGAAGAGTTAGAGGTGGTTAAAAAAAAAGTCTTCGTCTGCATTCTTTCTCTGTTTCTATTCTCTTTTTCTTTTTAGCTAATTTCTTTTTTTCTTTTTAGTGCGTACCATGATACATAAGAAGGTTTTTCCTTTTTATTTTCAGAAAGAGTAGTATAAAATCTCATAATTTTAGATTTTCTCTTTTATGTTTTTATGCATTTTTTCCTTACTTTTCTCCTTCCACTCCCAATTTTCTATTTAGATATATATATTTTTGGTTTATAAGGACAGCATCTCTGTCAATGGTAATTTTGCCATTCTAACGCCTCCAACGAGAACGCGTAAATGTTATTACTGATAAGGGAGCAAATGTAATTTGGCCTGATTTCAGTGGCGGATTAGTACTTTAGTCAAGCCTCAAAAACTCATTTTTTTTCTTCGGGAAACAAAAAGGAGGTTGTCTAAATTTTATTCTTAATAAAACAATGTGGAGTGGCATATTTGAAATTTCAAATGTTTGGTGGCTTTTTATTGCTATGTTTATAACTTTTGTCATCATTCATTGGTGTGAACGCAGTTTCTCAATTTGACCAGTTTCACTTGTTTTTCTTCTAAAAAAAAAAAGAAAAATCAGATGATGTTTTCATCCTACATACACAAGTAGTAAAAAAATACTACTCGTATGCAACTCTTCCTCGTGTTCTTTAATTATATTCGGAACGATTGTCACTTATTTCAATCAGATTATGCATATGGACAAATGATGGCGACAGAATTGGCTGGCTAAACGTAATTACAAGGAAATTTCTTCAGCACATTCTTGGATAATGATCAAGATTGGCAGGCGATTGCTATACTTCGCAAGGAAATTATTTCTTCCACGAACGCGGTCCAACAAGAACTCATCGTGACACAAAAAAGGTTGGTAAACTACAGTATCTTTGCATTAAGTAATAAAACTATTTCCAAGGTGTTTCCCATTCGTTTACATGTAAATGCTTTGCAGGTACGTCAGTTTTGACATAAAATAATGCACAAGCAAACATAAAATACTGAAATACAGTGGCCGTGATTGTTTAATAAATTTCAGTCTTATTCATATTCAGTAAGGCATGAAGCTACAATAGAACTTTGAATTGTGCGAACCTTCTTCCACACCTAGAGTAAGTTTTAGTAGTAACAAGAATGGCAGATGCTGTTGTATCATTCTTGTTAGATCAGCTCTCAAATTTTCTCCGTGAGGAGGGAAAGCTGCTAGGTGGGCTCAGACAAGAAGTCCAAAGCATCCGGGATGAGCTGAGGCAAATGAGAGCTTTCTTAAATGTTGCAGAAGCAAATGAAGAAGCCGATCCTAGACTCCAAGAATGGATCAAGCAGGTGCGCGAAGCTGCTCTTGATACTGAAGATGTTCTTGATGAATTTGTGTTTCGATTTGCTCGACAACAGTCAAATGGATTCTATGGTTGGACAAAAAGAGTTTTCAGATCCATAAAGAATCTCCGAGCTCGTCGCCGAGTTGCTTCGGAGATGCAAAGCATCAAATCCAGAATTACAAATATTTCTGAAGCGCATCAGAGATATCAATCCGAGTATAGTAACTTTGACCAACAAGTCTGTGGATCTCTGGCTGTGAATGAAACATGGCTCTACAGTAGGGATGATGCACTTCTCGTGGAAGAAGCTAATTTGGTAGGCATTAACGAGCCCAAACAACAACTCATTTCTCTCCTCCTTGAGGGGGATTCCCAACTCAGAGTCATCTCAGTGGTTGGTATGGGAGGACTAGGGAAAACTACCCTGGTTAGAAAAGTTCATGAAGATGCAGAAGTCAAAAAACGATTCCAAGTTCGTGCTTGGATTACTGTCTCTCATAGATGTGACATCACGGAGATTCTGAAAAGCATGATTCGGCAATTTCACGAAGAAATCAGGAAACCAGTCCCAGAACAAGTGGAACATTGCATGGACAAGTAATGCGTTGAAAACATTTGTCAAGGACTTCCTCCAAGAAAAAAGGTACGTAATTGTCTTCGACTGATGTATGGGACTATAGATCTTCTGGAATACCATAAGACTTAGCTCTGCCTGAAGGTATCTGTGGTAATCGTGTAATGCTAACAACACGAATAACTGATGTGGCCTCTGCAGTCTTGCATTGGATCTCACAATTGTGTCTACAGAATGAAACCCTTGTCTTTTGAGAAGTCTTGGACTCTATTTTGTAATAAAACATTGCAAGACAAATCTTTGTCCTGCCCATCTGAAGGATGTTACGCAAGTTATATTGAGTAAATGTGAGGGATTGCCACTTGCGAATTATTGCAATAGGTGGATTTCTAGCCCTTGAAGGACAAGAACAGAATTAGATGAATGGGAGATGGTTCAACGAAGTCTTGGTGGTGAACTAGAAGGTACTGGTAAGCTAGACCGAGTTAAAAAGATACTCTCTCTTAGTTATAATAACTTGCCTTCTCATCTCAAGACTTGTCTGTTGTATAGCAAGTTTGTTCCCTGAGGATTACTGAAATACAATGCAATCGACTAATGCAATTGTGGATTGCTGAAAGACTTCGTTCAAAGGAGAGAAGGACTAACAGTTGAAGAAGTAGCCTTGCATTATCCTCCAAGAGCTCAGTCAATAGAAGTTTAATCCAAGTGGCTTCTGCATACTGTGATGGAGAGGTCTCTGACTTGTCGAATCCACTGATCTTTCTGCGAGAAATCATTCTTTCAAAGTCGAGGGAGCAAGACATGGTGACTATAGTTACCAAACAATATACCTAGGTGGCCTGAGAAGGTACGGCGTTTAGTGATAGTATAATTTCTTCTGGTGAGATCCAAGAAAGAAATTGCTTTAAGCCATCTTCGATCATTAGTTACATTTGGATCCATGGAATCATTTTCCAATCACTTGCTATCTGAGATCTTATGCCATTCTAGGTTGCTAAAGGTACTGGACTTGAAAGGTGCACTATTGGAAGAAATTCCCAGATGAGGTTTTCCACTTATTTTATCTGATGTACTTGTGTCTGAGAGAGACAAATGTGAAATCTGTGTCAAAATCCATTGTAAAGCTTCAAAATCTTGAAGTTTTGGATCTGGTAGGAGCTAAGGTGAGGGAACTGCCTATGGAGATTCCTAAAGCTATGTAAACTTCGCCATCTCTTAGTGGTTCAAAAATGTGACTATCCCTGATGATTACATATATTATGGCTTCAGAGCTCCGAATAAAATTGGAAGTCATCTTTCCCTACGTACGTTAATGTACGTTGATGCAGATAATGATCAAATCATTAGTTAGAGAGATAGGAAAGATGGCTGAATTGAGAGAGTTAGGAATTACCAAGCTTAGAAGAGAAGATGGTAAAGAACTCTGCTCCTCAATTGAGAAGCTCACCAATCTTCGTAAGTTGAATATTTGGGCAACTGAAAAGGATGAGGTGATTGATTTGAATCATTCTTCATTTTTAGCTCTCCCATTCCTTCATTTCCTGCGTTTGAGGGGGCGGTTAGAAGCTCTACCACAAGTGGATATCATCACTTCAAGGCTTGACCAGGATTAGATTTGCTTTGTAGCGGGTTAACACGTGGATCCACTCAAAGCACTTCACCACTTACCCAATCTTGCAAGATATGTATCCTGAATCAGGCTTACCAAGGTGAGGGTCTAGTGTTTCATGGAGGGTGGCTTTTTAAAGCTCAAGCAATTGTTTATTGTTAATTTTGAAGCTCTGAAATGGGTGAAAGTGATGGAAGGAGCCTATGCCTCATCTCCAGCTGCTAGACTATGACAAACCTTAAATCAATGGAGGAGATAGCCTTGGGGAATTCCAACACTTGACTAAATATCCAAGTTCTATGTATGAACATGATGAATGACAAATTGATTGCAAAGTTACTGAATCAAAAAGAAGGTAGTGATGATTACCAAAAAATTGCTCACATTCCTGAAGTTCTCACTTGGGAATTGGACAGAAGATGGATGGAAGAAGGACCACCATGTATGGAAGAAAAAGAATGAGCAAGAAAATCTTTGCCATCTTTCATTTGTGCACCACCCCTGAACGGGCTACTCTCTTGTGAACTCCCTCTCTTTCTCAATGTGCAAAGCTGTTGCAAGCAATCAATCAAAGCAAACTTGCTTCTTCTCCAGAGTTTTCTTGCTATGGATGTGGGAGCATCAACTCCCTTCCTGTGAATTGTCAATAGCCACAAATTTTGTACTCCCATCAATTGTGATCATCTTTCACATGTATGCTTTGATTGTCATTTGTTTGATTGGCTGTAAAAAGTTTTTTTTTTTGTGTGGAGAAATATTATCTAACATTACTCTTATTTAAACTGTGCTAATTTTTTTTTTAAGGACTGAAAATCACACTCCTAACCAAGCAATTGATATCTGAGCTTCCCTTCATACATTTATAGTAACATTACATCTGAGTTGAGAACATCCTCGTCAGAACAACTCTCAGCTCAGACATTAGTGGAAAAGTTACGGAATAGGATAGGAGCATTCAAGCCGAAAACCTTCAACAAATTGCATCTCTGAGTCTGCCTACATTCCAATTTCCATTGTCTGCAATAGCAGATGAAATGGCCTTTAAAAGTTCACTATTACTGAACGAAAAGTTGTTGGCATTTCGACCACAATTTCCTCGTTCTAGTAATTCTAATTGACGCCCTGAAGTCTAATTCACATTTTCCCTTTCAACTAAGGATGTAATCAAGCCGAATCATGCTCGATCTTGACTCAAAAAAACTCCTGCGAGCCTACTCGAGCTCAATTACTCGAGTCGAGTGCCATCTCAATAAGGCTCAATTATATCCCTGTGCTCAATAAATAAATATATAATTATTAAATAATTACACATGTTAGATATGGCTTGTCAAACCTTCGAACTTGCAAATTAATACTTGAACTTGTTGGACCAATTGAGTGGTTCGAACTTGGCTCGAACTCGGCCTACTCAAGTTAAAGTCAAGTGTTGAACGAGCCGCTTGCGAGCCACTCTCGGTTCGGTTATAGCACTACTCCTAACTGTGCAGTTAGAATTCCAAAGACAAAGTATATACGGAAATACTTTTCGTTCCAATTCTTTTACGAACAAAACTAGTTGTCATCTCAATGAAGGAAAAACAAAGTTTTTTATTTAAAAAAAATAGAAAAAGAGAACATATACTATATGCATATCAAGAAAAAAAATTATGTATAACGACTAGAATACATTTGTCTATGATATCATTAGTTTCAAGACTTCAGAGAAGTTGAAAATTATTGCTTAATTACTGAACATGGGCTGATTAATCGAATAACATTTGATATAAGAACATAGACTGTAGTAATTGGAAATTAGAATCATCACAAATCAAGTTACAATCCATTCTTCAACACACAACTATACAAAATAAAACATGTCTCCCTAATCAACCTAAATTTGAGCAGAAAACTAACACCCATACAAAAGTAAAACTTACGTCTGTAATACAAACATCAATGACACTACTACTACCTTGTCAATTTTCTTTCAAACAGTCCAGGAATTGCAAGCCAATGCATCATCAAATTTCAGTCAGGTAAGAATGCTGATATAAATTTATCGCTATTCTCCAGATGTGATTGCATGGATTTTTTCTTTTCCTGGAGATTGTAACGATTTTTGTAGTTGGGTTAAGGGATGTCAGAAAATATTTGAAGAACATGGAATTCCAGAAATTGCTTGTACTCATAATTTGAATGAAAGGTTCATTAATTTGGGCTGATTTCATTGAGGTGTTGGGTGCCGGATTAGCTAGTTTACTATTTGTAAATAATGTGCACAGCAAGCCAATTTTGATTCTTACTATAAATAAACTAGACGAGAAGACAAGGTAAATGTTGTATTTGCCACAAGAGGCACCAAAAGCTCCAGCGTGTGTGAATTTTTGTTGTGGATAATTGAAGATGAGCATTTTAGGTGGGTAGGTGACAAAAGTGAAGAAGTTATAGGTACAACCGAGAGAAAATGAAAGTTATCATACAAATGAAAAATAACAACTCAATAGGGCCTCATTCTACAGCAGCAAAGCCTGAGGTTAAGGATTAAACAAATCAAGGTCACTGGATGTTTTTGTTATAGCAGAAGCTTTAAGATGGATTCTCTGTCTCTTCCCTGCAGCCAGGATAAAAGTAAAACAGGACATCACTCAACAAATTGATTCAACATATTTTCAGGCAGAGGGTACTCATGAAATGAACCAAAGAACTAGTTGGTTGGTGACTGACAATCCAGGGGACACGTTTTTCACCAATCTGATATCTTGAGGATTGGGGTTATGTAATATTACACTTGTCTCCCTTATTTTGAAATTTCCTTAACATATTTGGTCCAATTCAATTTAATATTAATTAATCAAGGAATAAACTGAATTTTACTTTCGATATTACCCTTGCAATAATCTAAAGAATTTGTAACCTCTTCTTGGCATCCTCTTGAAATGCCCTGTTAACCAAATAATTCAAAATTTTCAGCAAGTAGTGTTTTAAGAGGTGAATTATAAAAGGAGTACAATTTTAAATATATATATTTGTTTGCAAAGGTCTTGACTAGATACTTTTGTGTACATAGTATTACTTAATTTATAGATAAATCCATATTTTATTCATAAGCAAATTAAATGCTTTCCATGGTAAATTATAATAAATTAAGATCTCTTTATGAGCTTAGAGCTTCAAGTGCACCCTTTTCAAAATCCTTCCCTAAATAATTTGTATCACTTTCATTAGATTGTCTGGGGTAATTAGAAAGTAAAAACCAACATGTATCTTGATGAAAATCAATATTAATGGCCATAGATTAAATGTGTTAAAAAAAAAAACTCAAATCAAGGGATGCAAGTGTAATTTTTAAAACTTAAGGGACCTACGCGGAATTATAGAAAAAAGGGAAGGAAAAAACAAAGGCAGGTCAATGTCTCGAGTCTCCAAAAAGATCCCGCCGCAATTGAATTTCAAAAACATTCGAACCCAACCCCACCCCCCTGCCCCCAGAAAAGTATACAATACACCACGTGCATTGCCACGTGGTGTACTAGAACCAATAATTTATCGCCATGTGGCAATAGTGGGTCATACTTTGTATTATTTGGCGATGTGATTGGTTCTAGTGCACCACGTGCCACGCCACGTGGCATGCGTGGTGCACGCAATACTCACTCCCCCGCCCCCGGGCGACCTGATGACGACGGCGGCGACGACATTCCTACTAGGACTATAAAGGATCTCACACGTGGCGCACAACTCAACAACCACCGCAACATCACCCACCCAATCCCGCCCTCTCTCTCTCTCTCTCTCTCACTCTCTCTAACAAATAATAGAAAAATAGCTTCCGTTACTTTTCTCCGCCTCATTTTCTTCTGTACTTCGCCTTCTCTGCATCTTGTACTACTAGTACTAGTACTGCTGCTCTTATTCACCGGCGTCGGAGAATATTTTTCGACCGCCAGAACTCCAGAGGCGGCGACCGCGGCCGCTGGGATTGTGGTTCGCAGGGGAATGGAGAGTGTCATTGGACTGGTTAATAGGATTCAGAAAGTTTGTACTGTTCTCGGCTATCATGGTGATGATCGCTCTCTGCCGACTCTTTGGGACGCTCTCCCCACCATCGTCGTCCTCGGCGGCCAGGTTTTTCTCCTATTTCTCTCTCTATCTCTCTTTATAACATTTGCGAACACACACTTTCTGTGTTTGCGTGCGCCGGTTTTAGAAGCTGCCGGTGTAAGGATTCTCACATTTATTTGCTTTTTTTTGGGTAGTTTTTCAGTTTTTTGTTTTTAATTTAGGGTTAGGTGAAATAAATTGTAGAATATACGAATTCGTCTTATGGATATGCATAATATATGTGTTTATACGTATATGAATGTGTGTGTATATGTTTGCTTTTTAGTTATTTATTTTTAATTTGATCGTTTTGGATGGTGTTTTTCGTGCTTCATGATGTTTAGAGTTCGGGAAAATCATCGGTGTTGGAGAGCATTGTTGGTCGTGATTTTCTGCCTAGGGGATCAGGTATTCATTTCGTTTTCCATGCCTTTTTATTCTCAATTTTGGGGGGTATGTACGTGGGAGCGTGTGTATTATAAGTTATGCTGCTTTAGAATTGATTTATTAATAATCTAAGAGGAGTTAGTATTATAATGATTAAATTTGACGATTTTGATTTTAGAGCAGGATGAGTTTTCTATGGTGAATACTGACTGTCCTTGCATCATTAGTCATGGATTTCACTCAGTTGATTACGTCCTGCTTTGGCATTACAAGTTTATTGAAATTGGATTGAAGTTTGAATTAATCCGATCTATTTTCTTTACTATCCATAATTTTGAGGCCACCACTTTAGTTGTCAGAATAATAAAGAATTAAAAAATTAGGAAAAGGGAATGAAACTTGGAAACTTTATTTCAGAATAGGTAAGTGATGTCAGGGATGTTACAAGTAAATCGTGCATTAATAAGCTAACAATATGCATGACTCGATATAGCAAATATGTTTGTGATTTTGCCAGTTCTTTGATTTGGAAACTAGAACTTGATTGCCATATGCACAAGCTTTTTATTATTTTACTGACTCGTTTCTATTTTATGGGGGTGAGTTCAGTTTCTTTGGATAAGGATTTGCTAAATGCATTGGATAAGGATTTGTTAAATGCATTTGGAATTTATTCTTACTTTGTTTCTGAACTTAGATCATTAGGAATAGATGATCAAAGTTTGAAGATGTAGGATTTGTCAATCGGAGCCAAATTAGTTGTTGTACTTCATCAGTTTCTGTGCATCACTTATTGAATGAAGAATAAATTTGTGATGAATTTGATCTCTGAGTGGAAGTTTAGATAAAGTGAAGCTATTCATTTTTCCCCTTTAGTTTCATTTTCTGCTCTTAATATTCTTAGCAGCTACCATGTCAACCCTGTGGATTTCATATTGCTTGTAGGGATTGTCACGAGAAGGCCTTTGGTATTGCAATTGTACATGGTGGATCCAGGAAATGAGGAATATGCACAGTTTCTTCATGTTGGAGATAAAAAATTTACAGATTTTTGTAAGTTATTTTTGTCCTGCTTTTTTGAGATGATATCATTTCAGACTTTGTTGATGCAATGGCGAGTTTGCTAGCTACTGACATGAAGGTCATAAGTTCAACACAAGGAAGCAGCCTGTGTGTTTGCAGGTGTAAGGCAGCTTGTGAATAGCCCTTTTGAGGCCCTGCAAAGGCAAAAGCCTTGCTTTTTAAACTTTGGTCTTTTATCCTTTGAGCTGCACCAAAAGAAAATTACACATCCTTTTGTTACGTAACTATGTGCAGTCTGACTCTTTTTTGCGGGTTTTTTTTTTTTTTTTTTCTTTCCAAAGCCATGGTTCGGAAGGAAATTCAGGATGAAACAGACAGAATTACTGGGAAGACAAAGCAGATTTCTCCACTACCTATCAATCTCAGTATCTACTCCCCAAATGGTACATTCATTTATTTCTCCGTGGTGTTCAAATTGGCATCAAGAAACTGCAATGCTAATTTTACTATTAAATATAATTAAGAATTTCCATGATAAGCATCCATCAATGAGATTCTTTCGCTAAAGCCTTTGAACTCTAAGATTGCAGCATGGTTATTATGATTTACAATGTGAATATGCTGATTTTTTATTTGGAGAAACTTTTTATTGAATTCCTAATTGTTATAATTAAATTATTTTGTGACATTTTAATTTTTTCTGATTTTCCTTTTGTTCTCTGTCCTATCCTTTCTCTAAAATTTTTTATTTTGTTCTATTTTTCAGTTGTAAATCTAACATTGGTCGATTTACCTGGTCTAACCAAAGTTACTGTTGGTATGTTACCTCTGCTTATTAATTATCTATCCAGCCTTTGCTGCATGGTCATAATTTTAACCTTAACTATGCAAAAATTTACAGAGGGACAGCCGGAGAGCATAGTTCAAGAAATTGAGAATATGGTTCGTTCATATGTAGAGAAGGTACTAAAATGTTCTAATAAATTATGGAGAATATAAAGATAGCTAGGCCTAATCTATGTAAATTTCCTTTAGTCCTATTGATTAAATGTCTATAATAATATTGAAGCACTTTACTTTGGTTGTGCAACTTGTTATCATTTCTTATCCTCTTCTTTTTGGTGAATGAATATCCTTACTAGATTAGGGAGCGAATGAATGTAACTTCTTTGGATGGAGACCTGATAAATAGGTTCTAGTTACTATGAAGTGTCATTTGTGTTAATGGTGAACAATTCTTCTGCAAAATTGTGTTTTTTTTTCCGAGAGATTTATTTGAAAAAGAAAATTTTGCTGTTGTTATGGCACTTCTTTTAAGCTGTTGCAGACATTTGAACCAGAATTTAACATTCCAATTTCTAGATTTGGAGAAATTGCAGTTTGGATTTCCTTAGTTGAGTATCTTGTTTCTGGATGTAGCCAAACACTATCATTTTAGCCATAACTCCTGCCAATCAAGATCTTGCAATGTCTGATGCAATTAAGATTGCACGAGAAGTTGATCCAACAGGTATTTTTTGTGGTAGGCCTGGAGTTACTCTTAACAAATCTCAGTGCCTTCTCGGCATGTTAATGGTTCCTTTCCCCTACTAATGCAACCATATGCAGGTGAAGCGGACCTTTGGTGTGTTGACTAAACTTGATTTGATGGATAAAGGAACCAATGCATTGGATGTAAGTGTGTTTACTAAAGACTTCTTTAATTATCCATATTTTAGCAAGAAAACTTGGATGCCAGGACAGTTTATTTGGTGTTTATTGTTTCTTATGCCTTACATAAATATTCCATAAGTGCAGTAGTCATTAGTTATCTCTGTTTTTTTTAACTGCATTTTTTTTTTCCTTCTTGCAACCTCTTCTAATCTTAAATTTTATGTTTACATAATTGCTAGATTCATCGACTTCTAACTGACATTCTAGTAATTAAACATGTCATGATCAAGCTATGTTTTTTTAGGCTAAAACAAGATGTCATTAACATTTAGTTCGTACATGTTATTTAAGTTTTTCAGGAAATTGCTCTTTCATCCAGTTATGCTTTGAGTTGTAGTTCTCCAAGACTACTAGTTTCCTTAGTTTCCTATAGCGCCATGTATATTTGAATTATTTTCTTTACTGTATTTAGAGGCTCGATATTTCTTATATTGCGTTGAAGAAAAAGCATGAGGGTTAAGTAGCTGAATTTTGGAGGGACACTCACCTGATTTGGAGTTTGTTTCTTTCCAATAATGGATGCCGAAATTCAGGTCCTTTTTGCTTTTAAGGTGTTACGAGCTGGAAGTGCCTTGTAAAAATCTAATTAAGATGCAGTTAATTTTTATATTTTGTAGAGAATGTGTATGAGTATTTGCTTTCCCGAGGCAGCTGCAGAACTGATTTTCAGTATTGCTTCTGCTTGCATCTAGAAGTTCGTCAAGAAGCAACCACCATGCCATAAACTATGCCATGTATTGTATGTGTAAATATCTCTTATAATTATCAGGCAATCAATCGGTATTCCCACCTTATAATTTGCTTTCTACTAAAACATATAGTTAGTAATTTTAAGTATGGCAAGTTTTATCTCATCTTGTGAATGATTATGAGAACTACTCACTGAAGTGACCTAGCATCGGTTTTTCTGAAATGCCATTTCTTAGATTCATAATCCCCCCGCCCCTTTCTCTCTCTCTCTCAAGATTCATCCTTGTATTAAGGTACTTGAAGGAAGATCATACCATCTACAACAGCCCTGGGTTGGAATTGTGAACCGTTCACAAGCTGACATAAACAGAAATGTTGACATGATTGCCGCCAGGCATAGGGAGCGGGAGTTCTTTGCTACAAGTTCTGAATATGGACACTTGGCCAACAGAATGGGTTCAGAGTATCTTGCAAAACTGCTTTCAAAGGTATACAGTTCACTTTAGTTGTGCTTCCAGAACCCACAAAATACGTGCCACGGTTTCATAAAATGTTAAGAGTTTAATAACTGACTATTTACCTATGTATGTTGAAATCTGTGTATTTTCAGCACTTAGTAATCTGTAATAAAGGCCCGCCTACCTGGCATTATGGCTTTAATTAACAAAAATGCTGAAGAACTCGAATCAGAGCTTACCTACCTTGGAAAATCTGTTGCTGCTAGATTCAGGGGTGAGGCAATATTCTCTCTGTTTCAGGTTAATTTTGCTAAATATTATCCGTTTGTTTGGATGTTTTTAGGCAGTTTGATCAATTTTGCAGGCTTCACTTATACACTATCTTGGAGCTCTGCCGGGCATTTGACCGAGTATTTAAGAAGCACCTTGAAGGAGGGTATATAGCTCATTTTTCTCCTCAAAAATTAAAAAGAAAAATAAACTAAGGTAGAAGGGAAGGTAGTAAACCTTAAATGAATTATGCCAAAGAATAAAATGAACCTCTATAATGGGTTTTCATGGATATCATTTGCTGCCAGCTTTAATGAACTGATAATAGTACAATCATAAAGTTTGGAGTTCAACCATTTCTCATTGGTAGATCATGCAAACACCTTCCTGCATGGATTTTGCCAATGTTGGGTATTCGATTACTAGGACTATTCAGCTAATTGTGAAGAGTTTGGACTAAAGATGTAGCGCTTTCTACAGAACTTATTTCTCATTCTGTTGAAAAAAATGTGTGCATCAGAAAATGAAGTTTTAAAAAATATTAATATAATATAATGCATATCATTCTGTTAATTAAAGTTTGGGAAATGATTTTTAAGCTCATCTTAAAGATGCCTTTCCTACCAAGCATTCATGCTTTCATATGCCTTTGTAATAAATGCCAATAGGAAAACTGCTATTTGAAATGGAAAGTAGGATCTCTTTGGAAAAGATTATGATACAGATGGAATTATTTGTATTAAGTTGAAGTTTTGGAGACTATTTGACAAAAGTCTTATGAGTATCTTATCTTACTATTAATAAAGCATGAGGGAGTCTTTCGGTGTTAAACTTTTGTCATTTTATGCCAAACCAAAATTGCTTTTCAGAATGTAGTTTGAACCACACATCACATATAATCCGAGTCGTCTTATTCTCCAAATAATGCTCAATAAAATATTTTACTCACACAATAATTTGGTATACAACAAAAATTAAATTTTGACATTTATTTTCTAAAATCTGGCACATACATAGGGTGTGCATAAATGACTAGATGCAATAATATGCCATCTCACTCATGTAACTTGATCAGTTCAAGTTTCCAAGAGTTTTAGCCTTGATACTGGTTTAACAAGGATCTCTATAAATTGGTAGTATCATCTCATTTTACCTTTTTTTTTCCTTCCTGGTAACAAATCTGACTTCCCCAGTCATGGGTGAATCAACTTAAGAGAGAATCCATTTCTCTTTGATGTTTACGATAAGGGAATTGATTAGACTGTCTAAGTTACTTTCATTACTCTTCATAGGCGGCCAGGAGGAGATCGGATTTATGGAGTTTTTGACTACCAGCTCCCAGCTGCTTTGAGGAAGCTTCCTTTTGATCGCCATTTATCACTTCAAAATGTTAGGAAAGTGGTGTCAGAAGCAGATGGTTACCAACCTCATCTTATAGCACCAGAGCAAGCGTACAGACGCTTGATTGACAGTTCTCTTAATTATTTCAGAGGTCCAGCTGAAGCTTCAGTAGATGCAGTAAGTGCTTCCCTCTACATGTGTCATTAGGATAATAGATTCTCATGTACCACTTAAGCATGCCTTCTTTGGTTAGATTAATTAGTGTTGTCCAGGAAGGAAGAGTTATTAATTGGGGGTAATTATTTTTGAGTGCTACACGCATTTCATAAAACTACCACATTTACATTATATTTGGGTTGAGGTAGCCAGCAGCTGCAAAGTCTGAACACAGGAACTGATTTATATCAAGTGTGATAAATGTTACAAATGGATTAAATGAAAGTATTGCAGGCAAACGAATTTTCTTTCATCCAAAGAGACAGTTGCTGCTTCTGCTTTAGTTTCCAAAAAGTAATTGCTTGTTTTCCTACCCTAATTATGGCAAATGGTTATGTAGGTCCACTTTGTCTTGAAGGAGCTTATACGCAAGTCAATGGGAGAAACACAGGTTTAAAAGTTAAAAAGTATATTCTTTCTAGGTTTCCTAACATTTATTCATCAAAACAAGGTTAATGGAAATCTAAAATGCAGGAGCTGAGACGTTTTCCAACTCTCCAAGCAGACATTGCAGCTGCAGCAAATGAAGCATTAGAAAGGTTTCGTGATGACAGCAAGAAGACTGTGTTGCGAATGGTTGATATGGAGTCCTCATACCTGACTGTAGATTTCTTTCAGAAACTCCCGCAAGAAGCAGAAAAAGGTGGAAATCCAAATGCCTCTGCTGCTGACCGATATACCTGAGGGGCACTTTCGGAAGGATAGGTTCAAATGTTTCCTCTTATGTGAGCATGGTGTCTGAGACTCTCAGGAATACAATCCCCAAGGCTGTAGTTTATTG
Organism: Mitragyna speciosa; assembly: GCA_024721245.1. Lineage (NCBI taxonomy): Eukaryota > Viridiplantae > Streptophyta > Magnoliopsida > Gentianales > Rubiaceae > Mitragyna > Mitragyna speciosa. Next base: position 4,971,391 of record CM045559.1, read on the forward strand.
TCAAGTTCAGAAGGCAAAACGAGCTTTACTAGATCACTTTTATATAGAGCTTGGCAAAAAGGAGGTAATACAACTTCTTTGACACTTCAAGCGAAGGATACCATTTAATTGTTTTCTTCTTCTTTCAATTTTCTCTTTGTTTTTTCTTTTCTTTTTCTTTTTTTTTTTTTTGTTGGGGGGGGGGGGGGGGGGGGTGTTTCCTCATCGGTCTAATTTCCATGAATATCTGTTTGGGAATTGACTTTCATATTATCTGGCATGGAGATATGATACAGAGATAATAGGTTATTTGTATCAATTCTATAACTTGAGAGTGCATGCTGTATGGTTTCTTTAGCAGATAGTTTTTTTAAGAACTATACTGACGAATTGAACAAAAGTACTTTTCTGAATTGTATATATTTTAGGGGAATTCTCTGAATCGTATATTTTAGTGAATTCCCTATATTGGCTCATGAAAATAAGTCAGTTTACGTCAAAACTATTTTTATTTGAAGTTGCCAAATATAGGCATAGAATGAGGATTATTGTAATTCTTTTTATCTTGTAGGGCCGCCAGCTTGCTCAATTATTGGATGAAGATCCAGTATTGATGGAGAGGAGGCAGCAGTGCTTCTACGAGGCTCAACTTATACGAGGCAGCAAGGGAGGAAATCGATTCAGTGCTGTGGACAACATGAGATTGTATATTGTAGTGATTCTTTTAAGCAGTCATTGTCATGTAATGACGAATAAAATGAAAGATTATACTTGCTCACATATCATGTTTAGTCACAGATTGTATATTGTAGTGCTTCTTTTAATGCATCATTGTCCAATCCAAATAGAAAATTCTTTTTTTTTTTTAAGAAAAGAAGTGTCACACCCCGTGCCCGAGTGTAACACGCCTCGTATTAGGTTTACCCAATACGCAAGGCTCGAAAAATTATCAAAGCAATTTTAAATCATAGACATCATAAATATTAAAATACTCCAATTAATATAAAAATCTTCCAATAATAAAAATTTAACATCTGCAAAGTCATCAAACTTTCTTAGCAAAAACAAAATAACACTAAACATGAAATAAACTATTGTCATCGGCTCAAAGACCAACTAACTATTGCCCACATAAACTTTGCCTTATTGATGACTAAGTACCCAGTTATCTTATTCCGAACTAATGATACCTGCAAAATAAATAATATAAGTGGGGTGAGCAACCACTGTGCTCAGTAAGCAATTCCATCCCTTTCTCACTAGTTTGGGTAGTTTATATAAATATACACAGTACATGTATTCATTTTGTTACACACTATTCATAATCACATAAAACAATAATACACAATATATATCAAAATTGTGGCATATCAAACAAATCATAATCCATGCGTACATATCCATACAAGAGTATGCTCAAATTTTCAAAGTAGGAACTATTCATTCTAGATATCTAGCCTAACTTTTCTCCAGTTAGGAGAGTCATAAACATGCTTTCATAGACTGACTACTCACCGTCAGGTAGGTATATCGAGAACTAATTCTCTCTAGTGTATAAAGAATAATCAGAGCCAAACCACAATGTGTCATACATTCACACATCACGCATACACGCCCATATACATATAAATAATCAAAGTGCCACGATATATAAAGAAATTTTTGCACATATTACATGCCCATTTTGAGTTTCATATTACGAAATATTCACGAAAGAAATAAATATATATATGCAAAGAATTTTCCAAAATATGAGAAAGGGTAGGAACTACCTAGCTCGAAATCCAAATCCAATCGTACTAATTTAGATAACCTTGAATCCAATAATAGTCACCACCTAATTACCATAAAGGAATATACAAATTCCACCTTAATAATTATATCTGTAAAATATTAAAACTTGTAGACCTATTTTATCAATAGTTCTAAAATCCCAACATACTACTAGAATATATGTAGTCTTATTTGACTACTTAATAGGAAAACTAAGGAGGCGTTTGGTTCAAATTCCTCAATCACTATCACTATGTGTATCATTAACCCTATTATGAGTATGTGTTTTGATGATTCCTGGCGGGTGTCAACTAGCCAAAAATTAAATTTTATTATTTACCTAACTCTCCAAAGTGAATGTGTATAGCAGCGAGTAGGGTCGTCTCCTCAGGGAAAACTGGTAGAATTATTGCTTTCAAGAAAAATGCAGTAAAATTGGGGGGAGAGTTTTTAGTCAATTTGTAATTAAATAATAAGACAGATATGCAATAATTAAAATGAAATTAAAGTAATAAAATAGATGAATAACAGGCTCTGGTTACGGAAAACAATCTCAGCAACGGTTCATCCAATTGATCATCGACACATAGGATAACTCATGTATTTACGAATAAATCAGTTATAGCAGTTCAGCAACCGCTGTACCACCAATCTTTCCATTAATTACCCGGTAGTTAAGAGACGCTCTTAGACTACTTCGCTTGCTAAATAGATAACCCTAGAGACGCTCGTAGGATTTAATCTAATTGCAGCCTTAAAACTAGAAAGACCCAATTCTAGTTAACAAACACACATGCGGGTTCATTTAAACTAGATTAGTTATTTCCATGACACAGATTAGACTACTTGTGAGGTAATGAAATTGTGTCATTCGCCACTGATATCAAAACATCCAAATACATACGGACCAGATGTTTCAATTAGCAATAAATCATTCAGACAATTGAATAACTGGCCATATTTATTCAATTAAATTAGAACAATTATAATCAATAGAAAAATAGAAAATAACTAAATACCCATGAACACATGAATTGCAATTTAAACAAATATCAAAAGATCTCACAATTGTTATGAAACCGTGCTTTGATTATTCCGCAACCAGAAAGAAGTTTAGCTACGATCCATGAAGAAAACGCAGCCAAAAGTACCCATGACAATTGTGCTTACAAGTCTTGAAAAGAAAGAGAGAAGAAACTAAAACCCTAAAAACTAAACTAAAAAAACTAGCGACTACTCAAGAAGTCGTTCTTAACTAAAACTTGGGATTCCTATTGACTATTGCCTTCCTTCCTTTATTCACCTGCAGTCCAAGGAAGTTACAGTCTTTCCTTTTGTCTTTGTTTCCTTCTCAATCTCATGCCATATTTGGTGGAAAGGAAAGATTTTCCTTTCCTTCTTTAAATCCAATTCAATTACCAATTAAGCATAGAGAGGAATTTACTGCTGAAAGAATCTTCTAAAATTAGGAAACTAATTTTAGTTTCCAATTGCCAATCAAACTCCAATCAACGATACTCCAAATCTCACAAAATCTGCACTTCCAATCTGGATAGGCGTGGGCGCGCTTTACCGCAGCAAATCTTCTGGAAAATTTCCTTAAAAGATCACTTTCCTCATTTGAATCCTATTTGCAACATAAAAACCAAATAATAATAAAATCTATCATTTAGCATAATATTTGGCTATAATTAAGACAAGATCTCAACAAATAATATGCATAATTAACGCGCTATCAATTCCCCCGAACGTGTTTGGTTTAATAATGGAATGAGTATCATTATAAAAATACTTGTTTGGTTTACTGGAATAACTTTCAAGTAAATTTTAAAAATTTTAAATCTTTATTTATGATATACATATTTTTTAGATTTCTTATTTTGTATCTTTTTAAAGAAAATTGCTAAAAAGATTTCTTCAATTTTAAATATAACCATAATCTAATTTGAGTTTTATACAAATGATAATCTTAAAACAATAATTTTTATTGTATTAATAGAGAGTATTATATATCTTTGATTTTCAATTCAATTTTTTATTAAAAAAATTTGAATTTAAAAAAAATATTTAAAAGAATTTTTATAAAAATTTTATAAAGTACTAATAAAAAATATTCAAAATCAAAAGACAAAATATTCAAAATCAAAAGACAAAATAGAGAGAGAGAGAGAGAGAGAGAGAGAGAGAGAGAGAGAGAGAGAGAGAGAGAGAAATATATTGGGGGGTGTGTAACTTAAAATATATGTATTTTTTAAGTAGGTGTATTTTTGCCTTTAATCATAAGAGGTAATGGGTTTGATAGAATAGTATTTTGGAGGGAATCATTAACACCCCAATTAATCACTATCATTCCCATTGAATGATAGTGATAATTGTTTAACAAACATTAACAATAGGTATCATTACTTATGATACCCATTCTCCTCCTTGATTCCCTTAAACCAAACACCCCCTAATATTAATTAACCCATAACCAATGATTGACTTAAGAAGTTATATAATAAATAGAAAATTAGATTAATTAAACTAACCCAAAGAATTTAATTCAATTAGACAATGGACGCCAATTGTTACCCATAAGTCCTGTCAGATTACAAAGAAACAAAGTCTTCAATTTTTCATTCATCGGGGCCCACATTTGGTTAATTCGTGCCAAAGCTGCAATTGCCGTTTGATTGCAACCAAGCCATGACCGAGGGCAACTGCATCTGTACGTTTAAGTCATGCCTTTTTCTGCCCGTTGATTTTTTTTTTTTTTGCTATGGCTCCACCACCCACAATTCCGTCCTGACCAGAACCCAAATATTGGACTATCTTGTTTCCGTTGAAATACTATTGTTTCTGTTGAAGTGCCGTGGACCATTACAGACTAATCCCAATCAACACAGCCATGGCAATTGCTTTCTTTTTCTTTTTATTCTTTTTGTTTCTTTTTTCTTTTTTTTTTTTTTAAACACAACAGAAGATCAGATCTGTAAGTATATATACTATACTCGTTCTTAACAATTCATCCTCTTGTTCAATAAACTAAAATTAATTCCTGAAAATAACATTTAAGTATTGATTCTCCCAAAATATCTTAAACTCTAATTTCTCAAAATCTACAGTTCAATCTCCAATTCTAGACATAATTAAAACTTAAAATCAAGAACCAAACTCACTTTGTTCGTCGTAGGGATTGTGAGAATAATTGGTAATCTCTGGATTTGCGAATTTTCTAGTCACTTTTTGTTCTTGCTCTTAGAAAAAGACGTTGTTGTCTTTTGATAAAAAGAAAAGAACCTTTTGTTATTTTTATTTTATTTTATTTTATTTTTTGAGCCTCTCTATTTTCTCCAAAACTTTAAAAAGTATGTAAAATATCTTTCCTACATTTTGCACTTAAAGCCCACAACATTGGGCACGGGTATTTCAAGAAGAATGTGAACTTTAGATTCTATTGGCATCTTTTGCATTGTTAATGTTCCTAGGTGGCATCAATTGTCCTGTCTATGGATGAAAGTAATGGCAAACGAAATGCGTAGTACTCAAGCCGAAGGCAGGTCTCGGTTTCAGGCCACAAATTGTTCCTGTAGTGTAAATGCGAGCTTGGATCCTCATCCCATTTTTTCATATTCAGTCTTTGAAGAGACCTGAATATTCCCCTATAGTGTGTTCAAGAGTTGTGGCAACTCTATCTGTATATAGAATTTTTGGTACTTTTGGAATGGCAAAAGCCAGAGATAAAAGATCAATCCGCTGGATGGCAAACATCATCTGAGATGTTCGTATACGTTTTTGGGTGTCACTTTGTGATAGAGTTTCTAACCCATTTGACACACTAGTTTAATCTAGATGGTACTTTAGGAAACGTGAAAATGGCTAAGGGAATGATTATTATTGCCCTTCAGATACAAAGGAAGAAGTTCTTTACACTGACATGCCTACAGGAATTCATGCACTTAAAATGTTGATCACCAAGTGCAACATTCACTCGAGCTCTGTTTCTTTTGTAATTCACGGAATATTTGTGCTTATAAAATTATGTTATTCACAATTGATGTTAAAAACGAAATCAATAGTTAGTATTGCTGAATGGAACTACTGCAGAACTAGCCATAAGAAAAGGTATAGAATCCAAATTTGTAGGCGTAAAATGAATCAAGAAATTCACAATTGAAGTACTAAAACCTACAGCAAAACATGTTGGTTTGAGTTCTAGAAGAATTTGATAAGACTTGATTGCCTTGGAAATCGTAAAACATCCAAATTCTTGCAGGAATAGAAAGCAGCGACAAGAGCCTTTTGAGTTTCCAAGTAGCAAACCACTATCACTTGAATACTAATAAGCAGATGCACTAAAATTTCTGATTTCGTTCTATCTCAAAACCAGAACCATAGAAGTTGGGCCGCTCTATACCCGTTTCTAACAAGATTTAAGAGTTTAACATGTTGTACGTATTAAGAACCTCGGATAAGTCATCTAAATTGTGTACTTAAATCAAATTTTTAGCATAAAAGATGGACAAATGCAAAATGGCAAAATTGCAATGCACCCACAACTGCCGCTCCACATAACAAAATTCATAAGATCTGCATATTGTATAAGCATCACAGGTTACAACTAAATTGTTGGGAATAACTACAAGTGATATATTTAACTGATGCTCAGTCATCTCTCAATTATTTAATTTTATCAACTTGGACTCGTAATCTAAAACAAATGAAGGTTGATTTTGATGTCCAGAAATCCAAAGCCTCGACTCTAACCCAAAGTCACGTGATGGAAGTTGATATAACGTCATCATGAATTAATCTTAGATGGTCCCAATGTCATGTAACTAGGGAGAGCATATATAGCTTCTCTTGATTGTGGCTTTTCTGCAAAGGATTGATATTATTGCACCATTCTTCACTTCTTAGCAAATGGAGTACGTGTTTTAAGCAGAATCTGTTGCTCTACCTGATTTCTTGTCAAGCTCTTCCAATGCTGCCCATAACTTTAAATCTTCATAGTTTTTTATAAGAAATGTAGGCTTTGCTTGATTTAGCAATTCTTCAGGATTTCTGGTTGTTAACCCAACAACAGGCATTCCAGCTGCAACCCCAGCTTTGATTCCAGATTCAGAATCCTAACCAACGAGAACTCAATCAAGCACAATTTATTTAGGAATGCAGCATAGTAGTTACTCAAACAAATTTGTGAAAGAAGTCAAACCTCAAAAACAACAGTGTGATCCTTCGAGACCTGGAGTACTTCAAGTGCCTTTAAGTAGGGGTCAGGGAATGGTTTTGCACGCTCACAGTCGCTTCCAAGAATAACAGCTTCAAAAAAATCTGAAAGGCCAAGTAATGAGATCATCAGTTCAGCATTTGGTTTTGGAGCATTTGTAACAGCAGCCCGTCTCAAACCACGATCTTCAATCCATTTCCGCAATTTGTACAGGCCATCAATCGGCTTCAGCTGCTCCTTTGCCAATCTGCATTTTCCATTGGAAAGAATATGTAAGGCAATATTAGTCTGAAAATTAAACGAATATGCTTTGTGAAACAAGTTCAAGTTATAACATGATAGAAAACTCTTGACTAGAGTAGGTAACCTTCTAAACATAGCTTCCTTGTCATCACAGAATTTTAAGCCTCTTTCACGATCACCCGGGAAAAGAAAATCAGCAATATCATCATTGTGCTTCCCAGCAATATTCCGAATGAAGAATTCTTCAGTAATTGGAACACCACCATTGTATCCTATCTGTTAAAAACCACACAGCTGTTAAAATCCCAGAACTTAGATTAAGAAAATGCATTTCACTAAAGCTAAGAAGGATGGATAACCATATTGAACCCTTAACTGTTGGATGCAACAGGACCCACAGACTAAAAGCATAGTTCACAGACTAATAACAAAAAATCACGTTCAAGCTAAATAAGGTGCTTTTTTAGGTAAATAAAATAAGGTGCATTTACTTGTGTTTTGCATGCTTGTAGCTTGTTGATAACGTTATTATTGTCAAAGACAAACTAGTAAAGATGAAATGGAGACCAAAATTTATACCTCTTGAAGCATTACTTGGTAAGCACAATGATGGAGGGGATCTGTGTCACAAAGTGTTCCATCAACGTCAAATAGCACTGCTTCAAGAGGAAGCAAAGCTGAGAGAGAGAGGGGGTGCTGCTACCCCGAAAATAAAAAACCGTGAGAATTTTAATTCATTATGCTGAAGCAGAAAAAAGTAATTAAAAATTTTAACACCAGCAGGATCAAGTCAAACTTAAGGTTCTCTCAGAAGTATTATCTATCAGAAAGTGCATAATTACTGTAATAGAAAGTACAATGAATGTACTCTACGCTATAGTCACAAGATGACCTTTTTTTTGGATCATGTAAGTAACCAATTTTGCACAGAGAAGAGAACACTAGCATTCTGCTACTATGAAGTTAATAGTTTAGAAGGGAAATGCCCACACACACATGCATATTAAGTTTTTGGTTTCGCAGTGATCGTAAGCATTTTTTTCATCTTAATTTTTGTTTCTTTTATATATTTGCATCAACACTTACTCAACACTTAACTCTCAACATTTTAAAAACAACAATTCGCCAAAACTAAGTCCATGCCTCCTCTACATAGCCTTGCCAGACAATTTCGAATATGCTTTTGCCCAATTTAGCGTTAAAGATTGTTTTTAACAGTTGCATCTCAACATTTTGAAGCCCTGAAGTTAGCTAACAAGTCGGTCTCCAAATCTTAAAATTGGGATATTTACTAGTACACAGCTTGGTTCCACTGCCATCTTCTAAGATACATGCAGTATTTCTGTATCATTAACTTCTCAAATTTTGATTAATAAAGCCTCATATCTACTAAGAGCATACTATAAAGACAACCAAAATTTCAAGAAACCACTAGAAAGGAAAATGCAAGTACCATTTCAATTTTGATGAAAGGATAAACACATCCACAAATGTGCAAGAACCACAAAAAAAGATTTAACAATTTAGATCATATGGTCAACCAATATGATTAAATAAATATGCATTCAGGAGAAAAAAAAATCCAGATTGAACAAAAAAAAGAAAAAAAAAAGGCAAGAATAAGAGCAGTCTTGAATTTACATCTAATAGTGGACGCATAACAATCAAAATTTTCCGCAAAATCGCATAAAAAACAAATAAAAATCCAATTGAGCAGGCAAAAATAAAAGAAAAATGGAGAATCCGGATGGAAAATAACCTGTCTGCACAGTTTTCTGCAGCAGAAAGCGTCATTTTCTAAAGTGCTGATGAGTTTGTTTTGGCTTTTTCCTTTGTTTTGGTCTTTTCTTTTGTTTTTAAGGACAATTGTGAGGAGTGCAATGTTATAGTGTGTTGTGATCATGAAGATGGAAGAACATATATAGATGCGTGGGAGAGAAAATGTTCCAGAGAATCAAGAAAAGCAGAGCGCGAAAGAATCGCGAAGGCGGCTTTGTTTCTTCTTCCCTCCCACACTACTTTACAATTGATAGGAAAATTGCCGAGTGAGTATTGCGTGCACCACACGCGTCACGTGGCGTGTCACGTGATGCACTAGAACTAATCACACATCGTCAAATAATACAAGGTATAACCCATCATTGCCACATGACGATAAATTATTAGTTCTAGTATACCACGTGGCCCATCATTGCCACATGACGATAAATTATTAGTTCTAGTACACCACGTGGCAATACATGTGGTGTATTGTATACTTTTCCAAAATTGCCTCCCTTTAGTCAGCGGAAGATGGCATTTCTTTCTTTCTTTCGTTCTTTTAAAATTGTTGGTTATTGTCATTGATGGCGTCATCATGAGTAATAATCAAGTTTTCTTATGAATATAGTAATTTTTTTGGTAAAAATTTATCATTTCCTCAAAAAAATTTACCTTTTTGTTTTCTGGTGTTTAGTGACATGATATCACTATAGTCAAATTGTAAAGGAAAAAAAAGTGACACATTTAGTTATGAAACAAGGCGTTCTATTAAGAGAATCCAATAACAGCATTTTACCAAGAGAAAGAATCAAGTTTTCTTTTGAAAACTATTTTTTTTTTTTTTTTGTAAAAAATTCACTTTTGCAAAACAAGTTACCAATTTTTTCTTAGGTAACATAACGATGCATTATCTTCAATTTGTAATTGTTTTAGATAATTATATATAATATCGTAGATAATGTTATAGTAACACGACATCACCATAATGTCTTTGTTACGTTCTTAGTAGAACTTATTATTTCATAACTAAACATGCCACTCAAAAAAAAAAAAAAAAAAATCGACTGTTGATTTGATGCTAAATCGATACAAAAGCATTATATTTTGGTTGTTGATGAATAATCTAAAAAATTGCACATCTCAGATTGTACAATGTCTCTTTGATGCTTTGATAAAATGTGTACGTATTAAAGAATGTATACAACAATTGAATTGAATTGAGTATTAAACTATCAAATACAATACTTGATTATCGAGGACAGTATTATTTGGCGATATGATGAACCAAGTAGGGTCAATCTTGGTTTCTTTCTTTATTTTGTCCTATAGTGCATCTATTTTAGAACATGAATTGGTTCTTTTATTCTTTATCCAAGGAGATTTTACTATCGAATTCATTTCTTATTAGTCTTTCGACCCTCAAAATTTGAAGCAAGTAACTAAATGATTTCCAATATCACATGATTACTGAATCAACTTTAGTAACCAAACATCAAACAACATTTTAATCTACACCCTATCTGAAACTCTAGAATTCAGATATTTAAATAAAATAGGTATGTGTATAAAATCAAGTTAAAGATTTAAGATGTCATGGTTGTATCACGGTTCAAGTCTTTAATTACGATATCAACATTTATTTTTCTCCCTTTTTTTTGAGAAATTTTCTCCCCATTTTTTGTTCGTTTTTTAAGTTTCCAAGTTGACAAAATTCTACTTCGTGTGTAATATTATTTCGGTGTTGAAGATTAAAAAAGATTGCTTATATTCACAACTAATATAAATTTTTTTTTTCAGGAACCAAGGCTTTTTTATTTTTTATTTTTTATTTTTTAAGAATCATATTCATTAATTTTTTGAACGTGAAAGTGAGTAACATAAAAAGATGATTGAAAAATATATTTAAAAATATTATCTTAAAATAGTGACTGTGCAAGCAACTCAATTCTCTCACGAATTCTCTTGGCTTTTGTTTTGTCTCTTTAGACTAGGTGGGGTGGGGCCTGCCAAGCGTGGAAAAACATGTGCACGTGAAAGGGTGCGAAGTTTCTTCGAGGTTTCGTGGAGCTAGGAAAAGTCAGAGATATAAACCTATATCCAAACTGACATCTTATCGGGCTAGAGTCTCTATTTTTATTTGATTTGGTCCAAAACAAAATAATCTAATTGTTGGGCTGGCACTTAGGCCTATTTTAACATATATTGGGCCTACCCTGGATTTGCTGATCAACAAATTAAACGTCCATTAGCATTAATGAGTCTGCCAATTTTATCCGAACATGGGAATATATGACGTAAGAGCATTACCATTAGGTATAGTTTATCCAACGGCCACCAAACCAGCAATATCTAACAAATAATATCTAACAAATAAATGTTTTGTTTGGATGGTTGTTTTTGGAGAATTTTTAAAAAATATAAATATGTAAAAATTTTAAATTTTTTATTATAAATGTATTTGTGAGATAAAAAGTTAGTTGAAAAATGTGTAAAATTTTTAAAAAATATGTTTCTTAAAAAAAAAAAAAAAAACCAAACAGACCGAGCCAAAGGCTCTGATTGTTTCCTTTTTTTAAAGAATATGCTTGTTTAAAAACTGAAAACACATGTTTCAATCATTTTTTTTCCTTACATACATATTTACAACAAAAAAACTCTAAAATTGCTACAAAAAATATCATTAAAAAAAACTCTTAAAAAACAACTAAGAGAAAATGGAAGGATTTCAATTGAATTTTAGCTTTAAAATTCGCCTACAACTTTCAAGTTGATTATTTAATTTCGACGAAAAAGAGTAGCTATTTTTGCTTGTAATTATTTAATAAATAAGGACTCCCAGTTGAATTTTAGCTTGTTTAAATTTTTCTAACCACTTTCAACTTGGATATTTAGTTTCCACCGAAAAAGTAGCTATTCTTCCAGTAATTACGTAAAATACAAGAAAAAATAGCTAGTCTTCCTTTTTGTTTTACATAAATAGACCTCAATTAGCCAATTTTAGACATTGTGATCCGAATATAATGGTGAAGACAAAGGTGATATGCTTAATTTGCATAACAAAGTGTTTGCTTGATTCGATCTTATTCACGGCGACTAGCTAACAATTTTTTAGAAACATAAACGTTGTGTGCAAGATTTACCCAACAGTATGACTTTGCTGCTCAATAATAATTAGTCTTCCAATTTTCCAATTTAATTGTCAATTTTCTCAAAGAAAAAAATATCAATTCTTCTTTTTAGTCAATTGGTAAGATTTTTTTTTTCATTTTTTGAACGTGTTTCGAAGCTATATTTTGCTATAGTGGAATTGCATACATGTAGAGAGATTTTTCCTCTTCATTTACCAGTTCATTTGATTCACTATCGTATTGGATTTTTAATTCCGAACGCATGTATATTGGTGCAAATTTTGTCGAGTATTGTCTTTATATGGAACTGTCTCTACTTGTTCAAAAGTTTATTTATACGTGGGAATTTACTCTAGTACACCCGAAAAAATAATATATTTTTATAGAGTACTAGTAAATGTCTGTGAAAAATAATTTTTTTTTTAAATTATCATTGAGAGTTGAGGTACAGCGATTATTGCCCTTTTGTCCTTTGAGTAGATTGTGAATTACATAAAGCAACTATACACCTTATCCAAGGCATCAAAATAAAAGCGAAAACAACCAAGTTTTTTTTTAACCTTCTCAATTATATATTGCTTTCGGCGGAATTTATAACAAAAATTTGCACAAGATTAGGATTGAAATTTTGTTCAATTCCTTTACTTTGGCCCGTAGGGATATATTCTAGGCAAAAGATTAGATATCATATTTTTTTGGCTTATCTATTTTGTCGCGTTCGTTTAATTTGCAGCATGCCTCTCTTTGGTCCATTCGGTCATCACTAACTAATTGTGGGAGCATTTCAACACAATTAATTCACCTCAACACGGAATTGAAATCGATCAGACACACTTTGACTTTTAGCCTCTCCTCTTCCCTAGAGAAACAAAACTAGATGGGTAGAACAGAAAGTTCAACTAATTACGAACAACAATTGAGTTACTCTTAATTATCATAACCCAAAAATTAGTAAATATCAATAAAAACTTATCTCTTTTTGTCAAAAAATTTCATGACTATAGCATTTCTCCTAGTCACATTTTTTTTAGTTACTTCTATGATCTTGCCTCGATTAGGTTTTCTAACTACTGAGCTACATCCATCCATCCTACTTAAACATTTAACCTTTTCTTGTTGGATGACGCTACTGGACATATATTGCAAAACTTCAAGAGAACAATTGCCAAGTAACTTGTAGAGAATTCTTGAAAAACACCAAAAGAAGAAAGGAAAAAAGAAATCTTGAAGGCTTAGGAGATTGCGGAGAGACCCTTTCGTGGCATGCATCCATGCATGCATGAACATCTAACAATGTAGAACATAAAGGTCGTGGATTTGTAACACAACTAGCTTCCCACCCTGCTACTTCCACATGCCAACAACATGAAACGTGGCACAAAGAAAAGGGAACATGATGGTAATATACTATTTGAGAGGGGTATAATTTAAAAAATTATATAGGACAAGCAAAGAAAGAGGAGAAGACCAATTGGCCTGTACGAGGGAACCATAAACATTGAATATATAGAAGAAATGTGATAACAAGGATCAAAGATGTCAGGGGCCACAAGGAGCACTGCCGAAGGAGTGTTTTACATCTGCCACCTGTGAATCAAAAGGAGGAGGAGAAAACAAGACCAAATTGAACCTTTTCTCCAAGGAGGATGAGGGTGGTGTCGAGGTTGAGAAACTTGAGGAGATAGTAAAGAATCCAATGGGCGAAAATCATCCTGTTTTTGATGCCGGCGAGGAAGAAACAAGAGAGACTTGGGTATTAGTGGAACGGGCTAAATATAGGTCATGTATTTTATGGTTTTTAAATTTTTTTCATGTTTGTGTTGATAATTAAGTTTGGGAAGTGTTTTTTTTTTTTTAAGAGGCTATATAGATTGATGGTTTTAGAGTTTTCAGGCTTAATTTTCCACTACACAAGTCTAGGTTTTTGTCCCTAGCAAAGCCTCTGTAGAGTTTTAAATAATCTGTATAATGGATCATTTTTCCTCTCATTATTTTTTGAAAGTTGGTGATTTCGTTTATTTGTCTGTGATTAAACAACTTTAAGCAGATATTTTGCCTATAAAGGGTGCCCAAAAAGAAAAAAGAAATGGATTACTTCTCCTGATAGAATATTTTGTTCTTGTTGATCCAATGATTGCTAGCTAGGACTAGGATGAGATTCTGCCTTCTGTGATTTATACGTATCATGACCCTCTAGGAAAACTGTCTGGGCTCAATAGTCAATTGCAGTAGTTGCTGGCGGCATCATCATATCATATACATCAATGTTGTGTTGTAGCAATGGTGTGTTAAAATCCGGCAAATTTCTCTAATTATTGTTATTTTAAAAAAAGTACCCATTTTGGGGTTACTTTTTTTTTTGGTTCCAGGTTTATAGTCGCCGCACATAGTGTATGCGGCGATTGCTTAATTTTTTTTTTTTTTATTCCACGTGTGCAGGTGTATGTCAGAAGGGCTATTGTGCAATAATTGGGCAATTGTAAGAGTCACCGCACAAGATTTGTGCGGTGACTCTCACAATTGCACAAAAATTGCAACCTGAATTTTTTTTTTGTTTTTTTTAGTTAAGGGGGCCTTTTGTGCAATTTTGGGGCAATTGTAAGAGTCACCGCACAAGCTTTGTGCGGTGACTCTCACAATTGCCCAACCTGAAATTTTTTTTATTTTTTTTAGTGGAGGGGGCCTTTTGTGCAATATAGTGTAAATTGTGAGAGTCACCGCACAAGCTTTGTGTGGTGACTCTCACAATTGTTATATAGGTTCCGCATATAAGTGCATGGGATTCTATTTGTTTTATTTTATATGATTGTATGGTAAAAAATGGATGTGATGATTCTATTTTGCTTTTTTTTTTTTTTTTTTTTTTTGAGAATGGTTACTTACACATTTACAGTCACCTTTACGTGCTTTAAAGAGAAATGACTTTGTCAAAATTGCATAACATTGTCTATCAATGATATTTACCATTTAATTTTGGGGTAGAAATATATTTACCATTTTCTATCAATGATGTCAATGACTTCGTTTTATTAATTTTGGGGTAGAAATAAAATGATCTGAAATATATTGTTGGTGGCATTGGATAGCATAACAACTGTGGCTTCTTCTGTTTTATTCAAATTTTATGACCTTCATAGAGCAAAAGGTCAATAATAGGTTACGGATGGTTTATGAAAAATACCAAAATTATCATATCACCTTGTGACTGTTGATCAGCAAATTACGTATTCATCTTTCAATAAGGGTAGATAGTAATTTCTTGTACTAAGAAATTGTCCAAATGTTTATGCAAATTGTCAAAAAATTGCACAAAAGGCCCCCTCCACTAAAAAAAATAAAAAAAAATTTCAGGTTGGGCAATTGTGAGAGTCACCGCACAAAGCTTGTGCGGTGCCTCTTACAATTGCCCCAAAATTGCACAAAAGGCCCCCTTAACTTAAAAAAAAAAAAAAAAATTCAGGTTGCAATTTTTGTGCAATTGTGAGAGTCACCGCACAAAGCTTGTGCGGTGACTCTCACAATTGCCCCAAAAATTGCACAAAAGCCCTCCTGACACACACCTGCACACTTGCACACGTGGAAAAAAAAAAAACAAAATTAAGCAGTCGCCGCACGTGGTGTGTGTGGCGACTATAAACCTGGAAGAAAAAAAAAAAGTAACCCCAAAATGGGGACTTTTTTTTAAAATAACAATAATTAGAGAAATTTGCCGTTAAAATCCTAGTCGACCGGACTAGGACTATATCTTGATTTCTTCTAACAACTCAACAACCCATGTTGGCAACTAGGCAACATCGTACGATCCTACATGAATATGCTTTCCATGTCATGGCTGATGTTTTCAATGGATTAGTTTGCTCTAACCCTACATCATTGATACGCAATCAACCAGCTTCATTAATCGTAAATCATGGTCAGCTGGAAATTAACGGAAACTAACCTCTGCTATGTGGAAAAGAAAATTTAAGGCTTCTCTTCTCCCGAACAGAAAATTTTAGGCCTATTCTACATTAACTGAATTGGCAAATAGTATGTTTTACGGGGAAACTATATCAAAGCTGAGCCATATATATGCAATGATCGGCATTGATTCTTCAAACGTGGATTTTCTTTCAAGTTCCACCCCACGATCTATGCGGTAACCAATACCCTACCAACCCGTAGAGGGAAAATGTTGAAAAGGCAGCGATCTTATATAAACAAAAATGCATATTGAAATATTGTCCGTGGAAGAAACGTTAGTCAAATGAGTAAATCACATTAGATTAGACTTGGTGCAATTTACATGAAATGGTTATTTCCAGGCCACATGTTGATACAATGTAGTTTCATATTTAACACAATTGAACACCATATAAAATTGAACAGAGAATTTGAACTGGTACTTCGGATGTTACAAGAAATTAACAAAAGTAAGAAAAAAGTTGTCATTATTCATTAGAGGGAAACAAATCATTCTCCTGTAGCATAATCGGTTACTTGTTTAAACAGATTTTAACTTGATCTAGAGACTAGTGCCTTCAAGCTTAGGCATAGTACCATACTTATCCGGAAAATACAATCACCACTTGTGTGTACAGTCCATGCACTAGTAGTTGAATAGTCTTTGTGATAACCTGAATAGTAAATGTGGGACATTATTTATTGGAAAATTCTTATAAGAACTGGGTTTCACTGGTCTTACCTGTGATTTTGTAATTTAAATAGAGTCACGTAAGTATAATGATGCATGCTGATATAAAAGAGTGATGTAAAGTAATACAAAAATACTTATACGACTCTATTTTCGACCATGGGTTTACAAGCAGGACCATACGCATCCATGTAAGAATTTTCCTTATTTAACAGACTCTTCAAAGACGAAACTTTTGGTGCAGAAGGACCTAACTGGTCCATATCACTTCAAGTTTAAGCAAAATTGAAGACTATTTTGTTCTGATAGCGAGACATTTACCATTCACACAGAGGCAGACAACGCATTCAAGGGGCCTTGAACCGTGGACCAGATGGTTTAAAATTCCAAACTTGCTAAGCAGTTGAAGTAAAATTTTGCAGGTTATGTTTGTCTAACGTATGCTGCTACTGACCGCAATGATTGTCACCATAGAATTCTTGCTCTCACAAAACGTCCAGTCTTGAAAACTTTTGACATTGGAATCCGCCAAATGAAGAAAATAGATGGCTGACTTTGACAACATAAAGACTGCGTACTACATAATTCGCACAACAGTATAGTTTTCACATTTTGAAGGTGTCAAAATATGAGAATGAAAAGGGAGAAGGGAAGCAAAGTGAGCTTCAGCAGATTTCAGACTACAATCAAGAAAAATAATAAAATATATTTGGTCAAGAAAGTGGTTTTTCTACGTAATTCAAAACTTCGTAATGCTCAGGTCTAAGAAGGTTGCTGAAAAACAAACTTTACAGAATCCATTAATTCAAAATGAACCTGAACAAAATGTCAAAGTTACAAGTTTTACTGTACTGGAAGTAGTTGCCGGTTTAGCTCTATAAATATTTCAGAGCTTACCACTTCTTGTGCAACAACTTTTAGCTTTATTTACCTCCTCCCCTGCGTTGGCAACTTACTGCTACAATGGCACACCTGAAACATTTCTTGATCTTTGTTGCACATTTCCTCTTCAGTGCAAACGCTTGGATACTCTGAGACATGTCCTGATTGTTTTATCCATTCTCGTGCAACTTACTACCCAAATTCTGATGAAAAAGGAACAGAAGGTGAGAATCAGGAGACATGAGTCTGCACGTGTGTCTCATGCTTGCATTTGCAATTGTATGGTGAAATACGTTCATGCACATCAATCACTAAACAAATTTTATAATGAATATGATTGCAGTTGGGGAATGTGGCTTCGGTACTTTTGGAGCAACAATTAATGGGGGAGATGTTTCGGCTGCATCAGAACTATATCGAGGAGGTGTAGGATGTGGTGCTTGCTATCAGGTGATTACAGATTGACAAAACAGATTGAACTGATCCGGATGGATGAAGTATAGACTTTGTTTGTGTATGCTTATCTTTATTTATGTCTAATCTTTCTAAAATCTTGCCTTTGATCAGGTGAGGTGCACTAATAGTCACTATTGCTCGGATAAAGGGGTAACTGTAGTTATAACTGACCATGGAACCGGTGATCATACTGATTTCATCCTAAGTCGGCGAGCTTTTAGTCGTATGGCCCAAAACACAGATGCATCACCCTCTCTACTAGCACTGGGAATAGTTGACATCGAATATAGAAGGTAAGACAAGATATTCAATATGCCCTTGATAGAGAGCAATGTTAAAATCAGCCAACTAACGGAATTCTTTCCTCAAAACAGGGATCTCATGCAGCTATCCAAACAAAAACATTACAATCAAGATCGATGAGAGCAGCAATAACCCTCACTATCTGGCTTTTGTAATCTGGTACCAACAAGGAAAGCTGGATATTACAGCTGTGCAACTATGTGAGGTATACGTGTTTTCCCCTCCTACGAGTACTGGAACCTATTTCTTTCTCATGCACCGAGTTTGTTTGAGATTCTCAAATAATTAGCTCAAAAGGAACAGTTACATTTTGTTAACTCTGAATCTCATGAGATGATATTTGTCTTTCTGGTAAGATGCATGTAACTAGACTCCTTGACCATTGACATTTTCTAAGTGCAGACCCAAAACTTTGTATGCAAGCTATTGGATAGGAGTCATGGAGCAGTATGGACAACCACCTCACCCCCAAGTGGGACCCTTATCGATAAGGATGCTATTTAGTGCTGATGACGGAGATGAGACATGGGTAGTCCCAGTCAATAACGTACCCGGAAACTGGAAACCTGGAGACACATACGACTCAGGAGTACAAGTAAATGCATAGCCAAACAAACTTAATGTTCTTGTTGTATGGTCATTAAGTCCTAGGCATTCGTGTCTTTTCACATTTCATTTGTTCCTGTTCAACTTTGGTTAGGATATGGTAAAGCAAGCAAGTTGGATTTATCATGTATTCATTGCATTATTGCTGACTGGTAAAACTCTCAATAAGAAGAAAATATAGGTTGATGCAACACCTTTCCAATATATGCTAGTTGGTTCTAGCCTAGTTTGTCATATAAATTATTTGCTCGCATGGAGAGAAATCAAATAAAGGGATTCAAAATCTCTATATTCAGGATTGCTAACAGGCAGGACCCAACCATTTTATTTCCAATGTCTTCGAGTAAGGCTACCATAGCTTCGTACTAACCATTTTATTTCCAACGTCTACAAGTAAAGCTATCATAGCTCCGTAGCTTTGCAAATCTAGATGTTGATAATGTCTCTCAAGATACTCGTTTTCCAACTATTTCTGAACAAATTGACAAATTTTAACATGAGTCGCCTATGGGTTAAAAAAAAATGATAGACATCCATAAGCTAAGTCTCATCTTGGGCTGCTGCTTCAAGTACTTGAAATGTATGTACCATTTGAAAACAGGAAGCGATCGAAGTACTTCAGAAAAAAACTGGGTAATCATGACTTCGCCACAATAATATTATCTGTATGAGCTATTATAGTGACCAAGCATGAAAATCCACACCATCATCTTCGATCAGAAGCCAGGCTAGAAGTTCTGATTCACTGGTATTTCAAGCCATTTTTTTATCTCGACAATTTTTTGCTTTTGTTTTTACCAAGCTCTGTCTTAAAATAATATCTCTGTTTTAATATAGCTCTGTTCTAAATGTAGCTCCATTTGCTCAATAGCGCCTCCTTCCATCATGCTATCAAACAATCTCAAGCACTCGCTATAATCCTTCAACTTCACATAAAGAGCCAACATGGTATTCCAAGAAACTATATTTCATAAATCCATTTGCTCAGGGAACATCCTTGCCCCATATTTATCTCCAATCCTTGTTACCGTTCAATCATCGTATTCCACGTTCCCAAACCAAAGTCCCGAACTCATATCAAACACCTTCCGTGCAACCGATATTCTTCAACTAACAGAGCACATACGAATCAAAACCATTCCTAGCATAAAAATCCAACTCAAACCCACATTTCACAACATGGCAATGAATCTTCCTGCCACATCCTAACAAACCCCCATCAGCACAAGCCTTAACTAACTTAGGACAAGTATGATTATTCTTAAAGATGCAATTTTTGAGCATTTAATTTATAGTAAAAAGTTAATGCCTTTTCTGGGTCATCGAATCTCACATAACCCCTAATTATAATAGTATTACACAAAAATGCATCTGGGTTTTCAAGATTATCGAAGATTTTAATATAAGAGTATAGACTCTGAAGAACACTTCTTCTTTTTAGGTCGGACCGGCAGTACGGGGGTGGTGAATGAGGCCTAAACACCTGGAAGGTAGCATTCCTTGTCAAGAGTAGAAGTCACACTTCTTTGCTCATTTATCACTCTTTAGGCCCATTCTCATGGGTAGGCAAGAGTAAGGATATCGATTGGACCTCTTGACGCAGAGTTTGCAAACTCCAGCACGGCCCAAATAAATAATCTTTACAGATTACTCTGACTTATGGTCACAAGTATAAAGGCTCAAGTTCGAACTGATTATTTAAATGAGTTTCGAATTTCGGGCCAGCCTACTGCTTTTAAGTTTCCATTTTCATTTATAATATTTCTCAAAATATGTTTTGGTAATATACATGATACAGGTAATTAATACGAAAATGAATTTTTACCAATAAAATATTTCAAAAGATTTTTGTGTTAACTATGAAATCGTTGTAAAAAAGTGCCCAACTTACTAGCAGTGTTTCACTAACTTTAAACATTAAAAGTGTAGTGAATGTGTATAGTTATTTTACTTGTATTAGATGGGCCAGGCTTTAATCAGAAGGTCCAAGTACGGTATGGCTCTATTAACCGTCCTAGGGTTTGGGTGTTCTGAAAGGCTTGCTAGGGACATTTTCTCAACAGATTATTTCTCCGTATTTTTAGTTTCTGATTTTGAAATCTTTATTTTGTGATATATTCGTAATTTTTTTTATCCCATATTTGAATTTTTAAAGCTCAAATCATGAGTAATTAATTTTTTGCTTTTTTAAAATTAGTTTTTGCAAAAATCAAATTCTGTTGAGAACAGATCCTAAACACCATCTATGCTCAAAATATTTGGCCATTTTAAATTGACTTGATTCGGGGAGACGTTCTATACATTTGTCAAGGTAATAAAAATTGAAGAAATCAAGCAAACTAATGTCAGCAAGCGAAGTTGAATGACATCTAGGTTTACTCGTGGTACTGTTCTAAAACTTTCGAACAATTGCTTTAACTTAAATTTTGAAAGACAAATTTATGATCTTTGTATAGTATTCCAGTAATTATAATGAAGAATAAATAAATAATCCAATAAATTATAATGAAAAATATGCCTTTAATAATAACAATAGTGCTTATTTTCTCCCTGGCTTTTTTGCGCTGCTTCCATTACCTTCGGCTTCAACCGATGGAAGAATACCAATTAAAAAAGCCAAGTACAATGCATGAGTTACGCTTTTCTTTTGAAACATATTATAATTGTTGCACATATGGCGGAAGGATTCGGAGTTAGGACATTAGCTGTGATATTACTATATTTAGGTGATAAAGAATTTATTAGAAAATGATTTATATAAATTTTTAGAACTAGATATCTTATGTAACATTTGCCATGAATAAACACAAATACTGGGGAAATCTAGTGGAATGATAGTTGGTACTCTTTGTATTCCATCGTTTTTCTCTAGGATTTTTAATCTTGTATCCACGTATTATACTCTTGTTCATGCGATATACATGTATCGCGTAATCTCCAAGGAAGTCGGCTATAAATTTGAAGAAAAGAACTTAACCCATTGTTTTAAACTACCACAAAAAAAAAAAAAAAGCGAAAAAACAAAAACAAAGGTTCACGCGGTAGCTCTAGATTAACACTCTCCATGAGCAATTTCAACACTTCCAACGCTCTAAAGTGGACAGATTGGACTCTTGGCTGTGCCGGGAGACAACATCGGGTGACTTGAAAAGTGACCAATCAGGCACGAGAAGATTTTCCTTCCAAAGAAAACGGGAGAAAATGGTGGAGCCGAGTCTATTCAGTATACGCGTTTTGCGGGCCTCAGAATTTGGCCATGACAAAGTCCAGCAAATGGTCTACCACTACCGCCACAAACTTTAGAAGAAATTTCTTGGAAAGATTGAGCATATCTTACCTCACTGTGCAAGAAGAAGTATTAAATGCAACGCGTTTTTAAGGAGAAATTTGTTAGAAAGATTGAACATATCTTACATTATTTGTCATGGCTAAGGATACCTTTCAACGTATTAAATGCATCACGTTTTGCATTAGCACTGATAATTTATTATCACATGGTAATTGTAGGTCACACCTTTTAATACTTGATGACATATAATTAGTTATAATACGTCATATACATGTTGTACCTAATACTTACCCCTTGTGCAGTTGGGACTACTGCATGCATGCACCAATAATGAGTTGTGTTTACAATTGGACACTAAAAACTAAAAATATGTAATAAGTATGAAGGTAGCATAACAATTCTTTGTTATTTTTTGAATTTGATCTGATAGTAATGGTACTAAAAATCTCATGTCAAGAATTTTCGTGCTGGAGTTTGTTTGCTCAAATGTCATGACTACCACTAAAAGAAAATAAAGGAGGATATTTAGCGCGCAGAGCAAGAGAAGAGGATTATGTATCTTGTCCTATCTACTTTTCTTTTCTTTTTTGCGAAAAATTTATCCTATTTACCGTTAATCCAAAGATTTAGAGACAAAAGTTTCTAAATGCTAGCAAGTATAAAACGTAGACAAATCTAATGTCTTGATTTTTAAAAATTATTATTTATAAAAAAACACGTTTTTTTAGCATTAACAAACTGTTCTTTTTAATCATTACTCAAAGAGTCACCGTTCTCTTTTTGCGTCAGATAGAATGTTTGGAGCTAAAAATTAAGAAAGTTTTCTTAAGCTCTTGCTCGGGAAGTTTCCCTTGTTCTCCCTCCAAATTTAATTTTATTGTTAGACTATCAAAAAATAAATAAATACCATTTTATAAATGGGATCAAGAAAGGTAATAAATTTGACAATAAGATTGCATCTTAAGGGGTAATTAACATGGTTAATATCGAGAAACATTCAATACATGTTATCATATATTCCCTTCGTCCCACTTTGATAGGCTTGTTTTTCTTTTTCATTCGTCCCAAATTATAGTCCACTTTCCAATTGAAGAACATAATTAACTTTTAACTTCTCTAAAATGTTTCTATTTAATTACTTTGTTATAAGTGAAATAACTACCATATTAATATAAGTGCATAGCAAACCGTGGATTCACATATCAAATGGATTTAATTTGACTTATGGTGCAATTTTCTTTTTTGTATTTAATGTAAATTTTTAATGATTAATATAAAGATATTTTAGTAACATCATAGATTAAATTTAGTCTTTCAATAAAGTTAACTAATCTTTCTTAAACTGTGTGAAAAAAAATATAAGCCTATCAAAATGGAACGGTTTTTTTTCACACAGTTTAAGAAAAATTAGTTAATTTTATTGAAAGAATAAATTAATCTATGATGTTCCTAAAATACCCTTATATTCATCATTAAATATTTACATTAAATACGAATAGAAAATTGCACCGTAAGTTAAATTAATTCTATTTGATATGTGAATGCACAGTTTACTATGTACCTCTCACTTATAACAAAGTAATTAAATAGGGGCATTTTAGATAAGTTGAAAATTAATTGCATTCTTCAATTAGAAACTGGACTATAATTTGGGATGGAGGGAGTTTTTTATAAAGACTCCGTATAAATAATTTAATAAAAATATTTGGTATTTAGTTATGTTGATTTTGTATTCAACTGCTTTTGATTCATGTAAAATTTATATTATGAAATCTAAAAAGTGAAATCTTATTTGCATTTAATTTTAAAATTATTCAATTTTAAAAAATGAAATCTTATTTATTCATGTAAAATATTTTCATTTAATTTTAAGTTTAAAAAAATCAAGAGTTAAAAAGGGAAAAACAATTATAAATATTAAGATACTACATTTTTCAAATAAAAAATTAAAGGTAATTAAAAATAGGCTATAATATTTATATCTTAATATTATTTTTTCATTTGTTCAGGTGTATTTTTTATCTAAATTATCTCAAATTCGTAGAAATATGACATTTGGGGGGGAGGGGGGTAAACATCAATTAAAGGTAATTAAAAATAGGCTATCGTCTTTTTTTTAATAATTTTTTTCATTTTTTCAAGTGTATGCTTGATGTAAATCATCTCATATTCATAGAAATGTGAACTTTTGTGGGGGTGTATTCGTTTTTTTTTTTTTTGGGGGGGGGGGGGGGGTGTGGGTATGGGGTAGAATCAGGATACAAAGTTGATGTTTTAATTGTTCATGCTTCACCATTGGATATTGAAGCTCCTACCTAATAGTTGGTACTCCCATGCTTACTTACGGTACACGGATTTATCAAATGTCGGTAAAGAGAAAAGAACTACACTACCGTTGACTTTTGACAGAGGAATAAAGTTCAGTAACTATGCTTACCTCCCCTGAGGTTTTCCATAATTGTAGGAATCTATTTTTAGGTTTTGAAAGTTACATTTATACTTTTTATGTTTATATTTTTTTATAACAAAAACACATATTTTGATAATGTAACCCAAAAACACTAACCAAAAATTTTAAAATATCCATAATCACTTTTAAAAACAAACAATAAAATTTTTAGTTTTCGACAAAACAAAGAAAAATCCTTAACTCAATGATTTCTACCCCTTTAATTAAGCTTCCCAAGTTATTTAAGCCTTTTTTTTTTTGGTTAAATTGGTGATCTCTTTCTTACTAATATATTTGTTCACAATATTTTGATAGATAAAAGTGAATTCATTTAGATCAGTCAATTAATTGGATTTTGGAGAATAGAATTTCGTAAAGACTGAAAATTTGGTGTGAGAATACTAGTATTTTGGCATTTTATGAACTAAGTAATAAATTTTTTAAGGTTCGATTTTCCTTTTTAAAAATAATTAAGGGAATTTTAGGGTGTTTGGTTGGTGTTTGTGGGTTACATTATAAAAAAAAGGGTTTCTTCCTTTTTTTTTATAAAAAATATATATAAAGGAGGTATAAATGTAATTTTTAAAACCTGAAGCAAGGTAACTGCAATTATGACAAACTTCGGAGAGGTATGTGAAATTTTCCCTTGGCCATATGCATAAAGAGGCAACGGCATCACTTCAGCTTCATTGTCTTCTTAGGTTCTCGTTTTACCTCCTTATTTGGTTGCACAGTGGAGTTAGTGTTAGCGTTGCAAATGCTCAGTTCTCTCAATCCTTCTGTAAACTTGCCTGATAACGTAACTCTATGCCGCAAATTCATTTTAGTATCCGATTCTATTTCTTTATTTTGCAGCTCCATAATTAACTTTTCTTCTCTGCTCTCTTGCACCAGTACGAGTCCCAGGCTCCAATTAAGAGCAGAAGCGCGACGAAGTAATAGTCTACAATGATAACAACTCGAATTCGGAGGTTATATTTTCCACCTACCTCCCACATTAATTAGTTGAAGTATGATGAATATATGGACTAATCTATTGTTCTAAATTTTCAAATTGTTAGCATCTATTTTTTCTTGGTACTATAAATTTCCTATTTATTGTTGTTTTTTTATAAGTCTTTTAGTGATATTGCTGGAGAAATTTGTGTGTTAAGACTTCGAACTCCAAAGAGCTCTCACCAAGTATCAATTATCACAATTTTCGACAAAAGGGGGCTCCAGATACCAGGAAATACAATTGTCTGCACAAAGAAACAAATATTTCTTTTTGAATGACCAAAAGTGATGATTGAGAACATGTCGGAAAAATATTTGAATTCCTCTGGTTTAAATGTAGTGTACATCCTGGTCTTCTAAATAAACTTTTACACCTTTTAAGTGTGTGCCATTATAATCTATTAAGAGTAAGCTAATTCTAAAATAATAAGCCCATATAGTTAAATTGTTTCTTTATAAAAAAAGTTGAAAAGATAATATTAAAGTGATTATATATTATGAATGCAATTGTGTTCATAAGTGAGTTGTTATAGATGCATGAAGAAGTGATGCACCCCGACAATATACTTTAAAAAGTCTCCTTTTTTTGTGGGAGTCTAGCTATACTTTGATCTTTAGGGTGAGAAAATGGGGTCAACCGGGCAGTCCATTCTTTGGCTCAATTAGATGAAGATGTGGGATGGTTGTCTTTCATAGTGGTTTTTCAAAAAAATATATGTTTGATTACGTTTTTTAAAATATTATTAAAAAAATAATACTGAAGTTTTACATAGGATGTGACGTATGCGAGATCAAAAGTAGATTAAAAAATATATTTAGAGAATATTTTTAAAATAATTTTCTAAAAAATGAATTTCGCAAAACAGAGCCATTATGGTTGCAATCTTTTATATAAAAGTGTAATGAGATAAAAAACATGATTAGAAATTGTGTTTTAAATTCTCTAAAAATATATCTTTGGCAAATATCTCCAATTCTCCGTAGAGATAGAGGCTCAATCCTCAATGAGCTTCCTTCTTTCCTTGAGTTGTAAGAACTATGCAATTTTGTACATGATGATTTAGAATACTAATCATAAATCTAAAGGGGTGTTTGGTTTAGGGGATTCAGGGAGGAGAATGTGTATTAATAATAATTTTTTTATCAACAATTCTTATTTCAATGTATATAATGATACCTAGTATTAATATTCGAAAAATAATTGTTATTATTCTTCAATCGAAATGAAAGTGTTTAATTGTGGTCTATATAATTTCCTTCAAAATACTATTCTATTAAACTCATTTATCTAGAAATAACATCTATTCCATTACTAAACCAAATGTGTTTAGGAAATCATCAAGACCTATACCCATAGTGGGATTAATGATATTTGTAGTGATAGTGGTTGAGAAAATTGAACCAAACAGCTCATAAGTGAGCTTTTTGTTAAATAAATATATCTGATAGCTTTTTTTTTTTTTGTTAAATAAATATATCTGATAGGTTGATAGCATAAGAAATTTATTTACCAGGATGCAATGAGAGGTGGGACTGGCCCGTTTTCGGCCTGTAGCCTGCTTTAACCAGATGGACTGATTAATGGGGAGCCAAAACTTTGAGCTTTTTTTGACAGCCAAGATTGGGTTGGATTTAGTAAAAATCCAGACCATAAAGACAAGCCTAACAGTTAGGATTACAAAACTTTGTCGTGTGCTAATTAACACGTTGTGATTCAATTGACAGGGATTTGGCGCCTTGTGACGGGATTAGGGCTGATCAAGAATTTTTATACACTGGCCGAATCGATGAAAACTGAGCCCAAAAAATAGATTTAAAATATTTAAAAAGCGAGCTGTTTAAAATCAACAGGAAATGCAATTAATAGATACGGGAATGTTAATATTAATTCCTAAGTGAGAGGGCACAGATTTCCAAATTTTTACTATTATCCAAATATTTATTCATTATAATCAGCTGGGAAATTAATTTACATTGATTATAGTTGTTCTATTTCTTTTCCATTTTTTTACCCTTCTTGGCTAAGAATTAGTAGGGGTAACAATTTTTGACACAACCCGAAAATACGATACAAACATAACATGAAAATAATGAGTTTGGATCAAAACTTGGCGAGTTCAAGTCGAAATTAAGTAGGACTCAATTGACTTGCCAAACAAACAAGTCGAGTTTGGGTTGACCCTTCTGACCTAAAAAAACCAAAATAACACTCAAGTTCGGGTTCAGTTCTGGTCAACTCCTTTGACTTGAAAAAAACTTCACATTGGGTCAAACAGGTTGGCGGGTCAACTCGTTTGACCCAAAAAACTTCCATAATAATGGCATGTGAAGGTGTCTTTTTTTTCGTATTCGTGGGTTGACCTACCGACCCGTGGCAAGTCGTGTTCGGGTTGACTATTATAATTGAGTCTCAACCCGACCCTCCAACCCGAAATCTCACCTGATTGCCACCCCTAAAAACTAGGTTTGAATTCCTAACTCTATTGTTCAACCAGAATTAATAATATACCATAAACCAATCTAAAACCTTAAGACCTATTTAATAACCTAAGCACTCCCCAATTAAATATTTCAAGACCACACTTGTGGTCTAATTTTGACAAATATGTGCTCTAAATTGACAATCAAATTCTTTCGGACAAATCTTGTACTAAGACCCTTTTTTTTTTTTTTTGTGGAGCGAATATTGTACTGAGATCTAATACCAATTATAGAACTCTACTTTTCTGAGCTCTGATACCAATTGTAAAAGAAGTAGATTTGAAGAAAACACAAGTAGAAACTTTAGGAAGAGGAAAAGAATAAATTCAGTAATTAAATAAGGAAAATTAAATAATAATCAAAGACACAAGAAACAAATGACAATGAGTTGTTCTCCCTAAACTATCTGCCACCAAGCAAATTTGTTGAAGAAGAAACTAACATGTATGAGACCACAAAGGTTGTGCAATACTTTATGTACTGAAAACTCGACTAACATAAAACTCCTAATCATCTAAATCAAAGTTCTTAACATAAAACTTTAGGAAGAGGTCGATTTGCCCCATTACCAATTCTACTAACCAGTTCACTTAGCTAAAGGGAAAGAATGTACACAATAGAAAGATAGAGTAAAGGCACCAATGGTATCCAAACTTATCAATGTGTTTCATATTGGTACCTTAATTTTTAATTGTATTAATTAGGTACCTAAACTATGTAATTTGTGTCGAATTGGTGTCACACTTGGTTTTTGGGTGAAGTTCATGGCACATGTCCTCTCCCTCCGCGAGGCACGTGTCCTCTCCCACTGCGAACTTTCACTAGAAAATAGAGTATGTCACTAATTTGACACAAATTACATAGTTAAGTACATAAATGAGACCCAATTAAAAGTTGGGGTACCAATGTGACATTTAGTGATAAGTTTGGACCCTATTGGTGTCTTTTATTCTATAAAAATATCGTCTATAAT
The DNA here is from genome assembly GCA_024721245.1 of Mitragyna speciosa. Classification (NCBI taxonomy): domain Eukaryota; kingdom Viridiplantae; phylum Streptophyta; class Magnoliopsida; order Gentianales; family Rubiaceae; genus Mitragyna; species Mitragyna speciosa. Next base: position 5,000,555 of record CM045559.1, read on the forward strand.
GGAGAGACTATGATCAAAGAATGAGGAAAAGACATCATCTCATTATATATTTAATTGCCTAGGACGTATAACACAGAGCTTGTTTTTTTAGTACTTGAATTGCAATTAGGTTTCAAGTTTGACTTCTCTTTTTGCTCATATTTTCGGTTCCATTTATGGTGCATTGGTACTTTTCCTACCAACCGGTCATTCTTGGACTTTCATTTATAGATGTCATATCATTTTTCCTACTCATGTAAATTGTGGTCTTTTAAATACAGAAAAATTCTGTCTTGCAGATTATGTGTATTGATTGTTTACTTAATTTTGACCTTTGAAATATAGTATGTGACAAGATGTCAATCATTTATTTGTACAATTCCTTTGGACAATAATGGCTTTGACCCTCTTTCACTAGCATGGTTGTTGACCTTTTAAGGTTGGGATGTCAAATTGACCGTAGTTGCCGTTTTAGCCACCATGAAGTAAGACTGTTCTCTGTTGTTCTTTTTTCCCGTTATACTTGTAGTTGAACAAGTACCATTCAACAGAGACATTGATCAGACTTAAGCTTGGAGAAAAAATTAAAAAGGGGAGGACCTTGGATTCCCCAATGATGACAGATGCTACATTGGAAGTGTTAAAGTATACAGCTGAAAAGGTTTCTGCTGCGGCAGAAAACTCAAGTTCTGAAAATCAAGCTACATTTGTAGTTGTTGATCAGGATGTAGTGACCAGAAAAAAGAGCAGAAGCATTGCCAAGTTTTTTACTGGTAAAGCACATGTCATTAATGGCTTTGATGACGATCTAAAAGATGAACCTCTTCCAGGAAGCAAATGGTCGTTTTGCAGGGTTCCTACAGCTAGACATGAAGCTGATGAGAGAGCGCCTTACGTTCCCTTGATGGTCTCCATTGGTCCAATCCATTATAAGAAGTCTGGTACGGAATTAATGGAAGCTCAGAAATCAAGATTTCTTGATCGTTTATTGGAAAGATATAGCGATCCTAGCAGTATGCGTAAAGTCATTCAGGATGCTCTGAGAGGATTGGAAGCTAGAACAAGAGAATGCTATTCAGACGAATTCCCAAACATTGACAGTGAGGGTTTCACGACGATGATGCTACTTGATGGATGCTTTCAGATCGAGCTTTTTCGTCTGAATAGGAGAAGATTCCAGGTATTGCTAATAACAACTTGAAATTCTACAAATGAAAGACCAACAACAGCATGTCATACTCACAAATGTCATTACTACGTGACAGACCTAAATTTCCTACCTTTAGAATGTAAATTGTTCAATATGAAAGCAAGTATTTAAAAGGCGACACTAGTAATACAAGTGCTTCCTCGATTTGATTAAAAAAAAAAAATAGAGAGAGAAAAAGATATATCTTCTTAATCTGATGGATATTCTTGCCATTGTCCTTAAGTCTTAATGCCAAGTTGACTTTGTAAGATTGAAGTTGCTTTCACTTTTTCAAGATTTAAATAAAAGGTTTCTGAGGAAAGATTTATCGCCTTGTAATGCAGGGGAAGCTTGCGGATGATCCTATCTTTGAAACCAATTGGATGCCTATCTATCTCGCTCGGGACATGCTACTGCTTGAAAATCAACTCCCTCTATTTGTACTCCAAGAACTCTATGAATTGACACGGTCAGTCAGGTGATGAGCAAGCTTCTCTCTAATGAACTTGCGCTCCACTTCTTTGAACCACTTAGACCTGGGAAAGATGCAGTAGAAATTGGAGAATTCTAATAGACATGCGAACAAACCACATTTCCTAGCTCTATTTCATTCTAGTTTCTCACCGAGTGCTGATTTTCATCCACCAGCTAGAAAAATCAAGAGGGCAAACAAATACAACAAGTATTCCGGAAAATGCTGGATTTACAATGCCAAATTACTAAAGAACTGTGGTGTGAAATTCAGAAGGAAGGCCGGTAACATCTTTGACATAAAGTTAAGAATAAAAAGCATGCTTTACAAATCCCTACATTATTCATCAATGAGAGCACGAGTTTGGTGTTGAGAAACTTAGTGGCATATGAGCAGAGTGATAGACGCGTTGCTGCATATTTCATGTCACTAGTAGTGTTCTTCAGCAATCTTATGCATAATCCAATCGATGCTGGGGTTCTAATGCAAGCCGGTATTATTAGACACACTAACAACAATAGTACGCAAGTGGTGGATTTTTTTGGTAGTTTGGCGGGAGACCTTATTGGTTTCGACATGGACAATTGCTTCCTTCACCAGCTCATTGAAGACGTTAATATTTACTCAAGTACCAGAGGTGCCCGTGCCAGAGCATTCATCAAAAAAGTCAATCTTAAACTAAGATCCCCAGAGATTATTGTGCTTTTATTAACCTTCGTATTGTCAATTCTTACGTTCAGGGGTGGACAACCAAGTATAATATACGTCCATACCCCGAGTCCTATTTCAACCCCGAGCCCTAGTCCTACACCAATTCCTACTCCAAGTCCTAACGGTGGATCCACTTTCTAAATTGTAGGGCTGCAACATTGTCCCAACAACAATCTGCTTGCCGCTTGTACCTATTTCATTTATGCTGTTTTTTATATTCTTAAAAAGCACATCATAGTTCCTTTTTCCCCCCCTTGATTTAAGGTAGATTTTAAACCATGGTAGGGAAAAAGAAGGGGAAAAAAAGAGGAGATTTTACTTGACTAATATTATTATCGTTTAATTAGATATTGGGACAATTTTATATTATAACATGTCTTAAGTTTTGTTTATGCTGGATGGCTACTAAGAACTCCATAAAGAAGTGAGAGGAAAGGATATTTGGAAGCTCAAGAAAAGAGAAAACTCACTGAATACATAATAACTGTGGTTACATAAAATAATTTTCTTTAGCTGTTAAAATCACAAATTTTATACTTTAGTTTTGCAGGCCTCAAGATAAAAGGCTCCTGAATATTTTGCAGATACTGACGTGATAAGCAGCATAATACTCACACACCACCAAAAAAAAAAAAAAAAAAATCAGATACCAACAGCTTTTGTGTCTTTATATATTAATGATTTGATCAATATAGAAAGTGCAACTTGAATAACCTTGTTTAAGCAGGCCATTGTGGAATTTTATTTTACATCTTTTGTTTTGTTTCTATTCACATGTTATTTCTCTTCCTTTTTTTTAGCGGATTATGAAGTCAAGAGAGTAATAAAATATGACAGATCTTTACATGCTTTCTTCTTAAATTTAGAAGGTCAATAACTATATTTTTTTTAAATCACATTTTATCATTATTCTGCTAGAAGAGAGAATGCCACATGGTGGATAGTGAAAAATAAATCCTTGAAGCTATTTTCTCAAGAAGCCGACCTTTTTTTTTTTTTTTTTGTAATTTTAGAGGATTAACAATTGGTAGGACATAAATTAGACATGTAATGATTCACTCATCAACGCAAATATCTAGATTTGACCGCAACATTTTGCTGAAAATTTAATTATATTAATATCATTTGTTGCACGCAGTAGTAATATATATATTTTTTTCTCAGGAGACATTTTATTTTGCATTTTATGTTTTTTTTTTTTGCAAAAAATGAAGAACATAGCTGTTGAATTTAGTTGGAAAACTTAGGGGTAATTATAAATTGCACCCCGGATCTGTTATCAGTTGGCAATTTACTTCTTTAACTGTCAATTGTATCACATTATTCAAATTTGTTAACAGCTTGTTAATTGCTTTTGTTATATTTTGTTGGTTACGCCCATTTTTATGGGTGGGCAGAGATTCATTAATTGGACGTTTTGACCCATGGTGTGCAAACTCGAACTCGGCCCGAATGAAAAATCTCCGGACACGCTCGTCTGACTTATGGTCACAAGTATAATGCTCCAGTTCAGACTGTTTTTTTAAATGGGTTTCAAATTTGGGCCAGCCCATGCTTTTAAGTTTCCATTTCATTTATAACATTCTCAAAATATTTTTTCATAATATACATGATACCAGTTAATTTATACGAAAATGAATTTTTACCGGTAAAATATCTCAAAAGATTTTTGTGTTAACACGAAATTGTTGTAAAAAAGTGCACAACTTACTGCCAGCGTTTCATTAGTTTTCAACATTTAAGTGTTGTGAATGTGTATAGTTATATTTACTTGTATTAGATGGGCCTGGCCTTAATCAAAAGGTCCAAGCTCGGGTCTGGTCTGTTTTGTGATGTTTTTAATTACTTTTTTTAATCCTGTATTTAGATTTTTAAAATTAAAATCATAAGTACCTGATTTTTAAATTTTTTAATATCAATTCTTACAAAAAAATCAAAATCTATTAAGAATGAACCCTGAATACCATCTATGCTCAAAATATTTGGTCAGTCTAAATTGACTTGATTTGGGGAGAAGTTCTGTGCATTTGTCAAGGTAATGAAGTTAAAGAAATGGTGCAAATCAATGTCAACAAACGAAGGTGAATGCCATCTAGGTTTATACGTGGTACAGTTATAGAACCTTCGAACAATTGCTTTAACTTTAATTTTTAAAGACAAATTTATGATTTTTTATATAGTAATCTAGTAAATCATATGAAAAGCATGCTTTTAGTAAAAAGAACAGTGCTTATTTTCTCCCTAGCCTTTTTGCGCTGCTTCCATTACCTTCAACTTCAATCGATGGAAGAAAAAAGTCTCCATTTGTTAAAATCTCCACTTTAACAGATTTTACTTTTTAGATTTTTTTAGTTGTATAAAAAATCCAAAATCTTGTTAGAGATTAAATTGAGAACACACTAAAATAGATTATTGTAAATCTCTAATCTAAAAGCTGATTAAAAAAATCTATTAAAAACGGGTCCTAATTAAACTAGCCAAGTGCAATGCAATATGCACGGGTTACGCTTTTTTTCTAAAACATATTATAATTTTTACATATATTGGGATGGATTCGGAATTAGGACATTAGCTGTGAGATTACTATATTTAGGTAATAAAGAATTATATTAGAAAGTGTTTTATATAGAAGTTTGGAAGTAGATATCTTGTGTAACATTTACCATGAATCAACACAAATATTACCACCAGATTTATGGATCAAAAAATTTGGTAGCTCTAGCTCTGATGATGGGGGTTTATGTTTTAATGACCCGTCTAACATAGGATTGCGAGTTTTACGTGTGTGCTTTTGTAAGTGAAATTCGTATTTGTGTTAGAAGATCTACCATGAATTAATCTATATCAAAATTTTCTAACACTGATGAGTAATTAAGGGGGTAAAAGAAAAGGGAAGAGAGGAGGGATATGAAAGATAAATGCATGACAGGCGGGAAAAGAAATTAGAGTAGGGTATTTAGCGCGAGGAGCAAGAGGAGAGAATACTGTATCTTGTCCGGTTTACCATTAATCCAAATATTTAGAGATTAAAGTTTCTAAATGATAGTAATTATAAAACATAGAGGGTAGACAAACCAAATGTCTTGATTTTTAAAAATTATTATTTATAAAAAACAATTTTTTTAGCATTAACAACTGCTTTGTTTTTTTACTCAATTACTTAATGAGTCAAAGTTCTCTTTGTGTGTCACATAGTTTGTTTGGAGCTAAAAATTAAGAAAGTTTTCTTAAGCTCGTAATGCGGAAGTTTCCCCTCCTTGTTTTCCCTCCAAATTTAATTTTATTGTTAGGCTATCAAAAAATATATAAATACTATTTTATAAATTGAATCAAGAAAGCAATAAATTTGACAATAAGATTGCATCCTGAGGGGTAATTAACGTGGTTAGTGGTCATTCATTAAGCACACACACATATATATATATATATATATGTGTGTGTGTGTGTGTGTGTGTGTGTAACACGCACAAACATTTATTATTCCTCTTGCTTTAACCACTTTTTGATTTAACTAAAAGAAATTTTCAATTTGTTAAACTTTAGCATAAAAATAAATCAATCTTGATCACATGTTAGTTCTAAAGAACAACCTTAATTACATAGGCTTATGGACCCTCTCAGTTCTATATCATCAGCTCTCTTGAATTTATTTTTCATAAGACGATGGCTGGCCAAACATTTTGTACCTATTTTTAAAAAAAATATTAAAAAAATGTTGCGGAGGGCCATGGTTTTCTTTATTATTTTTTTTTAAAGAAAAGCAATGCTGAATATAAAACTTTAGTAAAAATGAAATACAAAAATGTTGGATGTTATCAAACATTAATTAGTACTTCTAATTATTAGTATTCGAAGAGAAAAAGGTGAATAGCCAGGATAGAGATGTAATGGTGAAACATGGGGGTAGGCTAAATGTCTAACGTGTTAATGCCTTGATGGATTGTTTCGTTTGTGTTGGATTATAGGACTTAGGAGGGGTTAATGAAAAACACAAGAATAAGAATAACATATACCTTGGTAGCACTGCAAGTTTCTAGCGCCATATACACATTTGAAGATAAACAACAACAATATTAGCATGTGAACTTGTTAAACAATCTGGGCATTTTACTGACACTACTGTAAGTTTTAAATTTTAATTCTAGTAGCATATCTAAAATATGCACAAGTTATTAAAAAACTTTCATTACTCAAAGTCTTGTAAAGAATACTAGTTTATGCACCCACAAACCATAAACCAAGCATCCCCTAATTAGGTTACCCATTTAAACGTCCATTTCTCCATGTGGTCGTGGTATGTGCCAGCAAAATCTGATAGGCCGCGAGCATTTTATATCCCTATTCGAACGCCTGACCCAAAGAATAAAATGTCATGCACGTCATAACGCTGTCATATCGAAACTGTCAACTGCCAAGACCGCGTCAAAAATGTTTGGGCGCATGATTGCCGTGCCATAGTGTCGCGGGACTCTTGATTTGTCGTCGTCGTCGTCCTCCGTAACCCGTATCCAATTAGGCTATTGCCGTTGGAGTGTAAGCCGGGGTAGGAGGAGGAAAGAAAAGGAAAGGAGAGAAAAATGATCAGGCTCAAATCGAAAATTAGGGAATTAAAACTGAAATTTGAAAATGATTCAAATATGAAATATCTCATCCTACACGAGAAGAAAAAGTTAAATTATGGTTTTAATTTTTAGATTTTTGCTTAACACAACAGTACCATATAATGTCAATTAATTATTTTTTTAATTTTAGTGTTAAAACTAATATATATATATATATATATATATATATATATATATATAAAGATGGTAGAAAAAAGCGAAGAATGTGATTCTATGATTTATAATTTTCAATGTTGTGATTTAAAAATGTAAAACTATGGTATAGTGTTTGTCCATTGAAGCGTTATATGTTATAGATTTATAATATTGTTTTATTTATGCAAATTTGAAGGACGAAGAATATTTTATGTCATTATCTTCACGAACGCGATATGTGTTACTTCTCAAGTGTCTAGTACTGTTATTAGGGCTAGTAAGTCCCAGTTTATACCATACAGCAACATTTAAAAAGGCTCTATTCGGATTGAATTTTTTCAAAAAAATTTTTTTTTTTGAAAAAACATACATATTTATTCAAAAAACTATTACAGAATTAACTTTCTAAAAATAGTCATCCAAATGGGGCCGCAACATTAGTAAAACGTATCACAAGTGTTGCCTATATCGGGAAGGATTAGGACATTAGTTGTGAGATTACTATATTCAAGTGACAAGAATTTTATTCGAAATTGTTTGATATAAAGTTTTAGGACTAGATATATTATTTAACATTTGTACATGAATTACCCAAATATTCAGGAAATTCAGCGGAATGATAGTCGATACTCTTAGTATCATTTTTTGGCAGGACTTTTAATCTGCAATTCCAATATTGAATAGGGCTGTTGTTGAACCGAATTGCTCTCTAGTAGCTCAATCAATGACTCCGCTCGAATTCAAGTTGACTGAGTTCGAGTAGTTTAACTGGTCCAAACAAGTCGCGTTCGATTAGCTCGATTAGTTTTTTCAAGCTAGAAGATTCGTTGTGTCCTATCGAGCATCTATTCATTTAATAATTATATATTTATTTATTATGTATTTACTATTTAGGTGTGAAGTTGTAAAATTTATTAAAATTATCCTTGAGTACTCGAGTTCAAACAAAAAAAAAAAACTATTTTTTGAGTCGAAGTCAAGTAATTTTTCATTACTTCGAGTTTGAGTTATAAAAATTTCAACACGATCGAGCTCGAGTCGAATTCGAATAGCGCGTATAACTGTCGAGCTCGAGTCAAGTTCAAACAACCTAATGACTGTCAAGTTTGAGTTTGAGTTTGAGCATGGTGTTATTCAAACTCAACTCGGCACGATTGCATCCTAGTATTGAACGCTTGTTTATGCGACGTAGATACAATGCGTAACCTCCAAAGAAGTATGTCGTTTTCAATTAAGCAATCTTCCGCCAATAACTTACAACATTTTTCTGACTCTTGAAGTGGAAAGAGATTGGACACTTGGCTTATTGAAAGACTACGTAGTGTGACTTGGAAATGACTGATTAATAAACGCGTATTGGGTACTCATTACTTGACCATGACAATGTCAAAGTAAACGTTTAGTACCACCACAAATTTCAGAAATTTCTTAGATGATTGAGCATATCTCATATTATTTGACCATGACAAAGTCCAGTAAACGTTTGATACCAACTCCGGGCCATTTGGATATCATTTTTTTTAATTTTTTGAAAATTTTTTTGATTTTGTGTTTGGATTAATAAAAAAGTTTTAGCCTAAAGTAAAAAAAAATTTATATTTTTATCGATCAAATTTTTTGTTCAAATTTTTCCGCTAAGTGTTTTCATCTTAACTTTCAAATTTTTTTCAAAATTCAAATACTTTTTACTTTTTTACTACTACTGGACGCTTGTGTTATAACAAGCATCCAATGTTCTATTTCCATTGCTATCCTATAGGACGCTCATGTCGTAACGAGCATTCAGTATGAGTGCTCTTTACACTATTGCTACCCTATATAGAGCGAAAAATGTTCGTGATGATTTTTTTCTCTTTTTCTTAATAGAATCTAAAACAAGAAATACTACTTTTGTGAATAATCGTGTAAAAAAGTATAAGAAGTTAGAAAGAAACTTTTAAAAAATTCAAACACTTTTTCAAAATAATTACTCACTGTCCAAATAAGTTTTTTTAAAAAATTTTTAAAATTTAAATACTTTTCTACTTTATAAAAAAGTCAATAAAAATCTTTTAAATATTTATTCTAAATAATTTTCCAAAAATTCATATCGAAACGGAGTCAAATTTTTTTGTTAGGGTTGAGGACACACCATATGGCACGAATTTTCGTGCTAAACGTTGATATGCTGCTGCCAGACTTTTGCATCAAAACATCAGAGAGAACTGAGGGTAATGTCATATTGAATCTTCTCACATAATATGCGAGTTTTACATGTCAACTTCGTAAAGCCAAAATTCATATTTGTGTTAAAGGATTCAACAAAATTTTTAAGTGGATCAGTCTATCGCTCCACTTGTATATTTTGTAGTTTAAAATAAAACACATAAATATTTTTACACTACTTTGTTAAATCAGTATACATTACTATGCTTATTTAGCATTTGTTTTATATTACAAGGTTTACGGATGGGACAATGAACCTAGGCGACCTAAGAATCATCCGAAAATCCGTCACGAAGGAATCTCTGATGATGAGTAAAGTAAAAAAAAGAGGAAAAAGGGTGGGACATGAAAGCTAGAAAAGACAGAAGTGAAAAATGCAGAGCAGACGGAAAAATAACATAGAGTCCGATATCTAGAGAGGAGAGCAATGGAAGATTATTCTGTATCTTGCCCTATTCACCATTAATCCAAACACTTAGAGACAACAGTTTTTAAATGCTAGTGAGTGTAAAACACAGAGGGAAGAAAAAAACCATTGTCTTCATTTTTAAAAATTATTATTGATGAAAAAATATTTTTTTTTTTGGCATTACCAACTGTTTTTTTTTTTTTTTAAATCATTACTCCAAGAGTCAAAGTTCTCTTTGTGCGTCAGATAGTATGTTTGGGGCCAAAAATTAAGAAAGTTTTCTTAAACTCTTATTTGGGAAGTTTCCCCTCCTTGTTTTCCTTCCAAATTTAAATTTATTGTTAGGGTATCAAAAAAATAAATACCATTTTATAAATGGAATCAAGAAAGGTAATAAATTTGACTATAAGACTGTATCCTAAGGGGTAATTAATGCGGTTAATATTGAGAAACATTAACTGCATGTTAAAAATAAATTTTTCCAAAAGTTAATTAATGTGGTTTGTAGTCATTCGTTAAGCACACATAAGTTACAACATATATATACACACAAACAAACGTTTATTATTCGTCTTGCTTTAAATACTTTTTTATTTAAATAACAAATTTTCAATTTGTTAAACTTTACCATGATAATCAATCTTGATCGCATGTTAGTTCTAAGAACAACCTTAATTACATGGACTCATGGACCCTCTCAGTTCTTTATCATCAGCTTTAATGAATTTATTTTTTCGTAAGACGATGGCTGGCCAAACATTTTCTGGACCTCTTACACAAAGAACATTTGGGTACCCCTCATCTGGTTATCTGCTATAAAATACAATTTAAGCGTTTTTTGAGGAGCTAAGTGGCATTTCCAGAGAATGACTACTACCTTCTTACCCATTCTTCTGTCCATTTCAAACAATTCTACTGCCTTTCGTTTGATGCTTTTGATTGCCATTTACTTGGAACGAGGAAATTAGAGTTATGGGAGTCTTGATGCTCATGCATGAAGAAATAACTGGGGATAAAAAAGGAATTCTTTAGTTTTTCTTTTTTTAATTATTCTTCCTCCATACGGTACTTGTATATTGACGCAAAAAAAAAAAAAAAAGCAAATAATTGAGTTTATTGATTCTTTATTTGGCAAAAAAAAAAAGAATTCTTTTTCTTTTTTTTTTGGTTTGCATGAAGTTTAAGTACAACTTCCGATATTTCATTTTTTTTTCTTTTTTGGTACAGACAATGAGTATGGGTACGAGTACGTCCAAACTGATAAATGTTGGGGCTGATGAAATTTGAGAGAAATTCCTAAAAGTCTTGATGTGTTATTGGCTTGATAAACAAATTATTTGAAATTTTCTTTTGATTTCCTTTTGTTCTGAGAACTGACATAAGTTTTGCACTAATTGCTATTGTGTATTTGTCGCGCCTCATTTTTCGAAGAGAAAAATAAAAGTGGTGTGATGTGAGTGAGGTCGGGAAAAAGAAAAAGGAAGAATTAAATGTGATTTTATTTATTGGAAAAAGAGTGTAAATTTTTGTAAAAATAATTTTTTTAGAAAATACTTTGTAAAAGATAATTTGATCCTGGGCTGTCAGGAATCATAAATGCAATGTCTGGGCTGCCAGACTTGAAACATAAATAAAAGATGCCGACCAGGCTGCTGGACGGATGCATGACCTTGGGCTGCCAAGGTTGATGAATGCAAAGTTGGGCTGCCAACTTGGAATGGAAATAAATGATCCTGGGCTACCAGGAGTCATAAATGCAATGTCTGGGCTGCCAGACTTGAAGCATAAATAAAAGATGCCGACCAGGCTGCTGGACGGATGCATGACCTTGGGTTGCCAAGGTTGATGAATGTAAAAATAAACTTAAAACAATTGTCAAATATAACGTCCAAATCAATAAAATTGTCAAAAATTTTTCTAAAAAAAAAATATATATATATATTTTTTTGCCCCAGTGTATGGAATTAAATGAATTCAAAATCATGTTTTCAAACTTGAGACTTGTGTGACATGAAAATTCACTTGCAATCAATCTTTTTTTTTATTTTAGAAAAATTTACCTCAATATAGATCAAATGAAATCAATTTGTTGCCTTCTTTTGAACTTGTCCCAATGTAGATCAATTTTGCCTTAAACTCAAAGCATCAGAATTAATTTTGGAAAATCAAATTTTCTCAAAACATTTGCCCCAATATAAATCAATCTTTCACAACATTTTGCTTTAAACTCTAAGCATCAGAATTAACTTTGGAAAATCAAATTTTTCTCAAAAAATTTGCCCCAGTGTAAATCAATCTTTCACAACATTTTGCTTTAAACTCAAAGCATCAGAATTAACTTTGAAAAATCAAATTTTTTCAAAAAATTTGCCCCAGTGTAAATCAATCTTTCACAACATTTTGCTTTAAACTCAAAGCATCAGAATTAACTTTGAAAAATCAAATTTTTTCAAAAAATTTGCCCCAGTGTAAATCAATCTTTCACAACATTTTGCTTTAAACTTAAAGCATCAGAATTAACTTTGAAAAATCAAATTTTTTTCAAAAAATTTGCCCCAAGTGTTAGCTCTTGAATCAATATGAAATTGATTTTCTCTCTTTTCTTTTTTTTTTTTGGTTGTTTTGTTTTTTTTTTTTTGAAGGAAGAGAGCAAAATGATTTTTTTTAATTTTTTTTTATGATTTTTTTTTTAATTTTTGAAAGAAGATAGCAAAAGGATTTTTTCTTCCCTTTTACTTCTTTTTTTTTTTTTGAAAGAAGAAAGCAAAAGGATATATATATATATATTTACAAAAGAAAGTAAAAAGGATTTGTTTTTCTGCAAGAATAAAGCAAAGAGATTTTTTTTTTTTTGAAAGAAGAAAGCAAAATGATTTTTTTTTGAACGAAGAAGCAAAAAAAAAAAAAAAATCGTTTTTTTCTTCTTTTTTTTTTTCATAGAACTCTATCGTGACAAAACTTGAAAAAATTGAGTAGTAAAATGAATTCTACATGATAAAAAATAGAGGGAAAAGTTTATGTCACCTTTCTTTTGATTAGCCAAATTTCCTCAAAAATTATTGTAAAGAATGATGATACTAGTGCATACCATTGGAAATTTTAAAGCAAATGCGACATCCAAATTAATTTGAAATTAATCCTTTTTTTTTATCATCATTTCATTCTTCTCTCTTTTTTTTCTTTTTTTTTTTTAATAATTTGCCCAGTGTCAATTTGAGTAAATCCCTTTCAAAAATGTGTTCAAGCATAACGCATCAAAATCAATTTTTGAACTCAAATTTTCTCAAAAAATTTGCTCCAGTATATGACACTCAAATCAATTTGAATCATTCCTTTCAAACTTTGGCTCCGTAAAAATTCATTTGAAAGCAATCATTCTAAAGATATGCATAGTATCAATCAGGTGAATTCCATTTGAAATCAATCTCTTAAAATTTGCCCCAGTTTTGTTTCTGACGAAGGCTTCAAATGATGGTGATGTGATCGCACCTGCAAAAGGGAGAAAAACAACAACAATTTCAACATAATGCCACCGAACGGTGGTCCCTTAATTCCACCAGCATAATAAGCGTGAACGTCATCATTCTGAATCTCTGACCTTATTTTTTACAAGTTTTCCAAATTCATTGGCTTCCGATTCACGATTTAGGTCAAATTCCTAAATAGTCTTGCAATTCATGCATGACTCAAACTTTTGATAAATTTAGAATTGCCTTTGCTTTTATTCCAATTCAAGCAAAACTAATGTCAAGTTTTTCAAAAAAAAATGAACTGGTCAAAAAAATATTTCACATGCGGTAATATAAAAGAAATTTTGTACAAAATGAAACACACAAAAACTAAATTAAACACAATTAAATGAAAAAATTTTCAAAAAATTTGATTTTTGTAGTGATGGTTTAAAAAAAGGCCTTTTTATCTTTGGATGTCATTCCCATTTGAATTCTGACATTGCCATGAGATGATTAATACAGAAGGGAAACCTCAAGCAACTGTTGTTACCAACTTTCCAATGAATTCCATGTTGGCATACTGATTTTCTCATCTGTGAGCTTTCCACTGTAATTCTTCTAACCATAGGATCCTTCCGAATTTTTACTACGGTTTCCCCCACCTCTTTCTTTCTCTTCTTTTTTTTTCTTTTTCTTTTCTTTTTCTACTTCGTTTTTCGTTTTTTTTTTGAGGCTCCCTTTCGGGTTTTCGCCTTTGTGGAGTAGGATGAAAGCAAACGACATTCAAGTCCGTGGCAATCCTTCTCCTTATCATTAAAACAGACTAGTATTCAAAAAATATTTGGCATCAGTAAGGCAATCTTCCCTTGTTGATTGGGATAGATATATTAGCATCATCTGCCAATGTACTTGCATGCATCATTTTGACACTTGTCAATTTCTCACACTTGAATCATTATTTGTTCTCAACCATTCGAAAAAGGTGAGCTCAACTAGTGATTCAAGCATTGAAATCACACATGTACATTCTAAAACGTATTCCTCAAGACCAAGTAAACAACCATTATGCAATTTATTATCTTGCCTTTAATACTCATAATATCAAGCAAAAAGGAAGGAATTATATCACAATTAAGCAAGTTCGACCTAATTTCTTCGCCTTACTGAATTTCACAAGTAAACAAATTATACGGTCAATCAAAGTGCATCTCATGTCTATGATCAATCTCATTTTTCACTTGAGGGGAATTTCTGTTAGTGAATTAATCACTCAAAATACGAGAGTATCTTTTGACGCGAAAACCGACATTGGTTATGAAGGTTTCCGGTTACTCAATACCTCAATCTTAAGCAAGCATTTATATTTGAGAAGTAAAATTGCCTTTTGATGCAAGAATCGACATTGGTTAAATGAAGACCCCTGGTTACTCAACGATTTACTTACTCAAATTTGCAATGTATTACTCATAATTCAAGTACCGTTTGACGCGAGAGTCGACATTTTTAGATGAAGACCCCCGGTTACTAAGCACAAGAACCATTGGAGTAGAAAACCTGCATTATTTTTCTTCTTTTTTTTTTCTTTTTCTTTTCTTTTTTTTTCTTTTCTTCTTTTTTTCTTTTCTTTCTTTTTATATTTTTTTATCCCTCATAACAGATGTTACATCACATATCGCATGAGTGCACTAATTGACCATAATCAACATTTAATATGTGAAATTAAGTAAAGAAGAGAAATTTTTATCAAACGTACAAAATTTAGACATAATTCTAACCACTTTACAAGATATATTTTCTATAAGAACAAAACTCTAAATCACATAATAATCATTTCCTTATTGCTCAAAGAAAGCATTTGTCGAATCACATAAAGTAATTTCAACCAGTAGGGAAATTAGACAAGCATCAAGTGTGTGACATCCCCTATCTTCTCCTCACAATAATTTATACAACTACATTCCAATGGTGAATAAGAACTTATGGACATGGAATAACAAAACTCCCCTTAGTAAATCGGTCAAAGTCATATCCCCTACACGTTTATTCCTTTCGTTGTGCTTGAATTCTCCAAACATTCATCCAAACTTAGCTTGACATTTTGTAGATCTTCAAAGAAAAAGTGCATTTTGACTTAACTCCTTGACCGATGTCTTGGTGTCAATGTTCGGAGATTTCTACCTCTTCCAAGATTAGTTTGGATTTTCCTTTCGTACCATTCGGAATTCTTAACACAAAGTCTAAATTCCTTTTCGGTATCACTCTAGGTCCTTATTAACAGCTTGTGTTATTTTGAAATCCGAAGAGATATTGAAGTGGCAATTATCAGCTCCAAATAAGATGACATCCGAAGACCATGGGTATTTATTTTCACCCTCAAAAGATACAAGAAAAATATTTTTCTTTTATTCAATTTGAGCTTACACTCAGTCATCAAAAGAAAAACTTTGCAATGACACAAACCTAACATTAGGCTTTGAGAAAAATGTGACGTATATCGAGGTCTCATCAAAGAATCATTTGCTCAATATAATAAAAGATTTGAAGAAAAATTTTTTCAAAAGCTAAATACAAAAATAAAGGGGAAATCAAATGTCATAAACAAATTTGAGAAAGCAATTTATTGAACACTTCATTTGAGAAAAATTTTAGAAATAAGGTAATCCTAAATTTACAGAAAGAGTGCAATTATTAGCATCCAAATTATTTCCATTGTCCAGCTATGACATACAATTTCATTTATCACATTGGTTATTCTAACCAAACTCACCTATCTAGTTCCTAGGTACTATCAATTCTAAAAAAATCGGTCGTCTATGACCTTTCGAATAATTCGAAAGAACACTTATGTTTTTGATGTCCTTATGGGTCCCAAGTATGTGACGGTTTATTTAGAATTGGACCATGATCTAAAATACTCGAACCTAAGACCAAATATGTATCATATGTCTTTCTTATTTTACCACCTCCGTTAGAGGACCTGAAAAAATGAAAAAAATCCAAATTAGTATAAATAAAAATAAAAACTGATGCATGTCCTAGGGGAGCCCTTATTATGCCAAGGGTAGGCCTAGCATGAAATGCAATCCTTTAGGGTGAGACCCCTCTTTTCTAATCGTAGATAAGCCAGTTCTGCCAGGAAGAGATACCTTCATTCTGCTCGTATTACCTTACCTAGGGTCTCACCCGCTAAGATTTACCGAAAATATAAACGTGCATGTCTTTTAGGGTTACATACCCAAGACAAAAAGGATGGCTTTCCTACCATGGGATTCCCGAAATGATATTCCCTCTAGGGTTTATGCATGATGCCAATTGTTAAAGCAGATGCAAATATGCAAATGTTCTAAAAAATTTTTTTTTTATCCTAATAATGATGCACAATTTTCCCGAGAAAGATGGCAAATGTACTGTACAAAGGATTTTTGACTTCAAAAAAAAAAAAATTTTTTTTTTTCGACTGAAAAATTGAGCCACAAGAGGTTGCGGAACACAACATTGAAAGAAGGTAAAAAATCGTGGCTTTATTTAGAAATAAACAAGTCAAAATGCCAGTTTATTAAAATAAAATTAATTATGTGTTAAAATCTCCTTTTTGTCACGTGGGATGGGAGGG